>OZ014510.1:27321211-27914644 GCA_963966075.1 Aphodius sticticus
GTAATACAAATATGTTGCACACAACCAGAACTAAGACGAAGACGAAAGCGACGGACAAAAATGAATACGAATTGAGCCGAACAGAATTCGGTCGAAAATGTTACCAAAAACTTATACGTTACATAAGCTAAGAAATCCTCTACACTTTAAATGTACTATAGCTTTATACGTGTATGCTGATAAACCATTGATTGCACATGTACAATCTCGTAGCAGTAATTAAAATCATTCATATCTACGATGTAGGTATGATCTTCGCATAATACCTTATTAAAGTAAATGTGGTCCTTGAATTATATCTGAAAAGGGGATTTGATGTTTAATTGAAAAGAATGATAACGATCACTTACCAGAGTCGTAAAACATCACCGAAAACGTTATGTTGGCGTATTTTGATGAACACAGCAAAACTAAGAAAGCTACAACCTTTGGCCATACTATAGCAGGCTACACGCATGTTTAAATATGTATAGAATATTGATATTTCGCAGTTTATGCGATTGCAAGCGATTAAAAAGAGGCAGTGTGTGGTTATGTATTGTACGTTTGACATTTGGCATTTGATATCAATGTGTACCAATCCTGGCAATCTTAGACAAAAATGTTACTGTTTTCGGTGTTACAATGTGTTAATTGTAACACCGAAAACAGTGTTACAATGTGTGCATTGTGAATGCAAAGTAGAAAAACTATTTTTTCTACTTTGCATTCACAATGCACACATTGTAACACTGTTTTCGGTGTTACAAGTAACACATTGTAATACCGAAAACAGTAACATTTTTGTCTGATTGGTACACAGTGATATCAAATGCCATATGTCAAACGTACAATACATAACCCAACATAACCACACACTGCATCTTCTTAATCGCTTGCAAGCACATAAACTGCGAAATATCAATATTCTATACCTATTTAAATATGGGTGTAGCCTGCTATAGTATGGCCAAAGGATTGGGGCTTTCTTAGTTTTGCTGTGTTCATCAATATACGCCAGCATGACGTTTACGGTGATGTTTTACGACTCTAGTAAGTGATCGTTATCATTCTTTTCAACTAAACATCAAATCCCCTTTTCAGATATAATTCAAGGACCACATTTACTTTAATAAGGTATTATGCGAAGATCAAACCTACATCGTAGATACGAACGATTTTAATTACTGCTGCGAGATTGTATATGCGCAATAAATGGTTTATCAGCATACAGGTACGAAGCTATAGTACATTTAAAGTGTAGAGGATTTCTTAGTTTATGTAACGTTAAGTTTTCGGTAATATTTTGGACGCTTGGATACTCGGTTCAATTCATATTCGTTTTTGTCCGTCGCTTTCGACTTCGTCTTAGTTCTGGTTGTGTGCAACGTATTTGTATTACCTCCATCACATGTAATTTTACTAAGTATAATTTATTCTAATAAACTACTTTGCCGAAATTAGAATTGGGTTTCAATTATAAGTGCTTGTAAATATATAAGCCGGAACGGCTACGTAGCGGAATTAGGTAGACACCGCTATTAAACGTTAAGCGTTATAACAATTCTTTAGTAAGTTCTTGTTCTTCGAAGTAACTAATCAGTCACCGCCAAACACTTCTATTCTGATTATTATACTTATGAAACCACTATTTTAAAGTTATTAACTTTTTAGGTTAAGTTTCATGTATTTATCACAGTAGGGTTAAAAGTGTTGCCCCAAGCTCCATTATGATCATCGTTGCGACCTCGCTGAATATTTATTCAAACTTGTAGGCTAAAGTAGAGTAAAATTATTCAGAATTAGATTTTGTCATGATTTTATCTCATCGATCTCAATTCTCATCCTTAACGAAGTTGACAGTTACTACAGTGCTGCCACGTGGTACCCGCAAAATACCCTAGATTCTAATTTAGCGCGATATAGTAACCACAATTTCTAAACTTATATAAAATTAATGACGCAAAGTAGAAACAATAGTATATTACACTCGTTTTATAAAACGTATTGGCGCACTCGTTCCATTTGGGCACTCCTCGCTACGCTCGTCGTGCCCAAAACAACTCGTGCGCCAATTTGACGTCTTATAAAACTTGTATAATAATATACTATTATCTACGACTCACATATAATAAGTGCATTGCATACGTATCCATGACTATATAATCCCCCTCATGATACACGCCAATGATTATGACATTAGCTTTGTATAATAATGAAGTCATTATTTGAAAGACTCCATCAGTAACAGAATGCTATATTTTGCTTAAGTGTTTTTGCAATATATTTAAGATATATTATGTGATATTTAATGTGTCCAGTTTGGTACAAAGTGAAAAATTGTATTAAAATTAATATAACTCCACAAAACAAAGGAAAAGGGGTTTTTATTTATACATTCTTACAAATTGCTAGTTGCTTAAGTGCAACATTTTCTTATACACGCAAAAATAACCACCCTCCTCATCTGCGGCTGACAATTACTATGAAGGACGAAAATTTAGGTTACGGTAGTAACCTACACCATCGAGCTTATATGACTAGAGGGAGCGTGACGGGCTTTGTTTGTGGCCAAAGATAATAAGGTCGAAAGTCGTATATTTTCTCGTTCCCAATGTAACGCACCAATGAGCGGTCAGATTAAACTGGCGGCTATATGTCAAATTTGAATTAGGTAGTCGCGTATGGCGTGAAAGGTAACCTCACAAAATAAAAATCCTTTTCTGTTTTTGAATGTACATACATTTGTAGTACCTGTTATAATTGTGACATTTGTTAAAAAAGCAATTAAACCATCCAAGAGCAATTATATATTTATATAGTAACAACAGAATCCATTTTTTTATAGGTTTGGACAAAATGTATTCTTGCGTGTAAGATTTTATTTGTCTGTATAGCTTGACCAGCGAGTAGTTGCATCGAGAGCGTTGCGCAGTACTCACGTCACGTACTCATTATATTTACGCTCTGCGCACCGCTGTCGAATCAAGTTTAAGTTGGTTGTACTATACACGATTTGTTTATTTTCTTTAATAGGAATATGGGTAATAAACTACAAGCAAAATACAACTTATAATAGGAAAATATTTTATTTGAACATAATTTAACCACTGGTTTTTAAACAAAATGGTCTTGGTGTAAGAACTACGTACTCTTTTTTCTGATTCTAATAACATGGTTTTACACAAATAATATGCTCCATTAATGTTGATAAATTACACACTTTTTGTCTTAATCGCATGTTGTAACGAGACAATTGGCGGATTCGAGCAATTTTCTTGCTTATGGTAGTTCTTGCTAATGCTAAAACTGCCCGTGCTTGAGGAGACGAAGATAAGTCTGAAGTATGTACGTCACCCATATATCGAGGATTGTAGCTACAATAAAATAACGTTAAAATATACCTAAAACAAAGTTACATATTACATAAATTTTCTCCTTTTTCTTGGCAGTGCTGAAGGATGTTCCGTTGGTGTTGCGCTGTGTGGCACTTTCAAAGCTCGTAGCCATGGCAGTGATTGTTGACTCTGTGTGTCCACTAGTGTCTGCTACAACTGCATCGCTCATACTATCTGTGTCCGTATTTTCATTTGGTAGATCACTCATAACAAAAATACTTGGCACCGCACTACGGGAGAGTTATGGTCTTCCGTCTTTTCCCAGTTTATAATCGCTATTAGAAAAGTGTCTTGAACACAACACAGTTGTTTTAAAACCCCGACTTTTTATAGGTATAGCTTCAATCCGAGCTTGTTTTGAGTCTTGAACTGTTGGAAATCTACGAGAAGGTATATGTTATAATTTAATATTACTGTATTGCGGTAATAAAGGTCATACCTGTGACACGTTATATTTTTTGATGCTGCCTTTTTACAAAAGCAGCAGTTTCGCCCCATTGTTACCTCTTAACCATCCAAGGTACCATCTACATGCAGTCATGCATCTACATAGGTAAACAAACTCATAACCTCGATGTAAACATATGTTCAAAATAATGGCGGTATCTAGCATCTGTGCGCATGCGCGAAAATGTGCACGAGAATCTACACGAAATTCGACCTTATTGACAAGGTATGTTGGGCCACAACAAGCCAATGCATTGGGATAGGCCGTACTCCGTCTAGTTATAGATGGTCTAAGACCTACACCATCCATACATTTGTCACTTGACATAAGTAACTTGACAGAACTAACTATTCGTATTCTCGCGATGTAACCGAAAGTAAGCAAATGATTACGTCATCCAGTGACTACAGGTAACCGTATCAACATACTTCAACATACCAAGTATGTTCGCGAGAATACGCCTTTTATTGCATGGTTCGTAGAAAAAGTATACTCTTCCATTCGCAAGTAATGGCAATTATTCGCCCGATTGTTTTATAGCACAGAATAATATACTATTGAAGTACGCTGAAGAACAGGAAAAAAAGTGCCATTGGTCAAAATTGTCGGCCATTACTCATTGACCGGAAAGTATTTACCAGATCACTTATGGGAGCAAAAAGAAAAATTGTTTTTTTAGCAAATCACGTATAACAATTTTAATAACATGCATATTATTCTAGACTGAGTTAAGAGTGTAAAACTTACTATATACGTTTGAAGATTACTTAATATTATCCATGTATTACAAATAAAAATAATAATGTTTTTATAATATACCAATTGTGAAATATTAATTCTAGCACCCAAAACCTCGTTTTTGTAATTTTAAATGTCCCAAAAACAGGTTTCAGAAAAACAACCAACCTCACTTTTTATACTTTTGTTTCTCAGAAATGCAAGTCAGTGGTGACAAACAAAATTAGCTATCACCTTTGTTGCCTGTTATAACAGTTAACAATCAAATGACATCAACAAGAATTCGACGACTAGGCATGTCAATCGGTGCCTAAAACTTCCAGTTATTAATATTTGTCATCTAATAAAAACTAATTTAATAATTTATCATGATAACAGTTCAAAATTGTGTAAGTTCTAGCCTGAAATGCTGCAAATGTTGCATTATATTAATGACATACGTTATTAAAAAGTTATCAACAATACTCAAAATATTTAGTAATTAATTAACATTAATTGTTTAAACATAAAATTTATATTATCCTAGAGAATACCTATAGTAGAATTTAATATCAAATTGTTTTTAAATGTTCTAGGTGACCCCAGTACACAGCATCGTGGAAGCTCAAAGGCAGTCATTGGAAATTACGGCAAGGACATTTTGAACATTCCGCTTGAGTTAGCGCCCCTTCACGTTAACCGTGATAGGCTTCGATCGGACAGGAGCGAAAAAAGGAGCAAAATCGCGCATAGACAATGAAACAGAAGAGTAACTTTTAACAGAAATCTTTATATCTTGCACCAACGGTTTTTCGATTACGTAGTCATTATAGTTTCGAGTTCGCGAACGATTTGCAGTGACGCGGAATCGTTGCTTAAGCGAAGCGAGAAAACGTCCCAGTCATTTCACAGTTTTTTTCACCATCCGAGTCCCACCTCCCCTGTTCTTCCGCTAAATCCTGTCTATTTTCTGCAAACTTACAGTTCGTTTTTCGACAATTGAAGGAGCATTAATTTTCAGTTATCTTTTAATTTCTTTTAATTTTTGTTTGGTAGCATTATGTTTTCTGCTGATGGCTTTACGGTTAATGGTGTTAGTAAGGTTTGGTAGTTCTAAACTTTAAAATCTACTTTATTTTTTTCCGGCAGCCTTTTTTTGCTCTGCGGTGCTTCGACTGAAAATTGTTTTTCAGCATTTTTGCTCTCTACAACAGCGTTTCTTAATCTTTTTACCATTGTGGGGCCCTTAAAATGGAGTTGGAACTCGGGTAACCCCAATATAAAATTATTGTGGTCAACAAGGTGTACTTTTATTCCACATTTCGTTATAAATTAAAAGTCATTGTGAACTGCAATGTAAGTGTACTATAAGACTACTGTGACAATGCTGTAATTTCACAAAAATATATCAATATCACAGGGACATATTGTAGAAAGGTAAAGCAATATAACTGGTATCAAATAACCAGCGATGTCGCAGTGGAAAGAAAAACACAAATAACTGCGAATTGTTCGTTTACAAAATTTTGCTGGATTTTAGTACAAATAATTTTCTTCTAATCTTACAGGATTGATTACCGTTACTTTTACAGCAGGTTTGCTATAATTTATTACCTTTATTTCCGGTAACTTTACAGAATTCTCCCCTGGGTATAAACTTATTTATTTTTCGAAAGTTATAGCCATTTGAAATAACGACAAAGGAAAGGAAATGGACAATATATATCAGACATAAATAAACACAAACAGAATTGTTTGTAATAAAATGTAATTAAATTAATTAATTAAATAAAGAGGGCGACCAATGTCGCCAATTTGGTGCTTCAGTCCCAGTGGTCTTCCGTGGTTCCCACTGGGCCTCCAGTAGTCACCACCTTTATGGTCTCAATTTGTGTGTTTTTTCATTGAGCGCCCATCCTGCTCCTTGGCTATGCCGTACTGATGATGACTAATAGTCCAAAACAGGTGTCTACGGTTGCTTCTTCGTATAACGGAATTGCCCGACAAATTGCCCTTGAATATCTCACCGTCGATTAATCAGTTCTCCTTGTTATTTCCATGGGCTACCTGGGGTGTACCAGTCACCTCCGGCGCGACGAACTTCGTGTCTTCGAACCCTGAAGATGTTGGGACTGAAGCACCAGATTGGCGACATTGGTCACCCCCTTTATGGTCTCCATTTGTGTTTTTCCATTGAATGCCTATCTTGCTCTTTGGCTATACCGTTCTGATGAGGACTAATAGTCCGAAACACGAGTCTACGGTTGCTTCTTCGTATGACGCAGGAGAAAGGTAATTTGTCCTTGATTAAGTAGTTGTTCGAAATGTCTTCCGTGCCCTTCGAGGCACAAACGAAGACGAGTATGAAATGACCTCGCCACTGCTCTTAATAGGTCGGGCGTAATAGTTTGACATGCGCCCCGGATTCTTTCTTGTATGTTTTCTGGTGTTCTTGGAGGTTCAGCATAGAAGATGTCTTTAACGTAGCCCACAGGAAGACATCCAGTTTCGTTAAGTCCGGTGAACGAGGAGGCCAAGCAACTGGTCCTCCTCTTCCAATCCACCGATTTGGGAAGATTTCGTTCAGCTGGTCACTGACATATGTAACGAGTAATGTGCTGGAGCTCCATCATGTTGCAGCCACATTTCTGCTCTTACCGCCATAGGTAAATTTTGTAGTAAATTTGGCAATTGATTTTGCAAAAATTACAGGTACATGGCACCACCCAAATATCCGTTGAAAAAGTAAGGACCCATAATATGTTTGCCAATATTACCTAAAATTGCCGTTGGAAACGTTGAAAAATTAGTTTTTGGCAAATAACTTTTAAAATATTGGGGATTGTGATGGGGTTGTATCTAGAAACAATGTTTATTTTTTAATTCTGCTTCGTTTCACCTAAAAAAATGGTATGTAGGCAACCATAAAAGGCTTCCAAATGTGTAAAAAAGTATATAGCACGCAATTAAAAAAATATGTTACCATGGCGTTGCACATTTATGGGACATCCTGTATAATCAAAAATAATTTCTTGAAATGTACCTTGACGTACAGGGTAAGCCTGCAAAATGTCAAACTTTTAGCTTAATATATAGCGTAACTATATATATATATATATATATATTGCGCCTGACAGTCCGCAACCAACTTCACACGGGATAAATTTTTAAAATGTCTGCCACGAAACGCGGTGAAAAATTAATCAAGGTTGTTCACTGATGTGTTCGTGTAGTGTGTGGGTCAATTGTACCGTTTGTTTGCAAGAGGGCTATGCACAAAGTTAGTCAAACGCGATGTACCATGACATAACCTCACTTTTAGTAAGTTTTAAATGTGTTCTGATGCTGTATTGCTAATTAAGTATTTGTAACATTGTAGTTGTCCTGATGATGGTAATGGAAATATATACCGAAAGCTTGACTTAATAAAGAAAGAGAAGTTTCATTGAAGAAGTCTCCTGTCGGCTCCCCTTAGATTCCTTCACTTAATAATTGCGACAGTTACCGATAAATTTATATATATATGTATATATATATATATATATTGAGTGTTTTTCCATTGAGTGTCCATCTAGCTCCTTGGCTATACCGTACTGATGAGGACTAATAGTCCGAAACACGTGTATACGGTTGCTTCTTCGATCTTCGATCTTCGTATGACGGAATTGCCCGACAAATAGCTTTCTCCTTTATATCTTACCGTCGATTAACCAGCTTTCCTTTAATTTCCATGGGCTATGGTGTACCTGGGGTGTACCAGTCACCTCCGGCGCGACGTCACTTCTTGTCTTCGAATCCTGAAGATGTTGGGACTGAGGCACCAAATTGGCGACATGTGGTCACCCCCTGTAGGGAACCATTTGAGTGTTTTTCCATTGAGTGTCCATCTTGCTCCTTGGCTATACCGTACTGATGAGGGCTAATAGTCCGAAACACGTGTATACGGTTGCTTCTTCGATCTTCGATCTTCGTATGACGGAATTGCCCGACAAATACCTTTCTCCTTTATATCTTACCGTCGATTAACCAGCTTTCCTATATATATATATATATATATATATATATACAGGGTCATATATAGGGTTGCAAATAAGACAATACACGTAGTTTGTTATTCGAGGCGAAAATTAAATGTACAACAAAATTCTAAGTAATAGATTCGCAATAAATTTGTATGTAATTAAATTATTTGAATAAATACTTGTAATGTAAATAATAATTTTCAAAATAGTAATTTTCCGTGGATTATCTACAACTTCTTTTTGTTTACTTATTTAAATTCATTACTTTTTTTATTAAATGCGGTCACAAAATTTTGAACTTCATTTCCTAGTTTTCTGTCTTGGTTTTGGAAACAATGCATTTTTTTATTAGATTTTTTGTGATTAGCAATATCAATTTTTGCTTAGAATTGTAAAAACACCTTATATAGTTATTGATTTTCCGTAAAGATAGTACACAATTTCCTTCACAGATGCTCAGAACTTATCTGACGATAGGTTAGTAATCTTATCCGTAATGTATATTTAAACTTACAACCCACAGTTCTGCCATTTTTCCAAATTCACGTTTACATGATGAGCAGCAGACACAAATTAGATAGATAGATGGATAGATAGATAGAATGTAACCGTGGATTGTTCTACAATTGTTGGACGGTTTCTAAGAAATGAGATAAATTTTCTTGGTCTTTAGCTTTTAGTAATACTCATGAAAGTGTTCAGCTAACTATTACAAAGTTGTATATTGTATAACGTCAAGCGGGTTCATTGAAGTTCATAGATTGATTACGAAACTTCGCGCGAGATATAAGAAATCGTAACACAACAATTAGCTGCTTATCTCTATAGTATTTCAATTTCAATGACCCAAATTGAATTCGAGTCGCAACATCCTCCCATTTTCGAACGTTCAGGAACGTTTTCCTTCAGTACCAGCGCAGAACAATAAAACGTTAAATCATTTGCCCGAAACTGCCTGCAGGGCGCAGTGAAATCAATTGCGCGTATTACTGAATTGAATGGAGATCGACATAAACAACGGTCATCGTGCCACGGTGATAGCTAAACGGACCTCAGGAACTAACGTAACAAAACAAGAATAATATTGTTTCAATATTGCTCTTCAACTTAAAAATAACGGAATATTTGATTATTGTCTTTGTTATTTTTTTTATTATTTCTTGTTATAAGACTTGGCCTTTATGGAAGTCCTCCCAATAAACTGACGTGCATGATTTTAATTAGTTGGTCTCTTGAAACGCGTTAGGTACGGTTTTTTGAAAGGTCATTTATTTCTTAATAGTAATTGGATGATTGTGCGGTATTTTATATTATTATTGTTAATAATGTCGCTAAGGTAAAACTTCTCACGGACAGCGTTGATTTTAAAAGATACGCGCGAAAGTCTTTGAGAAAAATTACAAACTTGTATGGGTATACGTAGCGGTCAGAGAAAATTGACTTCTCAACACTCATTTACCGCTGGTCGGCGATATAAATCTTGTAGTAATTTGCACGTTTGAATATGTTATTGCACGTCGTAAATCTTCGGTTCACACCTGAAGTTGTTCTGTTTATATTTACATGTCTTCGAGGCAATATATTACGAACACTTCGGTTTGAAAATGTAAACGATCTACTAGGTCACGACTCAAAAATGCAATAAGAAATGCATACAAGCTAAATAAATTTTGTTTATAAATAGTATGTACAGTAAAATCTGCCAGTAGATACTAAGATACAAAAATAAGAATATGCTTTTCTATACCGGGTTACCCACGCCATAGGTACTCCCGTTTATTTTTTTTGTTTATAAAGCTGGACGAATGAAATTTGGGAAAGTGTTAATAGACAAAAAATGCTATTCTTTGGAATACTCCCGACGTTAATGTGACTTCCGGTTTTTCCGGAAATGACGTCATCATTGAAATTTTAAATGGCACCCTATGTTTTTTGTGTGATATTTTTAATCGGGATGTCATTCTGAACTCAAAAACATATCGATCGTCAATTTTTATCACCAAGGCAACGCAAAAATAACTTTTTTGTGTATTAATCTAGGTGGCTATGAATTGGTGAAAAAATACGAAAATTGTCAAATAAACACTAACTAAATCGATTTTGGCCGAGATTGCATTACTGGCGCCCTCTAGCGTGATTTAATTGGTTTTTGGCCAGTGAGTCGTTTTTTTCACGGATACCCAATGGCCACACCCTGATTATTCGATAGAAAACATCTTTCCGATTACAATGATACCAAACACTTGATATTTTGTTAAAATTGTAGCGTACTGTAGCGTACTGATTGGAAATACCACACAAAAAATATAGGGTGCCATTTAAAATTTCAATGATGACGTCATTTCCGGAAAAACCGGAAGTCATATTAACCTCAAGAGTATTCCAAATAATGACATTTTTTGTCTATTAACACTTTCCCAAATTTCATTCGTCCACCTTTATAAACAAAAAAATAAACGGCAGTACCTATGGCGTGGGTCACCCGGTACAGTTCTCCATTGTTTAAGGAAAGGATTTTTTAGCGTTTTAAACGGAATTGTCAATAAAATGACGAAGCAACACGAAATGAAATGAAATCATCAAATCAATTGTTCTTGCTGAGTTAAATGCTCCAGAAATTATTTTCAAATAGGCTTCTTTTGTATCCATGCCACCGTACTTAATGTCTTTTTCTCTTCGCTATTTGTTTCTTTATTGGTGTAATTTATCCCACGGACGCTCTCACTGCCCATTGATAAAAAAAATAAGAAATAAGCAAATATGTTTCAGTATAACATGTAATACCATTTAAATTATAATAATATGTAGTAATTTTCAAATGAGAGTTACCTCAGTCCAGAAGTCTTTACACCGACATAAATTTATTTTAATATTTTAAGTATCTTCAATAATTTCCTGGAACTCGATATTAGATACAGGATGATCGAAAAAAAAAGATATCGTTAAATTAGCCCAAGAGTAAACTTAATTTCCAAACAGTATTCCACAATTCAAAATGAAAAATGTATTAAAATTTGTTAAATTTAGTTTTATACTCAAATATCAAATTTGAATATTGTTTCTCAGATATCGGCATAGGTCAGGGTAAGTCTGTGTAGCGGCGACTTCACTGAAATTTTGAAATGAGGAATTAAAACATCAACGTTGCTTATATGTCAAAAACCAATCTGTCAGTGAATCAGCTTCTCATACGATAAAAAAATTTTGTGTGCGCCACGCCCAGAAAGTATCAGAAGTACCCGGCTCGCCTATGGGTCGGCTGTGCATCTCTTCTCTCGTCCCGGACAAGACATACCTTTTTTCTAATAATATGTAGCAATTTTCAAATGGAAGTTACCTCTGTACAGAAGTTTTTACACCGACATAAATATATTTTAATATTTTAAATATCTTCAATAATTTCCTTGAACTCGATGTTACAAAAGTTTTGTTTACCTATACATCGCACTAATCTCACGTAGTGTAACCTCAATAACAATGCGGCTGTCAGCCTGCCAACGCAATAACGGTACATAACTACGTTCGAAATGAAGTAACGTTGCCAAATAACTCATTATATTTGCTTCCCGTGACGTCATTAGAAGCAAATCTCATTTAAATTTCAAACGGCGTTTTCTATTAAATTAAAGTAAAGTTTGACATTTGGTTATTTGTAAAACGAGTATCAGTAACGCATATTCTTTCTAAAAACATTTTATTTTAAAAAACGGCGTAATACCCTATTGTACAAATATCGAATTTTGCTTTAATTGCGACAAAATCTGAATTCCTTGCTATCCTATTGAACTAGTGTACTGTTAGAGTTATTAAAGAAGTATTGATGGATGAGTAACGCTGCCTCTTCTATATCCCTATTTGCAAAGCTGGGCAAAGTTAATCAGAAAGTTAACTTCGTTAATCATTAATCCGTTAACGAAAAAGTTAACTTTGTTAACTGATAGTCCGTTAATTTGTTAAAAATGTAACGGAAGTTAAAGTTAACCGTTAATCGTTAACTCTTTATAAAAAAAATATAGGTTATGTTGACTGCCGATCTACCGGTGAGTATGCAACCCAAATAACTGCGGACCTTTCTTGCGGTTGCATATGTAAAAATTGCCTTAGAAACTTTTCAAACTAGGTACAGTGGTAACTAAAAGAACTACATTGCAACTAAAGCTACTTTTATATCTATGCAGTTCAAACCAGCACTTTCATCACTGCAGTTTTGAAAAATCGCATGCAATTTTATGACAATTTGTACACCTTTTATATCTGTGCAACTTTAATATAATTTAAATTAATATAATTGCTTTGGGTTGGTAGCGAACATAACCTCCATGCTTTGCTATTAAATTATTGATTACCCTAGTAAAGCCGGTGGCCCCGTGTGCTGTCATGATGCGACGTGCACGTTAAAGAAATGTTACTGGAGGTTGGAATTCCTTCACTTCGACTTCGACACTTCGAATTCCTGGGTGTGTGTAGCCTGCCCTCAGCGTCGGTGATTGGCCTAAGTTGCGGAAATAGACCGACGTAAAATAAACAAGTCAAAAAAAAAATGATTACGCTTTTCTTCCACACACAGTTTTTAAATCACAGCAAACAATAACAAATAACGAAATCCGGAATAGGTTATGTTTTGCATCTATAAACAGTGGTGTCACAAAATTTTCGTTTTAGACAAAAAATCCTAGATTGTTGCTATAAACGCACACACTTACATATTTAGAACTGATTGAACTGATCCTAATTCCATGTAACTTAGTAATTTTAAAATGTTTTATAGAGTAAAACAAAAAATCACATTGGACTTGACGAATTTAATTGCGCGTTTGAATTGCACAGAATGAAGTAAAGGCTTAAGGGGTTTAGAGTTAAAACAATTAAAAACAAAACAACTCGCGCGCATGCTTTATATACGGACGCCACGTCACATAAAGTAGTACGTCACACATGTAAACAAAACCAAGTCCGAACCTTCACATAATGCCTATACAACCATTTGAAATATTTATTGATATTCCCGATTTAACGAACTTGAATTAATGGATGATGAATGTAGCGGAAGTTGGTCAGTCCGTCAATGGTTTTAAAAGTTAACTCAAAAGTTAAATCGTTAACGAAAAATTTAACTTCGTTAATTAACGATTAACGGATTAACGCTTTTGTGCCCAGCTTTGCCTATTTGCATACGAGTAGTCTCTTTAAACTTTAAAGGTGTGTTGAGAGCGCCCTTTGCATGTGACCAGTGTGTTTACAAAAACTTCGCGCTTGGTATGTGACCAGTGTCCTTGTTGTTAATTTATACAAAGCCACAAAACTGAACAGCGCCAGTATAATTCTTTTGGAAGAGAACCTCCCGAATATCGAGAGCAAAGTTCGGTGTCGGAATTTGCTGCCGGTCGCCTCTCATAATTTTCCGGTACTCGGATGACAAGCTTCATTCTGCCATACTGTTGATAATTGCGTTATTTGGTTTCCATCGTAATTTTGTTATCAATTAACTATATTTATTACAATCTAGTTATAATATATTTTCAGTTTTACTCCAAAAAATTTTCTTACAAAAAAAGGTGCATCCAATTGAAGCAGTAAGTAATTAAAACAAACTTTCAATAATCTTATTGTTGGACGTGCACTTTTAAAAAGTATTGAAATGCATATAGGTGTAGTCGGCTTCGAAAATGTTACGGCAAACAAAAGGCTGTAGAAAGAGGCGCGCGCGCCTATAGTAGCCCCGGGCTTGAGATGGGTGCAGTGTATGGGTTAAGTCAATGGACAATACCGCGGCACAATAGCTGCGGTGTGGGTGCCCTCTCTCAACGACTTACAACAATACGGGAATGGGTAAAAAAGTCAGTCGGGAAATAAATTTCGACGAAGCGCAAAAATAACTATAAACGGAACGGTTCGCCGACATTTGCATGCGGTAATTTCCAACACACCCAATTCGTGTAAATCTGACGACCGAGGAACCCAAAGAACCTAATCTATATGTGCGTTTCGCATGCATGCTGCCTGCGTATACGTATGTAGGGTATCTTAATTTACCATCTCAATCGATAACTTGCTTTCTTTATACCCTTTTGCAAGTGAACGTGCTCTAGTTAGGAGCCAATGACTCTAATTCCACAGGCGAGAAAATCAATTAAAACAAATTGAGGTAGATAGTCTCCATAGGGAATCCATAGATCAAAATCGAGAAAATAAAAAATTATTTATAAAAGCAATACTTTAAGAAAAAGATACTTTCTATAGTATATCCGGGATAAATGTGCGTGTGCGTCAGAACTGAAGTTTCAATTACCTAATGTTGAATTGTTACTTTTGTATTAGCCAGATAAAGGACAATGCTATGTGTATTAAACGTGGATGAACATATGAATGTCTTCAATTACAATAATATAAAACAGGTAGGTAAATGAAAATGATACAAAACTGCTGGTTAGACTATTTTTGTCAGCCTATTTCTGGTTTTACTGTTGGTTTGACGATCTCTGCACTCTGCAGTACAATACCAAATTTCATTGTTAAATGTACAGACATGTATAAGGCAATAAAAAATATGCTGTAACAAAACGATTTAAGGGCACGTTAAGATCAAAAGGTCACGTAAAACCTATAAATCATCCAAACGAAACGGATAGGTAAAATCTTTTAATTTTGTATGTTACAGCCCGAAAAGATATTTAAAAAAACGTTTACTAAAACAATAACATACGCTACTTAATTTTTTATAACTAATATATGTCAAGTAAAGTATTACGACTACGATTGTACGTAGTATATTGGTAAATACTACTAATTTTGATGGTCACGGTCTATTCTCAGCACTCCAAACACTCGCAGATTTTCATGTTGATGACTCGCATCAATACGCAAGTCAGCGTTTATTAACAACATCTATTAGATGCACTGCACCACACTTGGAAGGCTCTGAAATATTGGACGTGCAAGAAATCTATAACTACATAGTAAGTCAAGTAAGTACGTAGGCTTTCACAGCCAGAATCATTTAGAAAATAAACTGCTTCCAGGTTATGCCGTGTGTCAAGATTTGTTAATGCTGACGTTTCGCAAACCATGTTGCTCGCTTCTTCAAAGCTAATTGAATTCTGACAAGTACACAAGTACAGTAATGTTTAACGTTTATTTTATGGATAGAGGAGCGCGTAAAGTATGAGAACATGAGAAATCTCTGAGAGGGTTCGTTACTTTACAAAATTCTTGAACACGTTGATTTGTAACTATCAGAATATACGTTTACCTGTAAAAATCAATTTTTGACCTTCCGTTGTTTCTGGCTTATGATACCATCGATTTTTTTTTAATGACAACCCCATAGTTTGCTTAAGCTGGGTTGTACCAACACTGATGATCGGTCGATCACGTTGATCATTTGGTTAGCGCCATTTTTGCATGTAAATTTGGCCTGCTAACCCAATGTCCTAAAAACTTCAAAAGGGTCTGAGTAAAAACGGTAAACCTTAAACTTTGTAAGCCTAAAAGCCTAAAAGTCTAAAGCCTAAAAGTTTGTTCGGAATATTTTTGAATCGTTTAGTGATTTTTTAAGTAGTGTGCGGGCGTATATTCAAAGATACAACGACAACTGATACGAAACTTTCAAATACGGATTCTTATTCAGTGCCAAGAAATCTACCGAAAAACGCCTATCCGCTTTTCATGCACAAACAAAAGTTATCAATATTCCCTAATTTTCTAATGTAAATTCACAAAATGTGTATGCTATCATGAGAAAAAGTAAACAGATCTATCATAATCATCTAGAAAAGTATGAGGTTGCAATTTAAATAGTGTCGATGACGTGATAAGTAAAAAAGGCAATTGAAGGGCGTAAATTCAATCTGTCATAAATAAATGTTTTTAGATAATTAAAACTTGACGTGTTCAAAGATTTTTGTAAAACCAACTGTTTCCGAGATTTTGTCATGTTTCCATACTTGTGCGCTCACTGTATATTTCTTGAACATAACAACAAAAATCAATTTGTAAGAACAGTTCATAATTGAGTAATAACTGAACAATTTCAGAAAAAAAAAATAATAAATAATAACAAGCCGTTATCTTTTATGAAGCGCCTTTATAAAATAAAAGCACAACAAATATGAAAGGTGCAGTTATCATTATCAAAAATATGTTTCTATGCAACAATGAAACCGTGATCAACTTGGTTAGTATCTCATATAATTTTATATTGTCGTATATTTTTCTTCGTACTCTCCAAGGCTGGGAAAAGTTAATCAGAAAGTTAAGTTCGTTAATTGTTAATCCGTTACCAAAAAAAGCTAACTTCGTTAACCGATAGTCCGTTAATTTGTTATAAATGTAACGGAAGTAAACGTTAACATTCATCGTTAACTTTTTATAAAAAAAAGTAGGTTATGTTGAGTCCCGATATTCCGGTGAGTATGCAAATAACTGCGGACCTTTCGGTGGCATAAAATAAAATTGGCTTAGAAATTTTTCACACTAGGTACAGTGGTAACTAAAATAACTACATTGCAAGATGAAATATTTATAAAAGAAGGTGGAAAAGAAAAAGTTGCTTTTTATGTTTAGGTTTACATTTTTAAACAATAGGTATTTACTAATAATATAATTGGCAATAATAAGAAAAGTTAAATATTAATAATAATAATAAATAGTACTACATACAATAAGGCCGGAAACCACAGGGAACTGGAATGTAACAACAATAAACTATCAAATATCTAGAAACTTTTCATTAAAATAAAAAGTTGTTCCTCAATCATGATGCTCAGGATGATATATTGAATCAACTTTCTACTAATCATCAGTTTCTACATCTTTCCAAAGTTGACCTTCTGAGTTTTACGTTTTGACGCTGAAATAGCTGAAATGTATCACAAGGATTTTGTAAGGAAAGATTTTTAAATTTTGGACAAAAGTTCGATTCGTGTTCAGCGCAAACAAAAATGGTCAGTAACCAACTAGTTATAGACTATTAACATGATGTAAAAGCTTACAAATCTCAAACAGACTTAAAGCCATCCGAACTCAGATGCTTACTCAAACATACAAAACTATGTATGTGGAAATTGGCATAATTTGCTAATGTCTATGATTAACTTTCACTATTTACAAATGTAACTAACTGTTAATTGCAAAATGTAAAACTGCCCACAATAGATCAGTAATATTTATTCCTACCAAACAATCAATTTCGCTTGAATATCGCTGCTTTAGACAAAGACATCATATAGCGCACGCAAAGTGGATCAGCATAGCCACCATACTACCACCGACCTACTTAGTACACGTGATTACTCACTGGGTATATCTAGGGGCTCTCCTTGAAAACTAGTATATATTTGATAAAGTTTTGGCTGCGTTCATTGAATTGCCGGACAAACTGGTTAACCATGTTTACTGAATAACATTTGAGTCGAGACATTGGGTTGACAAAAAAGTACAACTTTTAAATAATGTTAAGTACTATTTTAAATAATTAGTCGATTCAAACTTTTCTCAAGACGAATCTTTTGCAATACTAATTGAACATTTCATTCCAATATACAGTGCGTTCATTTCAAAACTTCCGACCCGGAATAACTTTTGACATAATGACGCCACGACATTTAGCAAAAACACGTCAATTTTTATTTAAAGGGGGAACTTTAAAACTAGTTCTAATCTAATCATAGGTCTTACCCCTTCACCCCCACCCACCCCTACTTTCGATTTTCAAATGGGACTACCTATCTTCATATATCTCATTTTAAAGGGGATAAAAATGTGTATTCATTCATAAGAAAATAAGTTAAATCGGTTTATTAGTTTCTGAGATAGAACAAATAAAGTAAGAGTTAATGTTCTATTTTTGACAGAGAGGAAATGCCACTTTGCAGAATTTTTGCATGCTTTTCTCTTAAAAGTTTTAAAGTTCAGGTCCACGCTTTCAGTTTACCCTGCTAAAAACCCATAACACGGTTTCTTAAAACAAAATGGCACGAATTGTCAAAATGTACAGCATTTTTTTATAAACCGAAAAAACAGAATTTTCTAGAAGCTAAAATGGAAACTTCAAACCCCTGTCCTGAAGGGTAGTTTTAATTAATTATATTTAATAGAATTTTGTTTCTAACCTCTTCACAGCTAGCCAACCCTACTTTTGATTTACAAATGAAAGTACCATCATGTAGAGGGGATGAAACAATCTTTTCATTTTTAAATGTTATATCTGCATTTATTATCTTAGAAGAAGCAGAATCGTGAAATTATTATTCACGTCATAATTCGGATACTGTTTATTTTATAAAAATAACTAATAACAACGATTTGATTTTTATCAATTAGTTTATAAACTGCATTAATGAAGTTCATTTTTTAGTTTACCGTACTTTAATTGTAGGTGTAAAATAAAACAAATTTGTTCTATTGTAAACTAGATGTTCCGTAATATATTAAACTCGAGCGCTTTCGGCTTGTTTAGCCATCTTCAGGAGTGTAAACTAAAAGGATATATAAGATATAATACACTGCACAAAATATGAGTTCTACAAATAAAATAAACTAAGATGGTAGGTCAAAATTCAGGACGAGGTTATGAAATGTACTGTGATATTGTAAACAAAAAGGGGTTTAAAATTAAATATAGTTATCAAGTGAAAAGCTTACCGTCAAAAAGGATAAATCAGCACATATGAGTATGGATCCGGTCGGGATATAACATTGAATATTTCCCACAAGTGTGTTCACGTGTCACAGTACATTTCATAACCTCGTCCTGAATTTTGACCTACCATCTTATTTTATTTTATTTGTAGAACTCATATTTTGTGCAGTGTATTATATCTTATATATCCTTTTAGTTTACACTCCTGAAGATGGCTAAACAAGCCGAAAGCGCTCGAGTTTAATATATTACGGAACATCTAGTTTACAATAGAACAAATTTGTTTTATTTTACACCTACAGTTTATAAACTGTTCAAAATGTACTCAATTTTTTTCTAAGCATAAATAAAGTCTACTCTCGAAGGCACGTCGCACTTTTCTAAATGTTTCGCGGGATATCTGCCGGCACTCTCGAGTAATCCGAACTTTAAGATCATGTACATCTTCCGTTTTGAAAACTGAGTTTTTAAATGACAGAGAAAAAAGTCAGTGGCGTTAAGTCCGGGGATCTTGCTGGCCATTCTGAGGGCCCGGCCCCTCATCTTCATATCCACTTCTCATAAAACCTTTCATTTAACCACAGGAAGTGCATTGAGGATTTGGCGTCCTTCTTCATCAAATTGGTTCTCCAAAGATCGAATTATAATTGGAGTTATCACATTCTTCAAGAGCTCCAGATAAAGCTGGCCTGTGAGATTTTCTTCAATAAAAGAAGGACCGATTATTTCATCCCCTAGAATACCAGCCCACACATTGACCTTCTGAGGGTATTGTGTATGGTCTTCCCGAAACACATGTGGATTTTCAGTGCTCGAGTATCTAAAATTATTTTTGTTGACAAACCTGTTCAAATAGTAATCTGCTCACAAAATTCAATACTCCTATCAAAATTGTCTTCAGCGAGCCGTTGATGTATTTGCATCTTGAAAGGAAAGAATTTATTTAATTTTAATGTTTTATGTACGGAACCAAGAGATATTTGTGTTTGCGCAGCAACCTTTCTTATAAATATTCTTGGATCCGTTGGAAAATGACCAACAACTTCAATTTGTGCTCCTTCTACCTTAACTCTCGGTTGCTTGTTCTTCTTATTTTCTACTGAACGAGTTTCAAGAAATTTGGCTTACATTTTTATCGGGATACTTACCGTTGAAAACTCTTACAGCCCGACGAGCACAACGACTTTCACAGGCGTAAATAAGAATTATATCTATTCTTTCTTCTAAGATATAAACCGTCGTCATAAAGTGATCTAAATACTAAATACTAGATTTTAGCAATCGAATATAGCTCGATCAATCTCGAAATCTAGGAATCTAGGAAATGTCATAATAGTAACCATGGTAATTTACACAATAAACTATCTGTCGTATGTGAGAGCTAGGCTAACTCGATAAAATTAAATGATACGCTTTTAACTCTATCTCGGAAATGAATAAACTGATTTAATTTATTTTTTTACGAGTGAATAGACACTTTTATCCCCTTTAAAATGAGGTATATCAAGGTAGGTAGTCCTATTTAAAAATCGAAAGTACCGGTGGATGGGGTGAAGGGGTGGGACCTATGATTAGATTAGAACTAGTTTTATAGTTCCCCCTTTAGGTAAAATTTGACGTGTTTTTGCTCAATATTGTGACGTCATTATGACAAAAGTTATTCCGGGTGGGAAGTTTTGAAATGAACGCACTGTATGTTGCTTTTTATAAGGCTGTAGAAATCTGGCTGTTTTTTATACTATAGCGCTAATAATGTGAAGTAAAAGCTGTTTCAAAATTAGTAGGTATTTTGCAATTGTTATACAATTGGTATACAATTGTTTGGTTTTGGTAGAAAATACTAGCACAGATTTAGTAGGATGCTATTACAGGTTCATTCTTTCCAGTGTACAAGATGATATTTTGTGAGGAATTTCTCTATAGTTTTCTTATAATTTGTGTAAAGAGTGTTTTGGAAAAAGAGAATGTTACAATCAAACAAATGTTAGAATCAAACATCTGATAAAAAAAACTAAAAGTTGGCAATGGTTCCTCCACAATGTTTAAAGTTTACACAAATTCTCGCAATCGGCTTTCTTCTGTCTGAATAATGTTTAGAAAAAACGTTTAAACGTTTAGACGCTATAAACGTTTTTAAGGGGGGGGGGTCGATGGCGTATACGATAGAGCGGCTGCTATCTACGCTGGAGGCCCGGGTTCGGATCCCGGCTCGGGCAAAAATTGACTGTCCTGATATTTTAGGCAGGGAACAAATACCTTTGCGGCATGCAAAGGTATTTGGAAGGATTCCAAAGGTATTCGGATGAGGAAGTAAAGCCGGTGGCCCCGTGTGCTGTCATAATGCGGCGTGCACGTTAAAGAACTCTTACTGGTGGTTGGAATTCCTTCAGTTCGACAAAATGCCTGGGTGTGTGTAGCCTGTGCTCAGCGTCGGTGATTGGCCTAAGTTGCCGAAATAGACCGACGTAAAATAAACAAGTTAAAAAAACGTTTTAAATTGAAATATTTCACCCTGTATACGAGATTTACTTAACAGGAATTACTTGGACGTGATGCTTAAAATCCGTACTGTATGTTTTAATGCCACTAGCGACTTATCTTTTATTTCATATTAAGGTGACCCGATATTATCAAACACGGATGCGCATAGCTTTAAGTAAAGTAACATACCATTGAGGGCCGGTATTTTCACCTACCTACAAAGTCGTCAATAGTTATGTGACAGATCTGTCAGATTTATTGCGCAATTTTAACACGTTAAATAAGTATACCTATGTATAAGGAGCACCCGAAGCACCCGGAGCATCTACGGTTTAAATCGAAATGCCTGTGTGTATTCGTGTTGAATTCATGATATTTTTTTGTGGATTTGTGAAAGCTTAACTGCGGTCTTCCAAAGAGCCGGTATCTGAGGGTTGGGGTATTAAAACACAAACAGAGAGGAATATGTTCACATGGTCTTGCTCGTGGTGTCACGTACTGTCCGTGAACGTGACAGATCCCGTTCCATATTAGATTAGACGCCTCCGCAGTGTCCGTCTTCGACAGGACTCTCCAGGATGATTATGCAGGAACGAACAGACCAGCGGTAGGGGGCATGGAAATTGAGGAATAATCAATTTTGAATTATTACGGTTGTGCAAGTCCCTTGTAATACTTGGTGAACAATGTTTTCGTTACTTAACGTACAGATCGCAGCACCGTGGTCCGTGAGTGTTTATAAAATACAAGGCATGGATCACAAATTGCTGGCTTCAATTTATTTCTAATCTAATGGTTGAGAAGATATGTTGTTACAATATCTCCTCAGTGAAATTTTTTGAGCGAATCAGCCCTTATCTACTACTTTACATGTGCAATACATGTATTATAACTTCCATGCAGAACTGATTGGCTAAATAACACTATACAGGGTGTCAGATCGTACTTTAAGAATATACAGAGAGGCTATAGCCTATAGCGGACTTAATTGCTCTTTTAGAACCAAATATATAGGCTTCATTTAATTTTGTTCTTTCTTATTTAGTCCAAAATAATGTTACAATATTGACATAGTAGTGCTCTTCAAACCTTTCCGGGTGGTAACTAAGTGTTGGTAGTTGGGGTTAATTTGCATTGAATGGTTTGACTTTGCACGAGACTTAAACATAGCTTACCATATTCCAAATGTTCATCATTTGAAAATGCCGATTTGTCCTGCTCAAACGGTGATTTAAAATCAAATTTATACTAGGTGGAAGGTGACTCCATTTGTGTAACTTTTCTAGGATGTTATGTTCATTTTCCTGAATGTTCTAAATCAATGTATCGGACCGCATTTTTATGTTTGTCTGTGGACATGGTGGACAATATTTCGTGAATTTTTCCGATTTTCCAGTGTAGGTTCTTAGGGAAAGACGTTAAACGTCAAAACTCTGAAGACTACACTAAATTTGGAAAACTTCACAACCTTAGTTGGCAAATGGCCAATAGAACATAAATTATTATCGTGTCTTATTATTTAATAGTAGTGCGATTGTACAAAACAGGTCAATTTCGCAGTTCTAGTAAACCTTTTGCTACAAAAACCGTCTTGTGATGATTGCAAGAGTAGTCTACCTCGATATCGGCCCATCTGTAGATGATTATCGTCAGTTTTGCAACACCGTGTTTAACAGATTTTCAACAGATAGCGATTTGAATAATTCCGTGCAAAACGATCGCTGCAAATTGCAGATTATGTATCCAGTACGAGAGGGAGACCGTGCTTCTCTTGAGGACGGCATAACGCACCGTTAAAACATTAAAATTTAAATAATTGAACGGTTTAACAGGATCGCCAACCTGCAGAGCACCAAGTACATGTCCGGGATAACTTTTAAGACGATTCACTTTTTCAACCACTATTAATTATTATCGTTTGTAAAACTCTGGTGGTATCGCATAAGTGATCTAATTTTTTTATTTGGTATTTTATACAAAACAAAATATTTGAATAAGTGTTTTGGTTTACACTGCCAAGTTTTAACGATACTGTGTTAAATAAACCAAACGATTTTCGTAATTACCTGCACATGGAAGAGACAACTTACCGACATTTATTATATTTGATACTGTTATGAAACGTTAAATTACACCACATAAACGATTACCCGCGACTTTGAGGTTTCTGGCTACGGGGAGAACCTATAAAGATAGTTTTCGAGTATTTTTAAACAAGAATATTTAAATGTATATTAACTACAATAATTGTTAATCTCTGTTAGAGCCGTTTTACACGACCGAGTTTCAAACGAAATTATTAGCGAAAATTATCACGAAATTATTAGCGAAAATTATCACTATAGTTTTGGTGAGAATTACTGGCATATTTATGGCGAGAAAGAATTGCTTGGTGTCAAGCAATTCTTTCTCGCCATAAATATGCCAATAATTTCGTGATAATTTTCGCTAATAATTTCGTTTGAAAACTCGGTCGTGCAAAACGGCTCTTAGAAAAGTTGGATAAATATTGTGACGCTGTTGGGATTCGCTGACGTGGTTGAGTGTGTTGTGAAAATGGTTGTGTATGTTGAAGATATGATCCTATTTTTGAATGTGGTTATTTCTAATATAGAGTGGATGGTTCTATTATTGAAGGAGGGTTTTGTTGCTGATAGGACGGTACTGATTGTGAAGGTTGTGGCGTTTGCTGATTATTAGGCCCGGTTGTAAATATGGGTTAATATAAATAGCAAAAACCTATATATATTATTATTATAGTCATATATTATTTTTAATATTTGATTGTCATTTTGCACAAATTGTAATATACGGATATACATCGGTATCCAGACGCAGATGACAATTTGCTGTTTACTATTTACATACTACGCATGCGTCGAGTTGGAGTGTTGTTTACATATTCAAGCATTTATCTGACCGGCCAGATTGTATTAACAACACTTTGCTTGTGCAAGTTGTCATGCACAAGTCAATTTGCGCAAATTGCATGCGTGAAAACCTACCTTGACATACGATAGTAGGAACAGTTCACGTCACGCCACGTCTGACATTGATATTATGGTCAATGTTTCACGCTTTCGATCTGTTGCTGTGACACCTTTTAAAGCGTGGAAAAAGCATAGTTATTGGAACAGGACTACATAGGACTACGTGTCCTATAGCCCGAGGTCTACTGCTTGCGATGCCATGATACGTTGTGCTATGCTACGCTAGCAAGTACATGCGTTTCAATACGCAGCCGTCCACTTATGCTGTGCGGAGTATAGCATCGCAAGCAGTGGACGTCGGGCTTAAGAGGGGAGTCCAACAGCTGATCGACAGCAGCTCGGCTCTTTTTGATGAGTTTGGAAAATCAGTCGAGAATTGGTCTTTGCGTGGGGTTGTCGACGTTTTCGCTAAAGCTACTTTGGAACAAGATAGACTTTGCCGACTTGCGGTCAACATTATATGGTCTAACGTCTTAACGCTGTTTCAATTTATTTTTGCACACGTAACCTGGCTGTCCGCTGTATAGTGATTCTTTACAATGTTTACCAACATAACATGGTAACTCTAAAAATTACTGTGATAAATTGTTGACATAACCTATGTTGAGAATTTGAGATATTTATCATCACAGACTACTATATATTTATATAACTTCAACATTTGTCTACGGTTTATGAAGTGATATGTGGAAAAACACACGTACTATGAATATGTGAAATATTTGAAAGTGCAAGGTTATGTGCTCATTTATACCTAAAATACGTGTGATCTATCGCTAAACCTGTACCAATACCTTTGGTCGTAGATTACTTTCTCTTGGTACGATAGATTATGCACTCATTTCCCAGCTGATAATACACTTATGCCTAGCTAATGAAAAACACACAAGTATACATATTACACGTACGTGCAATCAACAGCATAGGGATCTGATAACGTATAAGAAAAACAAAACACTTCATAAGTCATTCTTTATTTGTAAAAGTATTTATAAAAGACAATTAGACAACATAAACATTATATAGCTTTATTAAAATTATATTATCATGTCAACATAAAATCACTTAAATGATGATGCTCGCTATCATCAGTCACGCATATGGTCACGCATAAATTCTTTTACCTACGACCGTATGTGTAAATGTCCCTTACGTCACGGACTGCTTAGCTCGTATATCGCTTATAACAAACGTGTGCATTTGGCTGTGCGTTTGTGTTTATATCTACGACTCACATATAATAAGTCCATTGCCTACCTATCTGTGACTATATAATGCCATGATACACATGATCATGATACACGCCAATGATTATAATGACACTAGCGTTGTATAATAATGATAGTTTGTTCAAATAATGACTTCATTATTTAAACGAACTGTCATCATTAGACAACGCTAGTGTCAAGGTCTGTCAAAACCTACGTGGATGACAGTTATGTGACAGTTCGCCTTGCCATCATTGACAAATACATTTAAAATATTTGATATACAATGGTATTTATGAGTCGTAGATAAAACGTCGTATTCGACTAGCACATAACGGATATAAATCGCTCGAATGATCACACGCTCGCCTACGGCTCGCGTGTAAACATCATGCTCGCGATTTATATCCTTAATTATGTGCTCGTCAAATAATATACTATTAACGCACGACATAATGTCATAATGACATATGTCGCGCGAATATTTTGGTTATTTATTTGTTATTTTTATTACAGTTGATATTTATTGAAATTTTCGGTCGTAGGTAAGTGTTGAATTTGTATTGGAAGTTTCGGTCGACACTTCAGACACAGTTCTCCGTAGTTGCAATAGATGTCGCGCGAATACATTGATTGGTTAGCCGTCAAATATCCTCACCTGTATTTGTTTGTCATTTTTGATACAATTTATTGAAATTGTCGGTCGTAGGTAAAATTATTTACAATACTCGAGCTGTAACGCTTATTACGTACTAGTGGAAAATAACAAAACTCGCCGCTTCTCGGCTCGTATGTTAACTTTCCACTCGTTCGTAATATGCTAGTTACAGCTCTTGTAATGTAATATACTATATATGTACATTGGAGTCAGTGGTTGTCAAGGCGACTATGTCCCATTATATAACATTTCTCATATAATAATATTATACACGTATTCCAGTAATATTACCAAGAAATTTGATAAAAAATCGGTAATCTTCATACCTCGGTGATTTTATTGTCAGTTCATGGAAATTATGAAAAATAGTAATCACATCTCTTGTCTAGAATTCCTCTTCGCTCAACAAAATAGTACGTCAGGATTTTTATTCTCCGTAATGTAATTTGAATCCAATTACAAAACCGGTAATGAGCTTCTGCATCATACCATACTTGAAGCTTGAATTCTCTGGTAGTAGAATGGATAAAACAGCACTGTTTATATGTATATTCTGCTAGCTAACCTAACAATTGACATGGTGTTTTTAATAAAATAATAGTACACTTCTTTAGGCACAAACCTGATTGATGTCTGATACAATGGTAGAATTTTTATGTAATCTCCTAATTTCGATTGGAATACTGCTTTGTGCGGTGTTTTCTTTATTTATTTATCTGACTTGTAGGTTAGAGCTCTCGAAATCTGTTCAGTAAAATGTAAATGTGAATTTTAGCGAGTTACAGACTTTTTTGTGGTATATGGTAGATAGAGATAGACCCATTACTATCTTCGTCTAATGACGTCTAGTTCTCAAAAACATCGTAGATGGACACACTGTCCAGACTCGAACATGGATGGTAAAATTGGGAAAATACGACGCCGATTCTTCAAAGGTGTGGCTTTATTTCTTTTCATTTATTGGATTTTCTTCAAATTGCACATTGACGTAAAGTGGAAGTACTGCGGCAAATCGCAAAAATACATAATTGAAATGTTATTCCTGAAATCAGGATATTACCCGTCTTCCAATTATACGTCTTTCTGTGAGCAGCAATTGTTTAAAATTGGGCATGGGTATAATAAATACGAAGCTTTGGCGCGCTAGAACAGTTATTTCCGATTGTTGTTATCTTATAAGATGTTATCATTATTCAATAATTAACCCACAAAAGTACTGAATAGTTTGAATAATTGGACCAATACGAGACCACCAGAACAGTCCTTAAGTTAGGTTGAACCAGCCTCTTAAAGGTAACCGGCAGGATCAGTAGGTACCGGGAAATTTAATTCCAGATCTAATAAGTAAGTACGTAGGCTTCAAGATCTATTATTTGTTGTGGATCAAATGCTATATCAATTTTTGTTACAAAATTTAATCAATTATTACATATTGTTAATACAGTATATATGATTGAGTCATTCATGCAGCTTTACCTAAATGAACATATTTCAAACCCATATTTGTTAAAACCTCAATTTACTTTCCAGTGTCTACTGATTATATTATCATAATATACATGAATACAGAAGTTTGTTAGACCTTGGTGAGGACGTTCTAATAACACATAGCTATGAACGTTGACTACTTAGTAATTAAGTTTGAAAAACTTACGTCGAGAAAGCACACGTATAGGACGCCAAAAGAGCAATAATTAGAAGGAGTTGCATGTAATTTAATTAGAATTCAGCAGCGAAGCAGACGAGAGAATACGGCATCGTTCGATCAAATCCTGCAAAAGACCTAACCTACCACTACTGCACTGGTGTGTATAATTTTCCGCGGCGCATTCCTTCACATACTATACGCAGAGAGCAGCTCTGTATCTCATACGTGATCTTAGCTGTTATAAGGCAGACTGGCTGTACTAGGCCGTTTTAAACCAACATACCTACATAATTATGAGCGATTACTGGAAAGATAAACCAGTATCTTCAGCCTAAATCTAGGTATATTCGGGATTATATTTCAGTGTACATCAATTACCTACAAACAAATATATTCTATCATCCTCAAAGTTAAAAGATATCTCCAGCAGAATTAAGGCACATAGAACGTAATATAAAATGAGTGCGTCATTTACATAAAATTATAGCCAATAGATAAAATTTTAGCGTGTCACAAGGCCGCTGGCCATTCCGTGTAAGTTATGTCATAGTAGCAATAAAGATTATATACATAAAAGTAAACTTCTCGACAACACAACACGGAACAAAAAACAGACGACGGGAAACGCGACTGGGACGCGTTGCGCCCAGAACGCCTAGTGAGGACGGGGCTAAATGTACAATGTAAGCGGCATGCATGATTTTTTCTATATCTCTAGACTTCTTTGTGTGTGTAGGTTGATTATTTTTTACAGCAATTTTGAACGGTCTGTTTTGTCTAACGAATCGTTTTTTACCACTAATAGATTATACAATTTTAGACTTAAAAGGTAACCCCAGTGTATTTATGATACCCACTACTAATTATTACTATATACTTATTATTATAAATACATGATTTGCCTGCAAAGCAAGAGTGATACAAACCAAGACGATAGGTGAAACAAACCCAACAAACCGCCTCTACACTGAGAAAAAAATGGTGGTTGTTGGTTCTTTGCCATGTGATCATACATAAAAATAATTGTAATCATGCTCTAATAACGGTGTATTATTAAATAAAAGATAATAATTAAGTATTGGGATATTGGAACAACGATAAAACATATCTTTAAATCTTTAATTTTCCTCAAACAGGCACTAAAAATCATAGTTATTTATTAAATTAAAATTTATAATTACTAACCTTTAATTTAGTTTTCTTTCAATATTTCAAAGGAAAATCTATTTTGCTAACACAAAGTTAAACATTTTCGTAAATTTGTAGGTTTTTTTCATGAATACGCATCTTGACCTAATGCGCTCATTGCTTTGTTTGTTTTAATACACTGCTCAAACTCAAACACTTTTTTCGAAACCTGTAAGTTTTTAAATAATAGTTCTAGGCAAATCAAATTAGGCATGCTTTAAGGGCATATATTTAACTAAAGAAAATTACAAAATAGTTATTTAACCAACAAGTATATTAAAAAGAGCGATTAATGATCGAGACTGTTTAACGCTCGAGCGTAGCGAGAGCGTTAATTGTCGAGATCATTAATCGCCGTTTAATATTCGAGTTGGTTACAAAATTTTTTCGTCGATCGTTTTCTTCTAGCGTCGTCAACATAGATTTTTCTTCGCCAATGTCTTTTTAGGTTATATGACAATTTATGTAATTTGACACTGACAGTTCTAGAGGGCGGTATGTTTTGATTAGAAGGTTTCATTTCACATATGTTTGATTGGCCAATCAACCGACGTCTTTACGTCGTGTGATTGGCTATAACAAATCAAGCATTAATAGAAATCGTGCATTAATAGAGTTGTTTAATAAACGATTTCCTATTCACTAAACTGACTCATAAATAAACGATCGACGGAAAACAATGTTACAACTCTTAGTTACTTCTAAGTTAAGTATCGTTTACATCCACTTAACTTAACGTACGAAAAATTATACTTAACGTATGAAATTTAAATCCGGTCCATTTACATTCACTTACGTTGGGGTGCTTGACATGCGCATTTGATAGTGACACTATATGAAATCCATATTAAATCTATCGCTTTTATTATACAAATATGTTTATGTACATACAAGTTGGATCAAGGTTCCATCATCCGTGTTAATAATCTGTTAATCGAGCTAAAAATATTGCAAAACAACACAATGATAACAAAGTTCAAGTCGCACGAGTTAATTTTTAGGTTATGTTACTGTCACCCGCTGTCACCATCATCCAAATTGTCAAAATCGAGAGCTTGTGATTGGTGCACTTGATTGATGTTCAGTGAACAAATCCGTACGTTACGTTAAGTTTTTCTACGGTAAGTGAGTGTAAACGAACACATATAATTCAATGGAGTTCAACTATCTCTAATGTTTAATTTTTCGTACGTTAAGTTAAGTGGATGTAATCGAGGCTTTACACTTAAAAATGTAAATTAATAACGCAAAACAAAATGGAAAAAATGTCAAGTATGCTTTGAATTCACGTATGAAAGCCTACTAAAGATGAGAAATGAATTCAGTTGTCAATTTTCGTCATTAGAAGTAAAATGAGGCATCTTAGTGAAGTGCAAGTTGCTCGTGCTGTAGCCCTTATTCAGCATGGCCACTCTATTCGACACGTTAGCAGGGACCTTCGAGTTTCCCCTTGTGTTATTCAGCGGATATGGAATAGGTTTCGGTAGACTGGTCAATATGTTAGAAGAGCTGAACAAGGTCGAAATTGAAAAACCACTCAAAATCAAGACCGATTTCTTGTCCTTTCCTCTCTACGTCAGCGTACTGCCACATCACTAGACCTCCTAAACGACCTAAGACGAGCACATGGAATAGAAATTTCTGATTAAACTGTTAGAAACAGATTAAAATAAGCGAAACCAAGAAAACCTGTATGCGCACCACGCCTTAAGCAGCGCGAATAAGGTGTGATCTGGATCACAGACATTGGCAACTTCGTCACTGAACGCCTGTATTGTTTACAGACGAGTCCAGATTTCGTTTAGCTCGTTGCGACGGTCGAGTACGCGTATATAGACGTGCTGATGAACACTACGCAGCCGCTACTATACATGAAATGGATAGATTTGGTCGTGGATCTGTGATGGTTTGGGCTGGAATCAGTATATACAACAGAACTGATATTGTTGTGGTTCCGGGTAGAGTAAATGCCATAAATTACATCGAAAACATCTTGAAGGACGAACTGGTGCCTGCTGCATATGGCGTCAAATTTCATCCTAATGCAGGACAATGCAAAGCCACACACCGCCGGCATCACCAGAAGCTTTTTACAAGAACATGGAATTCAGGTCATGAAATAGCCGGCGTTAAGTCTTCACCTGAATCCTATTGAACACGTGTCGGATCAGCTTGACCGACGAGTTAGTAAGCGCCCTAATCCACCACTAATCATACAGGAACTGACACAAGCCCTGATTGAGGAATAGGAAAACATACCCCAAGAATCTTTTCGCAGACTAGTGCGAAGCATGCCACGCAGGTGTGAGGAAGTGATTCGTGTCCGTGGAGGGCATACACCGTATTAAACCTTACCAATCCACAGAAAACCCGAGTGTCCTCGATACTATGACAGTCCTTTCCATTTTTTTTACGTTTTTAAGTGTAACTTAGAAGTAACTAAGAGTTGTAACATTGTTTTTGTAATTTTATTTCGTTAAATATATGCCGTTGAAGTATACCAAATTAGATTTGCCTAGAACTATTATTTAAAAAGTTACAGGTTTCGAACAAAGTGTTCCCATTTTTTTTTTTTGAGTGTACATATCTGATTATAGTAATGAAGTTCTAGTTTTTAAATATTCTAAGTGGAAGAAAAAGCCCCATTCTACATTGAAAACCAATGTAGAACATTATACAGGGTTAGCCAAAATTACCGGAACACCCAAATAATTCTACACCGGTAAAAAATTTAAAAAAAAAATTCAAACAAAAGCTTTTAGAATTTAAACAATTCATCGTTCAAATATAATTTGAATATACAGGGTGTTCATTTTATTATAGAAATCGCGTAAATCTTTTGTTTTCAAATGGAACGCCCTGTATCTTTTTACATTTTATAATTTTAGGACTAATTCTGGACATTGTTTATTAAAATAATTTTGCATCATTTTTGCGTTTTAAGCAATTAATTAAAATTAGTCAAAATTACCGCAACACCCAAATAATTCTTCATCGGTAAAAAAATTTCAAAAAACATTCAAACAAAAGTTTTTTACTTTAAACAAGCTATCGTTTAAATATATTTTTAATATACAGGGTGTTTATTTTATTATGGAAGTATGGAAAACTTTTCCTTTTTCTCATTAAACGTCCTGTACATTTTTATTTTTTAATTCTAAGAATTTCTTTTCAAGTAGGTTTTTATAAATTGATTCATTTTTTAATTATCAGCAATTAATCAAGACTCCAAAAAATTTGTTTTAGCCGAACGGATAAATAATAGCAATGTGAAGAAAAAATAACAAAACAATTAAATTAAAGTTTCAAACTGCCATCCCTGAGCGGCTTGACAATGCCCCAACCTATCAACAAATTCCCGTAAACAGTTGTCTAAATGATCGACAGTAATACTCTGAACTTCGTCCACTATCCTCTGCTTCAACGTATCAATATTTTGCAGCCTATTGGTGTAAACCTTGGACTTTAGGTGGCCCCAAATAGAAAAATCCAGTATTTGTAAATCCGGCGACCTAGGTGGCCATTCAATGGATACTCTCCTTCCAATCCACCTCTGCGGGAAAATTGAATTTAAATAATTCCGAACTTGGACACCGTAATGCGGCGGTGCACCATCTTGTTGAAAGCAAATATTATTCAGATCTTCGTTGAATATAACTAGGAGATGAGGTATTACTTCATTTTATGCTCAATATTCCAATAAAACCGGAAGAAATCACTGAAACGACAATAGTTTTAATGTGGTAAGCTATCCCACATTGCATCCTTCAAATCAATTCTTAATTTGAAGTTCAGGAGTTTTGACTAATTGCTTATAACTAAAAAATTATGAAATTTATAAACAAATTATTCCAATAAAAAATTATTAGAATTAGTCTTAGAATTATAAAATGTAAAAATATACAGGGTATTCCATTTGAAAAAAAAAGTTAACCAAATTTGCATAAAAAATGAACAGCCTGTATATTAAAAATATATTTTAATGATAGCTTGTTTAATGTCAAAAACTTTTGTTTGAATGTTTTTTGAAATTTTTTTACCGATGGCGAATTATTTGGGTGTTCCGGTAATTTTGACAAATTTAAATTAATTGCTTAAAACTCAAAAATGATGCATTTTATAAAAAAATTATTTTAATAAACAATGTCCAGAATTAGTCCTAAAATTATAAAATGTAAAAAGATACAGGGTGTTCCATTTGAAAAAAGAAAATTTACGCGATTTCTATAATAAAATGAACACCCTGTATATTCAAAATATATTTGAACGATGGATTGTTTAAAGTCTAAAAACTTTTGTTTGATTTTTTTTTTGAATTTTTTTACCGTTGTAGAATTATTTGGGTGTTCCGGTAATTTTGGCTAACCCTGTATAAGGAAGTTTGCAAAACTGAAGTGGTAATAATAGTTTGGAGTGCGGATTTGACTGTAGGGCACATAATTGTACCCAAAACGCATTTTCATATTTAATTGTAATTTTTAATTGTTTTTCGCTACCTAAAAAAGTTTCCACTACCAGGAAGACAATTAAAAAATCTAACATCACTAAGAAATAATTGCGGTGAGAGAATTTTTAAAACTAACAAACCGTCCTAAAGATTTGTTGATATTTCCATACTTCCTCCTACAACCGTATACGATACGATGATATAAATAATCAGTAAAATCTAGGATTATCAAAATGTAACATATACGTTAACTGAATATTAAATATGTTTCTTGCGAGGTATTAAAGAGTTTCGAAATTTTCAACACAACAAATTTGTAGCACCATTTCCTAACTATGTCTATCGATTTAAATCAAATTCTTGGAATTTGATCACATTACAGTAGCATCCTTATATTTACAGCACCCGCCACAGCTAATCAGTTGATTACCAACTAGCTCCTAAGAGCTCTTGTACCGGTCACAAGCATTTCATTAATTTTAGAATATAAACTTAGTCCTGATTGAGCACTGGCAGCTTTTAAAGAGATAACATAACGTAAATGATTAATACTAGTACACATCTTTACACTCTGTTAATGGCGTTTTCTGATAAGGTGACTACATTCTTAGATATCGTACTCTCTCTACCTACACACTTACACATGTCGCCTGATAGAAGGAACACTAAGTTGCTCAATACCAACAGTGGACGCTGAGAATTTTATACTGTTATAAATTACATACATAGGTTTTAACTTACGATGTTCAGGTATTTTCTTATCAAGGCACTACTGGCAAAGAGGGTGGAAACTAAGTAGCGGATAAATCGACAACTTTGTTAATATTTGTGCTAAGGCAAAAATCTGAAAGGGGTATATCGATTAAAATTATAGGACACATGAGGACCTTATTTCCAGATGTCACGATCGATTTAATTAAGCGTTTTGACGTCATTAATTCTTGTTTTAAACGGCGATTTCTTTTTAACGACATAAATTTTTTAATAGCATACAGTAGAAAATAATCTAGAAAAACAGAAAGTTTATTAGTAAGAATTAATAAAAAATTGCAAGTAATCTGGGTATCGGGGTGTAAAACAAATTGGTTTGACATTGACAGTTGCTAGATTGGATACTATGTTACAGTGATCAAATTTTTCACTCCAAGGAGTGAAGCTAAGATCCGCGCGGAGGAGGGGGTTATTAAATAAGTATTTTTAATATTAAATATTAACTAAACCAACTTTTTAACTTAATCGAGTTTGATATAATTTCTTTGGTCTTTATTCTCCGCAGTGATATTTCAACATATTTTAAGAAGTTGACGGGCAGTATATTGATCTAATATTATGATTCTATCACATACAATGATACGGAAATTACTCTACCGGGTGATTCAATTTCGAGGGTCACCATGGGGATCTCGCTTATTAGTGGAGATAGAGCCTATGTTTAAATTTGGCAAAGTTTCGTATTTTTGTGCTGACCAATTATCTGAAAAAAAATTTTAGCCATCATTATTCATTTTAAAGATGTCCGCAAAAAACTGAAATGTTAAGATATTGCTTTTAATTTTTTATTCAAAACCAAACGTAGCTAGACATTTGAAACAAAAACATTCTACTTTTTAACAAGGAATGCAGTGTTATTTTTTAATTTGAAATAACATCAAAGATGGCGGCGTAACCATGGCCAACATTTGTTTTTCTTTTGGGCGCCATGTTGAATTTTGGTATTTTCCGATAGTCGTGTCTTTCCTCATTTCCGCAATGTATAACATGTTAGAATTATTTTTTAAAATAATGGTGTAAAAATCAAAACACCTTCAGGTACCTAACTGGAGCTTGGTTACAGACCGCCGGACTCGTTGCCAATCAACGTCAACATAATGCACTTGAACAAGCGGCGCGCGCAGTGTTGGGTTTGCCATTTAACCAAATAAAACTTAATTGTAGGTTAATTGTGGATGTAAAATGCCGTTCACCAATAACGAAAAGCGTGATATGATCAGGGTTTATTATTGTTCTCATAGAAATGCTCCATCGTACAATATTCCTAATATTGGACAGAAATCTTATAATCCTCATGGAAAAGTTGAAACGATCAAAGAGCTATTTTGGCAATGGTAAACGTTAGATTACTATAATTTGCAATGCTCCAACTACTGGTTTTTAGAAAAATGACGATCCTCGGATTTCTAGGCGGGAAGTAGCCCCTAATTTGGAATTGCCGCAAACACGTGTTTTGAGAGCATTACGAACAAAGAAATTGAAACCGTACAAACCCCACACAAGTCAAACTTTACAGTTGTACGAAACTATTTGAATCAACAATTTCCAAATCGCTGGATTGGTAATGGTGGACTGGTGGAATGTCCTGCTAGATCCCCTGATTTAAGTCCTCTGGACTATTTTCTATGGGGAACTGTGAACGACGAAATTTATCACGATACTCGCAGAAATATAACAAATGCGGTCAATGCTATTCCGGGAAGAACAGTTAGAAGAGCATAACAACATGTAGAAAACCTGGCTCGGTTTTATGCCTTCAAGAAAATGGCAACCAATTTGAACATTTACTTAAAAATAACCTTTTTGTTGTATAAACTTGCTTCTTTTACAATCTGAATGTTTTTAATCCAAAGCACTCTGCTCAGTCCGGCGCAGGCTTTCTGTAACCAAACACGACAAACAACGAGAAAAAGAAGAAAGTTTTGTTATTATTAAACAATTGTTCTAAAAAATAAAGCCAACATGTTATACATTGCGGAAATGACAAAAAACACGACTATCGAAAAATGCTAAAATTCAACAAGGTGCCCATAAGAAAAACAAAAGTTGGTCATGGTTACGCCGCCATCTTTGATGTTACTTCAAATTAAAAAATGACACTGCATTACTTAGTAGCTGTAGAATGTTTCTATTTCAAATGTCTACCTACATTTGGTTTTGAATAAAAATTTAAAAACGATACCTTAACACTTCAGTCTTTTACGGATATCTTCAAGATGAAAAATGATAGCTTAAATTTCTTTTCAGGTAATTGACCAAGATAAAAATGCGAAACTTTGCCAAATTTAAACATAGGCTCTATCTCCACTAATAAGCGAGATCCCCATGGTGAGCCTCGAAATTGAATCACCCGGTATAGCTCTGTACACTGTAACATATTTTCCTTTCTGTAAATCGTTTCAACAATAATTAATAATATTATCAGTTTTCAATACTTGCAGTGTCGAAGTGGTATGTGCCTTTTAGAAGCAATATGTTTATTTATTTTTTTGTGCCCAATCACCAATAATGGAATTTTTGTTTCATTACTATTTCGCTTTATCTATTCGTAAAAAGTAATTAAACCTGTTTAATTTTAAACCAGAGTTTTCATAAATGAAATATGGAGTATTCTTAAGTTTATTGTATGTATATTAGTGGCAATTCTGACAAATTACTTAGTCTTCAAACTTTTTTCAAACTTGATGAAGATGGACAGAAATAGCGGAAAGAAGTGATACAACGTGATTTTCAAAAGTGATTTTCTGTAGACAAGGTTCATTGTTTTCGAAAATTAAATTGATTGCGATTAAAATTTAACGTTAATAAAAGTCAAATTTGGTTAAATTAAAACAGGCAATCCGTATTTTAATAACGGGTAAAAGTACTTTGTAATGATTAATCATTATTTTGTGTGGAAGTGTGCGTTGCTATGACTAGGAAAGCCGTTAATTCTACTTGAGCCAATCCAGAGCACAAAGATACGTACCTACGTAGTTGGTCGACACGATGTACGATTGACTAAATTCATACAGCAGTGAAAAATCAATCGCTGTAATTACCAGTGAAATGATTGGTAACTTTGTTGACCTAGAAATGATAGTAATTATACATTCAAAGTGTAAATTTCCAGGACCAATGTAAAATTACAATTCCCCAAATGAGACTCTACAGTTTGTTCTAACATTGCATTACATAATTGCATCATTATATTTTTTCAATTGTAGATACCAACCAAACAAGTTTACCTAATTTATAAAATACTGACCATATTAACACAATGCTGCTTAAAAAGTAGTTAACTTTTTAAAAGTACAGTAAATATCATTAGAAATGACTAGAAAATTATTCAGTAATTTCTTTGAAAATAAGGCTCATTTCACAGTATGAAGATAGTTTCCTATGCTGAGCAAATTATCATAACAAAATTTTGAAATTTTATGTCGTCATTACTCTTCGTAACATTGATATGTGCGATAATTTTAATCGCTATACCCGTTTTAGATTTTTGGTCTTACACAAATATGTTTATATTTTGTCGATTTTATCCGCAACTTAATTTCCATCCTGCAGAAATAGCTAAACATGCAATGCAACCCATAACTTTTCGTAAGAATCATAATATAATAACAATTATATAAATAAGTAGTTTCGAATACGGTTCAATGTCGCAGTGGCCTAACACAGGTGCACCAAGAACTGGTCCAAAGTGACTAGACATTTTCAAAGTGTTAGAAGGCGCATTCACATTGTCCGCGTTGATGTTTGAGATAAATTTACAGCGAACAATGAATAGTGAAAGTCTTGCCTTAATTGATTAAAAACGCGATAGCCGTACGTCGAGTCGTACCATCCATCCCAAGTGTAGAATTTAATAAAACCGAATTAAAATCGTATTTGCCTCTTTGCACTTGTCGCAAACTTGATAGATTTAAATATAATGGCCGCCATCCTTGGGAAAATCGAGCTTCTCAAGACATTTATGTGTGTATGAGTTGCGAAGGCCATCTATCATACGTGCTACATATAATATTCGCTTGGGCAGAGCAAGTGTGGAGTACCATGAGTGATCCCCGGTGCACAGAGTCGCATGGCCGGTCTTTTTTGCTTTGTATCAGACGGTTCTTTCGGCTCGTTTCGAATTATTGAAGCATGAACAGGAAATTGCGTTCTTATAGCCGCAGCATCGCCGGACCGTGGTCTACACTTGTAAATTACTTTGGAATAATGATCTGCACTTTTATTAGTCCATTGCTGACGTCAGCAACTGTATGCGTATACAGCCTGTCCCAAATACATTGTTACATCTCATGTAAAAGTTAGATGTCGAATATTTATTATTTCTGTTTTGTTTTCATGTTCATTCCTATGTTGTCCCAACACGCGGTCAGTTGCCAGAGAACTGTTTGATTTTAATTCTGAGCAAAAAATCTTTGCAACAAAGGCACACAGTAATATTTTCCAAATCTAGCAAAACTGAATTCCCAGGATGCCTTTAGTAAACTTTTACTTCTAATTGATGTATGCAGACTGTGATTCTATTCTGGGTTACATGTACAAATAAAACCAATACTGCAGATAGTATTATGTCAATAGTTTGTATTTTTGTTCACGTTGGGGCAGTCAAAGTTATTATTATTATATTTCTACACAATACTCGTTACACCACAGAGCACCGACTTTCCAGTGGCAACGCTTGTAACTAAAAACGCTGTCAAACTTAGAACCCCTTTGTTTACTGTTCAACAGCGTGTACAACAATATTATTAATGAGTCAATAAAACAATATTTACTTATAGACTCGGAGCCCGCCACAAAATACTTTTTTTTTTCTCATGATATAAGGAATTCCTTATATCATGAGTACTTCTTAAAACGGTAATACCGACAGTACGCTTACAAAATATCTGAATGATTATTTTCTCAATTATAGAAGAATACCCCATTTGGTTGGAAGTGCTTACCAGACCGTCATGAAGGGATAAAATGCGTAAAATATGTCTGAATGTGGGTGTGTGTGTCTGTGTGTACCGTTCTTTTGTGGCGACGATTCCGGAGAAACTACTAAAGGTATCGGGTCGAAACTTCATATTTAGTCTCATGACCGAACTTAGAGCTGAAAGAAGTTTTGTTTAAAAGGGTCCAAAAGAACTAGAGGTTTACTCTTAGTATTTTTCAACGATTTTGCAAATGAACCTCCATTTCTGTAATGTCGTCACAATAGTTAAATAATAAATTAAAGTAGACGAAATTTTGTATAATTTATGACATTTTTTCAATCAAGAGCATTTCCAACATCAGCGTGAACCCTGAATGCATTGTGTTGCACCCGTTTTCCTCAATATTTTTCATTTGAAGATGGAATTTTTACGAGAAACACGAGAAAAACAGCCAAGACCTGACCGTAGCCAACAGAAAGCAAACTGTTAGTTATAATGCAGACAATTAATTTGTCAAACAGAATAACCTCAATCGCCAATAATTGACATTGATGATTTTACATTTACAATTTAAATGTCAAATATTTGATGTATCTGACATAAAAACCATGGCAAAGCTTAATGCCTTAATAATAGGAATCCTTAATGCCCTCGCGGGCATAAAGTAGCTGTTTTCGCCCTGGTATATAAGATGTATAATGTCACTTTATGATCATCTAGGACATAAAAAAATTACAGCCTCACAAGTGTGGTACTAACCGGGTGACCCACGCCATAGGTACGACCATATATTTTTCTATTTATGACGTTGGACGAATGAAATTTTAAGAGGTGCTAATAAACAGAAAAATCATTTTTTTGGGATACTTTAGATGTTAGTAAGACTACCGTTTTTTTCCGGAAATGACGTCATCGTTGAAATTTTAAATTGCACCCTATATTATTTGTTTGATGTTTTCAATCAGGAAGACATTCTGAAACCAAAAACATATCGATCATCAAATTCTGGTAGCTATGAATTCGTGAAAATTGTGAAATAAACACTGAATCAATCAATTTTTGCCGATATTGTATTACTGGTGCCCTCTAGCGTGATATCATTTGTTTTTGACCAATGACTATTTTTTTCCCGTGTACCGGTGCGCCCTGTATATTCCATCGATAAAATTTTTCCGATTACCATGACACCAAATACGTGATTTTTTTCTAAAAATCGTAGCGTGGAAATGTCGTTTAAAGCATGGAAATAGAAACAAATTATTGGGTTAATGACCAAACTCAGCGTAATGACTATCGATTAATGCTAACCTCCGAATTTGACAGTTCCACTGTTTTTTTGAGTACAAACAGTAAAAAAAGAACGACGTTTAAAAATGTCAACCTGTATACTGAAAAATTACCCTGTATATGATGCTATAAATCTTACTGTTTCTTTTCACCAAAAGCAAACGAATGGCATTACTCTAATTTTAATATACCTCACATTTTACATTAAATAGAACTCATAAATGTTATATGGCAATACATAATGTAACATAAAATTGCATTGAAATTGCATTGTTTTTATCCCCACAATATAGCAATTTGTTTTTTTCTTAAATTGCTTGAATTTACTGAATATGAGTGGAAACATGGGTAATTGAAAGTTGTACGTCTTTTTGCTAATCCGGGTAGGTGGGAACACTGGGAACCCTAATTATGGATCAAATATGTGTGGTTTTATAATTATTGGTGCCTAACCCCATTTGGTCAGAAGGGTTTGGCATACCGCATTAAGCAACATTATATAGGAGCGGAGGTGGCCTAGTGGATAAGGCGAATGCCTTCCACTATGAAGCCCAGGGTTCAAGCCCAGGTTAGGCAGGGATTTTAAAAATACTCCGTCTCCACGACCGCCGCACAGACAAGCCAACAGGCTTTGTGCACATGGCGACATCCCAAAAAAAAAAAAAAAAAAATACCAACATTATTTTGGTTCTCTCAGTAAAATCAGTTTTTTTTTTAAACATTACAAAGATTTGTGATAAAGTTATTGAACGTCAAACTTTATGGTTGTACGCAGATGTAATTCCTTCGAATATTCTTTTGTCTTGCCCGGAAAAGTCTTCGCTTTCTATTGTTGCTAAAACGATCTCCAGCATAGCCGATATATTTTGCGGGTGAATATTGTGTTTAAGACAGTGTATAGTCTTTTTTACTTTATCATACGTTTTTGTGGCGACGATTCAGGAGAAACTACTAAAGGGATTGGGACGAAACTTCATATTTAGAAGTTTTATAACCAAACTTAGAGCTGAAAAGCTTTCTATTGAAAAGGGTCCAAAGGAACTGGTGGTTTACTCATAGCATTTTTCGAAGATTTTGAAAATGAGCCGCTATTTGTATAATGTCGTCAAAATAGTTAAATAATAAACTAAAGGAGAGGAAATTTTCTATAATTTATTTATATGACATTTTTTGGTAGAATTTATAGTTTAGCTGCCATGAGCAAATTCTATTTCATCGAGATCGGTCGTACTGCTTTAAAACTAGTAGCCAGGATATGTCAGATTTTTTGATTCTAATGACAGTAGCTAGTGTCAAAGGCTAATGTTTTGAAAATACTACTGTCAATATAGGCTGCGTTCGGATATTGAACACCGTTACACTTTTTACACCCAATAAGACGTAAGTGTCATTTGGACGGTGTACCCGGTGTCAACGGAGTATAATATCCGAACGCAGCTTTAATCGAGATATTTGTCTAGTTCTACTAGTTTTATTTGAATGCAGACATAGCCGATCTCGATCAAATAGAATCTCATGCAGCTAAACTATTAATTTTATATATAGTATGATGTGCCTGGCCACATAAGATTTTTTTTAGGTAATCTCTTAGAAGAGATGGCAAAAGTAGCTATCCTGATCAGGATCAGGATCACGTTTCCTCAAAATGTTGCTATACAGTTTGTATGTGTGAGCAAATTAAGTCTGAACATTTCATCGGTGATCAAATTTTACATTACTAATCCGCTATGTAGTAGTATTACATAGGAACCATCTTTCCTCAAAATATTGCCTGTACAGCAACAGTTGCTTCGCTGGTACGTATGCACTAGTGATGGGCAAAATCGTATTATTTACAGAATCGATTATTAGCATACGAGTAATTTGCAAAATCGTATGATTTGCTTCTCGAGATTTTCTTTATTAATAATCGATTTTTCAAAATCGATTTTAATAATCGATTATTCATAATCGATTTTTCATAATCGATTTTAATAATCGATTTTAATAATCGGTTTTTCATAATCGATTTTAATAATCGATTTTAATAATCGATTTTTCATAATCGATTTTAATAATCAATTTTAATAATCGATTATTCATAATCGATTTTTCATAACCGATTTTTCATAATCAATTTTTCATAATCGATTAATTATTTATTCATAATCCATTATTCTCGATTTATAGTTGAGTCGAATGCATTCTGTATTTGAGAAATTTCAAATAATTATTTGCAGCTCTGCTGTGAGTACGCCATGTAACCATGTGTGCTCGCTCTATCGCTAACACCACAGGCGACAATATACAATATATCAATAAAACCAATCAATTAATTCGAATTGTTAGAATAAAAAAAAACGACAAACGTAAAATTTGGCGAAGCCTGTTCCAATGCTAAATTCTAATATTTCCTGCCAATGTACGTAAGGCACGATAACATACAAGGAAATATTATGTAGAAAACCGGTAAAACTGTACACGTCACACATATTTGTTGATTCGCTGGCAGAAGTATATAATAGTTTATTTATTTTTAATAAAAAAAGATTTAAAACAAAATATGTAGAAACAACACAAAACTAAAAATCCCCGTGTACGTTGATAAACTGAATACAAAAATAAGCAGCAAAAGGACAGCAGTTAGAACATTAAAACTCGATTCAAATATCGAACAAAAACACTACAAATAACCCTGGATGTTTAGAATTTAGAAGCGTCGGGTAACAATAAATAAAAACAAATAGATTTCTACACAAAAACCCACTAGTGATTTGCTAATAAAATTTTAACAAATATATAACCTCGAGAGAGGAAGAACTAAAATTCTTCACATCCACTAAAATAACTATTTAAGAATATTATCATTACCAAATTTTTAGGCAGCAAACGATTTCGCCTGTCATTAGTTAACTGTCCTGTCTTAGAAAAAACTCTCTCTGAAGGTACGGATGTGGCGGGTACTTTAAGATGGACGAATACTTTAAGTATAGTTTGTAGACTTCAGGTAGTGAATTTTTGTGAATTTTCCAAAATGTAAGGGGATTGTCTTTTCTGGGCAAATGAGGCAAATCAAAATACTGTTTTAACATTAGGGTAGCTGATGTTTCGTGCGTGGTAGCTGTCTTAAAATCTATTAACTTTTCCTCAAAGTCAACCCACAGTGAATCAGGATCAGCTTGTTCTACCGCTATTCTAAATGGACTAGTAGCCTTGGTTCTACTCTCACTGTCCATAAGAAGTGTAAGCTCCTCTTTAAGCCATATTTCGGCGTTTTCCGCATTTTCATCTAAATCGAATGCTGCTTTCTCGGATCTAACAGTGTTGCAATTGATGCAATTTTATTTAGTTCAAATGTGCCCAAACGTTTGTTTATAGAGCCTAATAAATCTAGCTGGAACTTTGCGCCAGTTTCTGTTGTGCATCCATGGTATTTAATTTTTTTCTTAAGGCCACTTAACAATGGAATGACGAACGACAGTGTTGGATATTTTTCCCCAGAAAGTTCTTTGGTAAGGATCTCAAATGGTCTCAGAAGAGGAATTACATCATTTATCAGTTCCCAGTCGGTTGCAACAAGAAATTCTGGAGCTTTTGGTATATTTGTTATAGCAACTGAAAGAGGGTCTTTAATTATAACTAATCTTTCAAGCATATGCAATGACGAATTCCACCTAGTCACTACGTCTTGTTTCAGTTTTAGTTGTGGAAAGCCCATGTTTTCTTGCGCTTTTCGCAGTTGCTCAAATGCTGAAATGCTGTGCTTAAAATGGCCTACCAGAGATCTACATTTCTTAAGCAATTTTGTGAAACATTCGTTCGATGTAATGGCATCATTTATGCATAAGTTAAGAGTATGTGCCACACAAGGATGATGGTATTTTTTCAAATGCTCCTTAATCGCATTTTTAATATTTGCGCCATTGTCTGAGACGACTGTTACAATTTTATCATTTAAGTCCCATTTTGTAAAAATGTCCGTCAACATCATGGCTATATTCGCTCCTGTATGGGATTCACGCATATCTTGTGTAGCAATTACAGGTGAATATAATTTGTCCTCAAAATTAAAATGGCATGTTACTGTGCAATATGATTTATTATTAAATACGATTATTAAAAATCGATTTTAAAAATCGATTTCTTAAAAATCGGTTATTAAAAATCGATTATTAAAAATCGATTTTTAAAAAACGATTATTAAAATCGATTATTAAAATCGATTATTAAAATCGATTTTTAAAATCGATTTTTAAGAAATCGATTTTTAAAAATAATAATCGAGATATCTCGATTATTTCAAAAAACGATTTTAATCGATTCTGTAATCCGAATGCGCCCATCACTAGTATGCATCTGGTATACTCGTATCAACGAAAAAGCCGATACGCGTCATCATTTCAGAACGTACCTCAAGGTAATGTCCACTTTGTGTATTTTCTTTCTGACATGCAAGGAAACAGACAAGTCAACCCATACGTAGTGGCCGATTTGCTGGCAGAAAATTGCTAGTGAAATTCAAAAACAGTTCGGTCGTGATTTTGTTAATAGTCATCACCATTATAAAAATGTAACAAAATGAAAGGACATTTTTCAAGGATAAAGTTCCACATAAGCGTTCATCGGTTCTTAATAATGTGCTACAAATTGGGCAATAGATGCCTAATGTGGTACACGAGCCATCAGTTCACGTCCATTATTACACGGACGTTGTGGACTGGCCACCCGCTGGCCCAAGATATGTCAGCTAGCTCGGTGAGCCCCTCATTATATCCGATCGTGTTGGTCTACTCGAGTGACATTTGAACGTAGCTACGAGCAAAAGAAGCCCGCATTATTATAGACAAATGATTCCGCCGTACACAATGCACAATATATATCCGTGGGTCACGTGTTACGACTCCGATGAATAACTCATATACGCGAGGGCTATTTCGGATATTAATGACGCACCTTTCGGTAAAAATAACTGGTACACATCGTGAATGGACGCGCGCGTTTGTAACGCACCGGTGGACATAATCTTCTACACGGACTTTATCCCGAACCGGCGTGTACCTCGTCATTTGCTTTATTAGCCCGTGGGGACCTCTACACGCATTACGTTGCTGAATTTTTTTGTTCAATTGTTAGTTCACTGTCTGGCTGCATATGCCTTTCTAATTTATGTAACACATATTGTCTAAAGACACCAAACACTATCATTATCACCAATCTTGGTTATTTATGTTGTTTGTTTTATTGTAAAATTTGTTGTTCCCTATAAAAAATTTAGATATATATATATATATATATATATATATATATATATAGTGTCCGGCACTAACTATTTATTTCAGTAAAAAGTTTCTGTATTGTCTTAAACCTAAAATGCAAACATCAAGATATAAATATCTGCTTGCGTATAGCGGGTGTTACAAAATTAAGAAAATTACTAAAGAGGAAAGTACATTTATTTTTAAAGATACGCAAAAATTTTATTTGAAAAAGGTATTTCCTTATCAGTTATTGAGTCCTCAATAATTTGGTGGTTTCAAATGGACGGTGCTCCACCGCACACACCTGTTGCAGTAAGTGGCTTGCTTAACGAGATGTTCGACGATCAGTGGATTGCGCATAATGGGCCATACAAATATCCACCGCGTTCCCCCGACTTGACGCCAATGCTTTTTTCATTTGGGGAGGTATTAAAGACGTAGTTTATGAGGACCCAATAATTGATAAGGAGAACATGAAAGATAGATTTGGAGCTGCTTTCAATGGGTTATGTTCTAACTAAATCAGGGACGTCACCACCAATAATATGTTAAAAAGAATTGAAGCATGTTTAGCGGAAAACGGCAACGTTTTTGAACAGTCACTGAAATAGAATTAAGCAGTTTTTTAAAATTATCTTTACGATTTTGTTTTATTTTTAATATTGTGTTTTATTGTAGGCTTATAATTTTATAAATACTATGTTAGTTATAATGAAAATTGACCTAAAAAACTTGTTTAATAAAGTTCTGTTTATTCCAAATTGTTCAGTTGCTTTCAAATGCAATCTAGATTTGGCAATGTTTGCAATTTCTACTGTGATGTTTAAAAATTCATTTCAGTAGGTACAAATACATTTTAGGTATAGGACATTATACACAAAGTTGATCTAAAATTTTTCATAGAATTGAGAACTGTATTCATATGTTAGGGTTGCCATTTGAAAAATCGACTTTTTGTATACTACTATTTGTATAATACTCTGATATGTTACCTTTTAGAATACTCTGATATGTTACCTTCACAACAATTTTTTTTTCGAACAGTCACAGGGGATAATTTATAAATAATTGAAAGTAACCGTGCAGCTGTCATTTTTTAATGAAAAAATAAATATCTCAAGAATGCCAATGGTAGGGAATGTAATATAAAATTGATCTGAAATTTAATGAAGATTTCAAAAATGCGATAAAATACAGGGTGTTCCATTTGAAATATAAAAGTTGACATCATTTCCGGTGTAACCGGAAGTAACCGAAAACACAAAATATTTTAGTTGAAACGATCGTGTCCAACAATATAAGTCCACAAATTTTCAATCTCTCATTTCATTTGGTTCTCCATATACTTCTAATGGCAGCTCGTCGTGGGAGACTCTGTGTAGTATACCGGGTGATTCAAGTTCGAGGCTCACGATGGGGATCTCGCTTATTAGTGGAGATAGAGCCTATGTTTAAATTTGGGAAAGTTTCGTATTTTTGTGCTGATCAATTATCTGGAAAGACATTTTAGCTATCATTTTTCGTTTTAAAGATATTCGCAAAAAACTGAAATGTTAAGATATCGTTTTTAATTTTACTTTATCATACGCAGTATGTAAAGTATTGTAATCATGCCAAAAAAAATGTTTGAGATTTTAGCGGAAATATGTCTTTTTGGGTCCCCTGAACATTTTTGACCAAGGTACAAAAAATGTCTGTGTGTGTGTGTGTGTGTGTGTGTGTGTATGTGTGTGTGTGTGTTTGTGTGTGTGTACCCGTTTTTGTGGCGACGATTCCGGAGAAACTACTAATGGTGTCGGGACGAATCTTCATATTTAGAAGTTTCATAACCAAACTTAGAGCTGAAAAGCTTTCTGTTGAAAAGGGTCCAAAGGAACTGGTGGTTTACTCATAGCATTTTTCGAAGATTTTGCAAATGAGCCGCTATTTGTGTAATGTCGTCAAAATAGTTAAATAATAAATTAAAGGAGAGGAAATTTTCTATAATTTATGTATATGACATTTTTTGGTAGAATTTATAGTTTAGCTGCATGAGCAAATTCTATTTCATCGAGATCAGTCGTACTGCTTTAAAACTAGTAGCCAGGATATGTCAGATTTTTTGATTCTAATGACAGTAGCTAGTGTCAAACGCTAATGTTTTGAAAATACTACTGTCAATATAGGCTGCGTTCGGATATTGAACCCCGTTACACTTTTTACACCCAATAACACGTAGGTGTCATTTGGACGGTGTACCCGGTGTCAACGGAGTACAATATCCGAACGCAGCTTTAATCGAGATATCTGTCTAGTTCTACTATTTTTATTTTAATGCAGACATAGCCGATCTGGATCAAATAGAATCTCATGCAGCTAAACTATTAATTTTATATATAGTATGATAAAGTCATGTGCCTGGCCACATCAGATTTTTTTATTCAAAAGCAAACGTAGCTAGACATTTGAAACAAAAACTTTCTACAGCGGCTTTTTAACAAAGAATGCAGTGTTATTTTTTAATTTGAAATAATATTAAAGATGGCGGCATAACTATGGCCAACTTTTGTTTTTCTTATGGGCGCCATGTTGAATTTTGGCATTTTCCGATAGTCGTGTTTTTTTCTCATTTCCGCAATGTATAACACGTTGGCATTATTTTTGAAAACAATGGTCTAATAATAAAAAAAAACTTTCTTCTTTTTATCGTAGTTTGTCGTGCTTATCAGGTACCCAACTGGTGCTTGATTACAGACCGCCGGCGCCGGTCTGACCAGAGTGCTTTGGATTAAAAACATTCAGATTGTAAAAGAAGCAAGTTTATACAACAAAAAGCTTATTTTTAAGTAAATGTCAAATTGGTCGCCATTTTCTTGAAGGCATAAAACCGACCCAGGTTTTCGACATGTTATCCTCTTCTAATTGTTCTTCCCGGAATAGCATTGACCGCATTGGTTATTCGATCCCGCAGTTCCTCGATATTTCTGCTAGTATCGTGATAAATTTCGTCGTTCACAGTTCCCCATAGAAAATAGTCCAGAGGACTTAAATCAGGGGATCTAGCAGGACTTTCCACTTTTCACCATTACCAATCCAGCGATTTCTCGTCATTCACAATTTCGTACAACTGCAAAGTTTGACTAGTGTGGGGTTTGTACGGTTTCATTTTTTTTGTTCGTAATGCTCTCCAAACACATGTTTGCGGCAATTCCAAATTAGAAGCTACTACCCACAAATTATGGTAATCTAACGTTTACCATTTCCAAAATATCTCTTTGATCGTTTTCAACATTTCCATGAGGATTATAAGAATTGCGGGGTTTACTAAACGATCCATTTCCCGCTAAATTTCTGTCCAATGTTAGGAATTTTCTACGATTGGGCATTTCTATGAGACAATAATAAACCCTTATCATATCACGCTTTTCGTTATTGGTAAACGGCATTTTACCTCCACAATCAACCACAATTAAGGGTTATTTGGTTAAATGGCAAACCCAACGCTGAGCGCGCCGCTTGATCCAAGTGCATTTTGTTGACGTTGATTGGCAACTGCGGTCTGTAACCAAGCTCCAGTTAGGTACCTGCAGGTTTTTTGATTATTACCCCACTATTTTAAAAAATAATGCTAACATGTTATACATTGCGGAAATGAGAAAAGACACGACTATTGGAAAATGCCCAAATTCAACATGGCGCCCATAAGAAATTCAAAAGTTGGCCATCGTTACGCCGCCATTGTTGATGTTATTTCAAATTAAAAAATGGCACTGCATTCCTTGTTAAAATGTAGCTGTAGACTGTTTTTGTTGCAAATATCTAGGTACATTTGGGTTTGAATAAAAAATTAAAAACGATAGGTACCTTAATATTTAAGTTTTTTTGCGGATATCTTCAAAATGAAAAATGATAGCTTAAATTTCTTTTCAGATAATTGAGCAACACAAAAATACGAAACTGCCAAATTTAAACATAGGCTCTATCTCCACTAATAAGCGAGATCCCCATGTTGAACCTCGAAATTGAATCACCCGGTATATAGTATATTAACTAGAGTAATATTGATAAATTTTGTTTTTGTGTATGGAAAGCGATAGGCGTTTACGATTTATTTGCGCCTAATCAGAATCTGAGAACAAAAGTTACATATCATGTCAGGTTATTGCATTTTTTGGCGTTTCTTTTATGTAGCCGTCCACACCCCAAAATCACTATACATGCTTCAAAAATATTTTGGAATTTTAGGTAATAGTGTAAAAATCAAGTACGACACCATTTTGAGGTTTCTAAGACAATGGACTCAGCTGGTATTAATTTGTAAATATTATCAAACCAGCGCTTCACTACACTTTTTCGAAAACCTTGCACGATAGAAAAGTTTGGAGCCCAGATTCGTTTTCAGGGCAATTAATTCTACCCAAAACGCAATTTCATATACAATTCACAAAACTATTTCCCTTAAAATTATCAATATTTTACAGTTTTCAATTTTATTTTTCGTAAATATTCTTATGTAAGGCCATAAAACATTTCCGGTGCTATTTAGACACGTAAATGATCTACCAAAATCAGTAAGAAGAAAATGGGGTTGCCATTTAAAAAAGTGTCGATGACATCATAACTCAGTAGCAATTGATGGTCGAAAATTGAACTTATCACAGAAATGTGTACTTAATAATACTTAATATACTTAATAATGCTTAATAAAACAATAACTAAAAATCGACGCGTTTGAAGTCATCGACCATGCTTGACAGACGTGCAGACATTAAAAGCTTTCCTTTTGATTTTTATATGTAGTAGCTGGACTTTTTTTATAAAACCTTGGATGGTTCTGGTATGATACCGTTTGTCCAAAATGTATGAACTGTAGTTTAGTAGTCATATTTAATTCAGCTAAGCTATAAATCGTTGTCCAGATGGCCTGATAGATTTAACGTTATCGTCGTTTGTGAACGCAACACGAATAATGCGTTACCGTAATACATTGTTATAGTTCGAATGTGTGTAGGTAACGTTACGACATCTTGTGTTTATATTTAGTACGAAGCTAGGTAGTATAAAAGCGGGCCGTTTAGTATCTATCCAACTGTAGTATGCTCCCCGCCACCAACGAGATAAGTGGCATGGGACCACTTCAACCATATGAGCGGCCGCCCGTACGAATACGGGCATGAGTGTAAGTACAGTGGCGGCTCGCGTATAGGTACTGTGGGGCTCAGCACCCCCTATTATTTCTACTTAATATTATGGATCACATTTACTATAATGAGTCCTTTTTCCTTCGATTCGTTCTGTATACTTGTACAAAGTATAAGTCTTAAATCTTAATGTCAGTAGCCATCCCCCAGTTTAAGAAACAGATTCAAAATTCGTTGTGTGGAAGTGTGATCTTCACAGTTCCAATTGGCGAGGTGTTTGGCTGTTCTGCGCATGCGCACATAGGAAGCAGCACGCGAGGCAGCGGCATGTTATGGAGAGACAGAGAGCACTGTTGTTCCCGCAGTGCCGACCCTGTCGTGCTCGTGGAAGGTAGGCTCGTGCAGATGGCATATCCAAACCATACGTATTCTACACGTATTCCATACGTATTTTACAACAATTACACTGCTTTCAATGGAGAAAAAATTCCTCAGATTCATCCCGAGACCAAGGGTAAAATGATTGATATTTTCGCGCAAATTAAAGCATGAAGAATGGATTTAATTTTTACTACGCTTATTTTACCTACTCCCCATTGTCCAATCGAGTTCAATTTTTTCATGTGGACGATTTCTGGTGACAATGCATGAAACTATAAAAAAATATGGAAAATTTTTAATTTTTAGTGAATTTTTTAAAGCGTCGTTTTTAGAAAATGTATTTTTTATGTAGCCGTAACAATTTATGTTAAAGTAAATAAGAAATCCGTTTTCATTCCCTAAATTATTTTACGATTTCAATAAGTTTATGAATAAATTTTCTTTTTATACGTTTCGTTTCCTTTTACAGAATATTTTTTAAAACGATGACAAAAAAAATTTTGGAGTAGCACCCCCACTAATATTAGCTACGACCCGCCACTGTGTAAGTATTAGAGAAAAGTACAATTGACAATAAAGTCTTTCGGTTTTGCATATCGGTTTTAAAGCCAGGGTAGGCTTTCTGTGTGACATCATAGCGAGTGGTCTACGGTTCCACCCATTCATCACAGTAAACCAACATGGAGCAGACATTGGGTTATGTGTAATATCTGTAATATTCGGTCTAATGAGCATGTACCGGTGCCGGACGTGTTGCTTACAAGAGCCCCAAGGGGCCATAGGCACGGAGGTCCATCAGTCAGAAGATGAACATAGAGCAAGGCAAGCCCGCCGAGCGGCCGACCGGCCCCGGCCAGCGGTCTGTAGTAGTAATTAAGGTAACACCTTTTCGGGGATAGCACGAGCAAAAAGGCGTGAACCGACTATCACGACGCGATTAACACGTGAATTATACACTTAACATTTTAATTTTAACATATCAACGTCAGCCCAGAGCCTATTACTATTATCGCTATTATTATTTGGCCGTGATGGAGAAAGTGCACGAAAAATATTCCACCGCTCAGCGAAGGATATACTAGGATTAATTTCAAATCCCTTCATAATTAGAAAATATAACATTGCCAAATAACGCTCAAGCTAGTAAAACTTAAGGAACTCACAATCTTTATGATCATACACTGAGTGGATTAGCGCTACACAGGTTTCAAAGTACTATAAATAGGGCTAGGCAAAAAAAATTGATGATCTAATAGATCGATCTTCGATCACGACAATCTTTTTATTTCAAAGAAATCTTTTCGCGTTTAAGGCGACATAAAAAGACTCACATAAAGTTATTTTGGTTTTCATACCAACATAGTGCCTGATAATGTAGATTTTGTTGAGGCTGAGACAATTTTCTTTTTTATAACATGCATTGATATGTCTCCAAGATTTAAGTTTCTGCAAAGGTTTCTGACCCTTTCCCTGAGATCCAACCTAACATCAATCCTGTCACGAATCTGAGAAAGTACTGAATGAAAAATTATAAACTCTTTTTTGTTTTTAAATTGTAAGGCTTATGCTGTCTACACTACTATCGGTTGCAAAAGTATTGATCCCTGTGTTTGAAGGCTAGTAACTCCGAAACGGCTGAAAAAAAATTTAAATAAAGTCGGTTATACTCCTGAATCATTTCTACATAACATGATTGACTATCAAAATTTTCTGCCCCTAGATTTTAGCAATTTTTAATAAACGCTCGTCTTACTGGAGGCTGGAATTCCTTCAGTTCGACAAAATTCTTGGCTGTGTGTAGCCTTCCCTCAGCGTCGGTGATTGGCTAAAGTTGCGGAAATAGAACGACGTAAAATAAACAAGTAACAAAATATAATCAACTTGCATGAAGATGATGATGATGACGACTTATTAGACTACAACGACAACACTACAGACAATGATAAAGAAGTTGCCGCAATATTGTTCCAATGTTAGTGGTTCTTCTGAAACTGCACAATTCGTTCAAAGTTTAGGACAAATACTTGTCGCAATTGAACCATCAACTACTAATTTTTGGCTGAAATAATGTTGTGAAATAACAATAAATCACAAAACAGAATATGTATACAACTCCGAGAACGAGAACATGACAAAAATATTGAATACGGTCCCGAGAGTTGATTGTTTGAAATCGTCCAGCGAAGCGTCGCATCGTTTCGCGCGCTTTATCCCTTTTCTCCGAGGGGAACCATCCTGCGCACCGGATCGATCACATTATTTTCCCTATTTAAAATTCCCAAATAACTTTTGTGTTATTATACATCAATGGATGAGTATCACAGTAAATAAGGATTGTTTACGTGCTAACTGCGTTGTCCTGCTATCGTTCGATTCTAAGATATCCGCGTCCATAAAAAGCTCGCTTAAAGACTTTATTACATAAGACATCAAGAAAATAAAAACACCAATCTATAGAAGAGATCCTAACAGTAACCTGAACAAAAATTTAAATTTTTTTGGTATGTGGTTTAGGAGAAAAAAAAATCGAAAAGATGAGAATTATTTTAAAACCGCAAAAGTCGCAGGTCCCCGATTTTTTATTTGATTTGTACTTCTCTTGCGCTCGTGCCTAAACCGACGGGCAGAACATTTTGCTAGTCACTCCTGTTATGTAGAAATGATTCAGGAGTATAACGCACTTTATTTAATTTTTTTTTGTTCAGCCGTTTCGGAGTTACACAGGGATCAATACTTTTGCAACCGATAGTAGATAAATTAGCTAGAACTTGCAAGACAGCTTGCATCCCTTACGTCTTCTCTGCAAGACGAGGAAATCTGTATACCATCAGATTAGCGTAGTAATATAATAAAGTAAATATGATGTTATTTATGTTATCCATAAGTTGAGTATCTTGAACAACACACGTAGAGTTGTTTCAAGTTACCGATTATCCTAGTATCAGGAAATATACCCGTAGACTTTAGATACATTTTTATTTTTGCACTTTGTACTATAGTCACCAATTTTGTTTGAACAAAATTAAGCCTACAAAATATTATGCGGTAAGTTTCTGCAGAGATATTTGCGACAATGTTGATCCCTTTTATTATAAACATGTTTTTGGTCCTCCATCATATCGTTCAATTACACAAGTAATACACTTAATGTAGGAAGATTAACCAGCTCGTAATTTAGGAATATATACCGCTTAAATAAATTTGATAGAAAACTTTGCTTATGAACTTCAATCTCAAGGTCTACCCAATGTGCAAAAGAGTATATTGACAAAAATCCGGGAATCTAGAATGTATTTTACGCGAGCGAATCCACGGGCACAGCTACTTTCTATTAATTGATGAAGAAGACATTTTATCGTTATATCACGAGACTTTGGTCTCTATCTCTGCTTGAGGTGGGGGGAACGTGTAACTATTTATGTTTTCAAAATCACTAACATTTCCATTTAACCCTACTATTGGCCAGAGACTATTTAACGAATTTGTGATGGTTAAGTACGTGATCAACCAGTGGCCTGCGGTCAATCCGTGCAGAGCGTGCAGTGCACAACCTAAGATTTAGGAAAAAGGAAAGAAAAATATTAAAGTAGTTCAATCAAAAAATAATATAATATGGATGTATGTAATCATACACACATATTAATGTAATATTTCTTTATAATAATAATTTAAAGTAATTTACACCACATGGAGTAACTCCGGTGCACTTGTCCGGTCCAATCACTTCGTATCATTGCTAGAGTCGAGCACTCCCGTTCCGACACCCGCCTTTGCGACTAGTGCCATCTCAGTGCAGCGTCAACCGGTGCACTTTGGGTTAAAATCGGTGAAATCAAGAATTATTACTGTTTTATACGTATGTAAATAATGTATGAACTATCGCAAACTGTACCCTTGATATAATAAAACTATATTCTAGAGACTGAATAGAGAACACACTAGTTTATTTGTCCGGCGTCCGATCTTTACAACCAACGATAGACACCAATACATAGATATTGCGTATGACCACACGAGCAACGGAGGAACGTTAAATATTGCAAGCTTAGGTGTAATTCAAAAACTACTAACAAATTATGATAGGATGTTTACCTATGCACAACTCCAATAAATAATAATCCAGAGCAAGCCAGATCAGATTTGTTTTTGATTTATTTCGCTCATATTGGTTTATTCGTCAATTTAAATTCGCCTTTGGGCAAACATATTTCCAGCGTGCAGCAACTCCTATGCACAGTTGACATTTGGCGTTTATGTTTTAAACTTGTGTTGGAAGTGTTTCTTGATTCTGAGGTATGCATTATTTATATACATGTTTTTATGATTTTTTACTTAATAACGCTATAATTCTGATAACAAGATGCACGTGGTGTCTATTTGTATAAAAGGTTATTCGTATTAAATTAAAATTATATCAGATTTACTTACACCACTATCAGTTTTATTTCTGTTATAAGAAAAGTTACAATCAAAGCCGGATTTTTATGAAAATATCATAAAGGTTTTTAAAATGCAGAAAGGAGCATTGAGTTATCATATAAATAATGTTGTAGTAAATATTGTTTAATGAAGGATAGGAGTTAAATAAAACCCTCTTAATATTTATTTTGGTACTAGTTTCCATCAACAGATCAATATTAGCCAAAAGCCAGAATAACACAAAACGAACAAAAGAAAAAGCGCATAATTGTAACAAAAAATCAGCTATGAACGTCTCCGTGTTTCATCCACCAAATTTTAATAAAATACGAGATCTTAAGGTAGTTGATGAGGTTTTATTACAAATCTTGCAGACCAAGGTCACAAATAAACATAAATAAAACTGTACAACAAACTATTATCCATGTCAAAACTGTTTGAAAAACTACTTGCAAAACGACTGAAGCCAATCTTAGATGAAAAAAACATTATACCCGCTCATCAGTTTGGATTCAGAAACAAACATTCGACAATTGATCAGGTACACAGAATAACAATGATAATGGAACGAACTTTAGAAGAAAAAAAGGTATGCTCCTCTATATTCCTGGATGTGGCAAAAGCCTTCGACAAAGTTTGGCACGAAGGCCTACTCTATAAGCTGGAACGGATACTACCCTTCGAGTATAGCCAACTATTAAAATCATCCCTTTCTAACAGATACTTCCGTATAAAGCAAGATAATGAGTACTCAACTCTCAAAAGTATTAAAGCTGTAGTACCACAAGGTAGTGTACTTGGCCCAATTCTTTACCTTCTTTACACACATGATCTTCCGCAACGAGATGGTGTTACCGCTGCCACTTTTGCTGATGACACTGCTATCATGGCAGTAGATACAAATGTTGAAGGAGCAACTCTAAAACTGCAGAATGCCGTCAACAATATTAGTGATTGGATGCAACGATGGCTAATTGCATTGAACGAAACCAAATCGGTTCACATACATTTTACCAATAAGCGAATACAACACGTTCCAGTGAAAATAAATAACACTACCGTACCCTACTCGAACACCGCAAAATACCTGGGTATGACGCAGGACACCAAGCTTCGCTGGAAAGCACACGTTAAAAAGAAACGAGAAGAATTGGGCATAAGATACAAGAAAATCAACTGGCTTATTGGTAGGAAGTCGGCTTTGGCGACATTTAATAAACTCCTACTTTACAAGCAGTTACTTAAACCTGTGTGGACCTATGGTATCCAACTGTGGGGCTGCACTAAGAAAAGCAATATCGCCATCATTCAACGCTTCCAAAATAAGGTGCTAAGAAACATCGTGGGTGCCACCTTGGTATATAAGAAACAGAAATCTCCACAGGGATCTTGAGATGGAATTAGTAACCAACGAAATTGGAAAGTTTGCAGAGAATCATCAGAACAGACTTCTCCAGCACACGAATGTTGAGGTAATCCAGCTTCTTGACAATTGTGACAGTGTGCGAAGACTCAAAAGAACTAAACCTTTTGAGTTGGTGAAGTGATGTTAAAAAAGCAGAGCAGTGTTATGTGAGTGATAGGTGAACAAAGCAGAGCAACGTGCAATGTGTGAAGTTTAAAGCGTCAGCATACAAACTAAATTTAAGTTATACCAATGGGGAACACTTAATATGGAACACTTTTTATACGTAGCAATTTAGGTTAGATTAATATAGCTAGATAGTCATCAGACTAGGTGTTATACACAATGACCTATGAGGTGATGGTAACTAATAAAAAAAAATAAAAAAAAACTATTATCCATTAGGAAAGATGTACTTTTAAAACTGTGCTGAATGTCAAGCAGCTGGGGTTGAACACCTTATTGGACAACGGAATTATTATTTTTCTAGATGTAGGAAATTAAATAAAAGCCTCCTTTTTCTTCGCAGGTAAAACATTTATTTACTACAGACATGTTTCGGCATGGCTGCCATCATCGGTGCATGTAATCTGCAAAAGACAATATGTGAGCGAGAAAGCCGTAAAAAACCGGGAATTTACAAATTAATGTAAATTATTAATTTGTAAATTCCCGGTTTTTTACGGCTTTCTCGCTCACATATTGTCTTTTGCAGATTACATGCACCGATGATGGCAGCCATGCCGAAACATGTCTGTAGTAAATAAATGTTTTACCTGCGAAGAAAAAGGAGGCTTTTATTTAATTTCCTACATCTACAATATCTTCACTTCGCTATAATGGACGTCCTACTATTATTTTTCTGATTCCTTTGTATTTTTTTGCTGTTGGCTGATGATCTGTCGATCGAAACTAGTACTAAAGTTTCTTGCAAAATTAAAAGTTTTATTTAATTAAGTTCTAATTAACTTCTATCCTTTATTAAATATTTTTGCATCATGGACTCGTACCAAAGTAACTATTGTATTTATTTATTTTTTGTTGTTTAAAAGGACATACTAAATAAAATGGTATTTTTCGAACTTTAGTTATTTATTCTCCACTGCACACCTTATGTACAAATGCACCGCACGCCACTGTAATCAACATATTAATCCATCCACTTTCTGTTATGTTTAACATAGTTGAACATCGAACCGTTGGTTACAATCACCCGTATATCTTTATTTAGAGGAATAAACGCTTAGTAAGCTCGTTAGGAGATCTGCTAAGCGGAGTACCAACAGTACCAGAGGGATGCGAAGTTGACGGGAAGGGGTAGTGGTGTGGTTCTGAGCGCTTGCTTTTTCTGATTAGGTCAGTAAATTATACTTTACACGTTATCCGCGACCGCTAAGTGGATATTCGTTTGTTTTATAATTAACCGAGACCGCTCGGCGCCCGATTCCCTTGTTTACTTAATATTTGCATCCACTTGGGGTTTCTTCCTTCGCAGTCCACCGCTATAGCGCTGATCTCATGTGGGATAGATTTGCAATGTTTGTACTTTTTACAAACGAAATCTTTAGCAAAGAGAATTGGGGAAATTGCCGACAGATCAGAGAATCTATAAACAGAAGTTCCTGCCTGCTTGCCTATCTGCAGAAGTATTAATTAGGCGAATCACCGACGATAGGGACATGTCTCACACACCAAAGTATTTTATCGATGTCAGTAAAACTTTATGAAATATTTTTAATATAGTTCTCAGATTTCATTACATTAAGAGGCTGCTTCAGGCTAACTTCAGGTCTGTTCTGGTTAGTTCTGGTGGTCCCCTATTGATCCAATTATTCAAACTGTTCAACGCTCCTGTGGGTTAATTATTGAATAATGATGGCATCTTATAAGATGACAACATTCTCAATTAACTATTCTAGTGCGCCAAAAATCCATATTTATTATACCCATGCCCAATTTTAAACAATTGCTGCTCAAAGATAGACGTATAATTGGACGACGGGTAATATCCTGATTTCAGGAATAACATTTCAATTATGTATTTTTTCGATTTGCCGCAGCAGTTTCACTTTACGTCAATGTACAATTTGAAAAGAATCCAATAAATGACAAGAAATAAAGCTACACCTTTGAAGAATCGGCGTCGTATTTTCCCAATTTTTCCATCCATGTTCGAGCCTGAACAGTGTGTCCATCTACGATGTTCTCGAGAACTAGTCGTCATTAGACGAAGATAATAGTAATGGGTCTATCTCTATATACTATATACCACAAAAAAATGTCTGTAACTCGCTAAAATTCACATTTATATTTTACTGGACAGATTTCGAGAGCTCTAACCTACAAATCAGATATAATCTGAAAATAAAGAAAACACCTCACAAACCAGTATTCCAATCGAAATTAGGAGATTACATAAAAATTCTACCATTGTATCAGACATCAATCAGGTTTGTGCCTAAAGAAGTATACCTACTATTATTTTAGTAAAAACACCATGTCAATTGTTGGGTTAGCTAGCAGAATATAGATATAAACAATGCTGTTTTATCTATTCTACTACCAGAGAATTCAAGCTCCAAGTATGGTATGATGCAGAAGCTCGTAATTGGTTTCAAATTACATTACGGAGAATCAAAATCCTGACGTACTATTTTGTTGATCGAAGAGGATTTCTAGACAAGAGATGTGATTACTAATTTTCATAATTTCCATGAACTGACAATAAAATCACCGAGTTATGCTGAAGATTACCGATTTTTTATCAAATTTCGCGGTAATATTACTGCAAGACGTCTATAATATTATTATATGAGAAATGTTATATAATGGGACATAGTCGACTTGTCAACCACTGACTCCAGATGTTTTTCTTCTCAAGTGCAAAGTGTATGGAGAATTTATGTTTAAAACAACAAACCGCAGATTCTATTGAAATTACCCCCGAAGAACCGAACAAGCATTACGAACCATATGCATGACTGATGATAGCGAGCATCGTCATTTTTGTGATTGTATGTTGACATTATAATATAGTTTTAATAAAGCTATATAATATGTTGTCTAATTGTCTTTTAATATATGAATTACAAATTGGTAAATAATAAAGAATAGCTTATTAAGTGTTTTGTTTTTCTTATACGTTATCAAATCCCTGTGCTGTTGATGTACATAGGTTTGTATAATATGTATACTTGTGTGTTTTTCATTAGCTAGGCAATAGGCATATGGCATAAGTGTATTAACAGCTGAGAAATGAGTGCATAATCTATCGTACCAAGAGAAGGTAATCTGTGACCAAAGGTATTGGTACGGGTTTTGCGATAGATCACACGTATTTCTTCACACACACACACAATGCTACGTACATATTTTAGGTATAATGTTTTTGCAGATATCACTTCATAAACCGTAGACAAATGTTGAAGTTATATAAATATATAGTAGTCTGTGATGATAAATATCTCAAATTCTCAACATAGGTTATGTCAACAATTTATCACAGTAATTTTTAGAGTTACCATGTTATGTTGGTAAACATTGTAAAGAATCACTATACAGTAGACTCTCCTACAACGCGGTTTAATATTACATAATAGGAATTTGAGGATCGCAAATTTTGACGCATGTGCATTGTACGAGAATCGCGTTATATGAAGATCTAGTCGCAAAATTTTTAGCGCGTTTGTAGTATTTCGCGTTGTAGGAACCGCGTTATAGGAGAGTCTACTGTACAGCGGACAGCCAGATTACGTGTGCAAAAATAAATTGAATCAGCGTTAAGACGTTAGACCGTATAATGTTGACCGCACGTCAACAAAGTCTATCTTGTTCCAAAGTACCTTCAGCGAAAACGTCGACAACCCCACGCAAAGACCAATTCTCGACTGATTTTCCAAACTCATCAAAAACAGCCGAGCTGCTGTCGATCAGCTGTTGGACTTCCCTCTTAAGTGCCTTTTCGATTCAATCGCCTGCGTGTTAATTATATTATTCTGTATGTGGACCCTCATAGTCTTTCATGCAAAACTATAACATCTTATTCTAACTTAAAACTTTGTTATGGACCATAGGTTAAATAACAAAATACAAACTAAACCATTACCTGATGAAGACCGATGTCAATTTTTGAAGATGGTGTGACATGGATGACTACCACACTAGAACGAGAAAGAACATGAGAAGATACAAATATAGCACGGAAAAATATTCTCAAGCCGTGACAGAGGGAGTAAACATGTACAAGAAAATATCGACAGATGTAAGAAATCTTATATATCAAACATTTAAGACAAAAGTGAAAGAGTATGAGTATAAATGGACAGATCTAATCGCGGGACACCTGGCACGTACATACACGACAATTACAAAATACGAAACCCTCAATACCGCCCGCCGAAGACGATACAGAGAGAAAGTACTTTTCACCAATATTTTATATATTATCAGTGTCAAGTTATGTAAATTTATTGTAGTGAAGTAAAATAAAATCGTAATAAATAAAAACTAAATCCATATGTTTCGTTTCTTCTGTTGAATATTGTCATGTGTTGGCTGACTCATGAACAGTTAATAATCAACATTTCCCATTCATACTTACTCTTAATTCGGATTATAAATAGCGTTGTTTGTGGTAACATTCTAGTTTGTGCACTACTTTATATTGGACCAATGCGATATCTCGTCATGATTCTCTCCTACCCACATCATAGTGGCACTCGTGGTGCAATAAAAACTAGTGCACACAGTAGTTCCAATCTATTGTCGTGAACAAAGCTAGTGAAAAGGAGTACAAGAAGTAAATATTCCTCCTAATACGTCGCAATTCGTTGTTTTTTATACGATAAATTCTGGAACATTATAGTACCACATTTTCTTTTAAATGTGTCATGTTTGCAAATCAAGACCTAGGCACTGTCTCTTCATGAAAACTTTAATTTAATAATAATAATAATTATAATAATATGATCTTCATTACTTTTCAAAATTTATTAGTGTAATTTTTGTATTTACATGTTGTATTTAAATTATATTATCTAGGTTTAATGTATTTAATGAGATGTATAAGAGAATTCCAATATATAATAATAATAATAATAATCTTCATTACTTTTCAAAATTAATTAGTGTAATTTTTGCATTTATATGTTGTATCTAAATCATATTATCTAGGTTTAATGTATTTAATGAGATGTATCAGAGAATTCCAATAAATAATAATAATAATAATAATAATAATAATAATACGAATTTATTGACCCAAAAGCAAAGAAAAACAATACATATACAATAAAGTAGATAACATTAAAATATTATATTGCTTAATTGGTCAAAAGGGTTGTCTTCACCGGTATGAGATATAACCCTGAGGAATATGCAAACCGGTGCTCTTCCAGACACAACAATTTAAAACAATTTGCTCAACAAAGATTCTTTAGATATTTGAATCATTTGATTGTTGTATCAGCCATTAATTCGGAAACACAGGGTGCAGTTGTGCCATTTCATATAGAAACTTTTAATTTTAATTGTACTTGCCACTTAAAGCAATATATAACTATATGGTGTTATGGTGTTAATGCATATAACACCTTGCGACGAATTTATAGCTATGCTGGTAGCAAATTTGCAAAGCCCATGAAATTATGAATATAGTAATGGTATTGTGTAGGTACTATCACTAAAACAACGCACAATATAAATACGAATTGGTTGAACGGATCGCCTATTTAGTTGTATCAAGGCTTGTAACTTTTACAAATATCGTTGAATAATCATCGTTCATATATAAAATTTTAGTTATATTAATCGTGTTAAACCACTCTTTTAGGCTTGGAATGTTTTCGCCATGTGGCTAACAACAAAATGACCGGAAAATCATTACGCATTATCTAAGTACTGAGTTTTCACTGGAATTCACAGGAATGGTCCTTCAATTCAGTCGCCGACAAGTTTCTGTGGATTTTGGATTCGGCGAGGAGTCTTCCTGCATCCAGTGAGGAGTTTCCCTAGCCCATTCGACAATTATCCATATTCGGTCCCATTTAAATACAAATTTGCTCTAACAAAAACATTTATAGGCCGCGAGAACATTGAATCGCAAATACAAATTTCCATCATTCGTTCACTGAATTCTTATCTACGATAAAAGTCATTTTCACCTAATTCATGCATCAATTTAACCGTGTAGGGATAAAATTTTTGATTTGTCAAAGTTTCAGTACCAAAACATGGCTCAAATTATGGTTAAAGCGATGTTTCGAATAGTTAAATGCGGATTATCTTAAATTTCCAATAAGATATCTAGCTACATACCTTCGGTTAATTTTGTGTTGAGGCGCACAATACCGTGTTGTAGAAATTTATTTACTACTCTGCTGACGTGGATGGACTTGTTGTTGAGTTTTAGGTCAATCTCCGTACCCAATCAGCATGAAAACTTCAATTCTTTGTTGTTCTGTCAGTGATGCCATTTTGTTACCACCATAAACTAAATGAAGTCCGGCAGTTCGATACGTATTTCACAAACGCCACCAAAGAACGTTTAAGGAACGCGAAAAATAAGATAACATTTCCAAAAAACGCTTAACAAAACAAACTCCAAAAACCAAATTAACAGATGTGAATATGTAGTAATCCAAGTCAAAACTGAAATCAAATTAGAATTAAATTTCAAGATGAAGATTCTCAGAGAAGAAATGATCCGATGAAATAGAAACAATCTTCGAAGTGAAATGAATAAAATATCAAACATATAACTTATTTTTTAATAAGCATAAGATGCTTAACATATTGAAACTAATCTAAAACATTAACCATCAATCTGAATTCTTAAAACTAGGTACTTGTGTCTAATAGGCTACCCACTGATGTCCTATATTTACTTGTCCTAAACAAGAAGCACTAACTCTTCACTCACTGTGCTCTACTTTTTACACATTTCACTGGTTCACTAGTTCGAAGGGTTCAGTGATTTTCCTCTTCTCACTAGTTTCTGGTTGTCCAGTAGCTGCAGGGCCTCTACGTTGACGTGATGGGTTATGCGAGATTGATGCTTAGTGGCAAATCTTTTTATTTCTTGGATGACTTGTGGGACACCAAGATTACGGTGCAGGTCACAATTCCGTATATACCAAGGAGAGTTAACAATGTTCCTAGTACTTACTTTATTTTGGAAAATCTGGATTCTTTGTATATTGGAGTTTTTCGCGCAACCCCAAAGCTGGATGCCGCATAACCAAATCGGTTTTTGCACTTGGTTGTAAACTTGTAGGTTATTCTGTACTGACAACTGAGAGTTTCTTCGGAGAAGTCAGTAGTACACTTCTCTGTATTTGAGGCCAAGCTCTACTCTTTTCTTCTTAACATGGTCTTTCCACCTTAGTTTTGTATCCAGAGTCATATCCAAATACTTTGCAGTGTTCGCATATGGAACTATGGCGTCGTTAATCTTGACATGAGGTATGTCCTCGATTCTTTTGTTTGTTAAGTAATGTGGAGAGATTTCAGTTCGTTGAGCTTGGTCTTCCATTTTTTGGTCCATTTATATATTTTATTACTAGCTTGTTGAAGATTCCTAGTAGATTCTGCAATAGTTGATCCCACTGCCATTAGAGCCCTGTCATCTGCGAATGTGGCGACTGTTACATTTTCCAGCTGTGGTAGGTCACTTGTATATAGTAGATAGAGAATTGGTCCCAATACACTACCCTGGGGTACCCCAGCTTTTACTTCTTTTAGTTCCTTGTATTCATAGATCTGTTTTATTCTGAATAGTCTATCAGATATAAAGGATGCTAGCAGCTCGGCGTATTGTAAAGGTAGCATACTCTTTAGTTTGTGTATCAATCCTTCATGACAAACCTCATCGAAGGTTGTGTAGCACCCATCGTAAAATTCTGTTTGGTTGATTTTATACCAACGACCGTAAGTTGTACTTCTGCGCTCTTGAGATAGCACTGCTCATAGTAATGTATGCTATTTTTTATTATTACGGCACTTCCTCCTCTAGCTTGGTTATCCGGATGACATGCTTCATACACCTGATATCCGTTCAGCTTTAGATATGTCTGATTTGTTGACAAGATATATATCAATTTTATGTGTGTTTAGAAACACTTCTATTTCTAATTTTCTGTTTCGTATACTGTTGGCATTCCAGGTTGCGATTCGTAAATAGCTTAGATAATCTCTCTTCGATTTTGTCCACCCTTTCTAAAATTTCTTGTAGCAATTGCATAGTAGAGTCACCTGAAGTTGATGGCTTGTCTTGTTTTGAGGAATCTGTGGCTTGTGCATATGTTGTGGTTGTATTTGTTTTGTTATACGTTGTAATCGGTTTTCATTTTGGGTTATTACTTGCACACTGTGGTTGACCCACTTTTGGTTGAGTTGGTAAATTGGGTAGCCCTTTCTGGTCTCTGATTCGTTGTATTTCTTTTGCCACCATACAGCCTCTGTAGCTTTCAGGGTGAGCGTCTCCACAGTTCCAGCATTTTGGTGGTATTTCTTTTGGCTTCTTGCATTCTGTCGAAAAATGTTTTCACGCGCATTTAACGCATCGGGGTTCTTTGTTGCAGAATCGGTGGGTCTGTCCAAAAGCCTGACATCTTTTGCATTGCGGTACCAGTTTAGGCTTTCTTACCGCCTCTATTTCTACCTTCATTCCTAAGATTGATTTAATATTTTAGATTTTCTTAATATCTTCCTCGTTACTAAACGTAAGCATGATCATCGGTAGTGGAGTTTTATCGGTTCGTTTTAGTATATTCGTGGCGTCAATTATAGAATAGCCGCCTTCCTTTAGTTCTTTCACTATATCTTCATTTTGGCAGGTTGGATGTAGGCGCCTGAAGGTCATGGTCAACCTTAATTGGCCATGTTTGTTTATTTTCATAAGTATACTAGTTGACTTTTTCTTCATTTAGGAATTCGGTAAGTTTCCTGTATTCGTCCATTTTTTCCATGTTGAGTTTTATATCGCCAGAATTCATTAGCGTAGCTTTGTACTTGAATTCTTTATTGTTTAAAGAATTTCGCATTGACTCGCAGTTTGCTACTAGGCTCACAATGACAGGTGGTGGCAAGAACGTTTTGTCTTTTTTGTTTCTTTATTTTGATTTGTGTTTGTGGGCTGAGGTGAGACTACTAGTGAAACACATAAATTGAGAAGAAAAACTACTATATCTTTAACTCACTCGTCTAGTCAAACCGTGAATATTCATATCAACCTCGGGTTAACTAAAACTTTAAGGCGTTTATCTAACGAACAATTTTGAAATAAACTACGCTCTCCGTATTTTACCTTTTACTGTTATTTAACAAAACTTTAAGGCCGTTCTTCTTGATTTTTTTCTGTTGTAACCTACTCAAAATTTAGTAAATCTGAAAATAGCTTCTTGATATGCTCTGTAATTTCAGTCGCTGTACCCCTTTGAAGTTAGTTATCGAATTTACCCGCCACTTAATTACCATCCTGTATATTTCAATTATTAGTTCATTCAATGCTACCCCAAAAACGTTTGTTCGTCTGGGAAAACTGGTGTTGGCTACATCAGGTCAGTTAGCCTCCTCAAACCAGTGTCCGGGGTTCTGTGTTCTCATGGTTAGGCGATCGGCGCGGCGGCGGTACTCTCCGAGATCAAATCGAACTATATTAATGAGTAATGATGCACGACTGCATCGGGCACACACAATCATTAGTAACAAATAGCAATAATAATGGCGGCAATGATATATGTCGGGCGGTGATCGTAATCACATCACTTCGTGCCGCGAAGCTCAGAGCTCGGACCGTGGACTTCTTATCTCGGATTGTAACTCGCGGAAACCGAACCGCTCTCGATCCTCTTTTACCCGAACCACTGCAATAAACCATGGACGGGAAGGAAGTATCGAACACGATCTGTTAAATACAAAATTGGTGCGAGATGGCCGTTTCTAGATCACAATTCAAAGACGGTGAGATACCACTATTAGGGTTGTTCGAAGTCTAACATGTTGATCCGACCGTTTTCTAATAGTGTTATAATAGAACTCTTTAATGAAACAAGAGGCTTTGTAAAATTGTCGCAAAACATTCTGCATTATTATTACTATACACAGTGTAAATAAATAAGTAGTAAATTTTAAAATCAAGTTTTTAGTTCTAAACAGCTATTGTGTGATTCTGCACATGACATGACGTATCTTCTTTATTAGCAAAGATAATAACGTGAATTCCTTTTGTGGATTCCCACGTTATTATCTCTTAATTTTAAATAATATTGAGGGTCTTGCCCGTCTATGATTCCGTTTCAACATGGTTCCAACCACAGTACGTTGCAACAAATTGGCAAAATAACATCTATAAGCTATCATTGTTCTAACGTCAAAACACCGCAGTCGGTACGCAGTCGGGTTGTCATGGTTATCAAATCAACACACCTTTTTACATCATAATGTTTGAGTGTTGCCAAGTCGTTCATTATTTTTAAAATTCAGTTGCTTTTTAATAATTTAAAGTAATATTTTATTTGAAAAATACATTCAGAACATTTTACACTTACAGAAAATTAGAAGCATAGGTATATAATAGGTTAATAATATGGTGACATACAGGCGTGATGTAAATTTTAAATAAATCAAAAATTACAGCCACAACCTGGATTTGAACCAGGGACCTTTGCGTCGCTAGCACAATGCTCTCCCACCTGAGCTATTGTATGTCACCATATTATTAACCTATAATATTACTTTGACAAAGTGCGTCGTTAACCATTTGCAGTTATACTTAATATATACTTTGTAAAAAATCTTTATTGTAATGCGCATTCATTCCTAATTAATTTTGTTAGCTAACGAACATTATAATTAGTTTCTCGAAAGCCATGACTATAGGAAACACCGTAATAGCTGTCAACACCGGATTGATCAGAAGACCAAGACAAGCCTTTAATTAGTGTTAATGTGTGTTAGTGACAACAGCAGAGTAAAGGACCAAGCATAGTGCCGCAAAAACGCAATCCGTAACGTGCCGTACCGCATGCCGTTCCGGACGACGAAATTAGGATTTATAGTGCCACAAAGATCCAAACAAATTGAGCGCCATCTAGCGGAGAAGTATATACACAACAGCAGATAACCTCACATGTCAGTGTTATTGTTGATTGTATTAAGCAGTGGTAGATCGTGGTAGATATAATAAATAATGGACGAAGGGCTTGTTGCAGCAACAATTCATTCTGAAGTCGTTCTTGTTCTGTGTTCGCGTTGCCACAAACTATCAAAATGCTATCAGTTAACCTACAACTTACTGGAAACTGCTAGGCACTCGCCGGTACACGCACAGATGGCGCCATACGCGCGCATACGACGGAAAACATAAGCCATACCACGCAGGAGATGAAATTCGTTGCGGTCGAGAACGAACTTTACGCCTTACGGAGACTCACTATAATCGCGGAGTGGAGATTATGTACATTGATCTTTTTACGCTACGTTATTACGGTGCGGTCACGTCACTATACTTGGTCCTTAAGTGCTGGTTGCAAGTGACAGTTATAAAATCAGATCCAGTGCTACGTCATGCGCAATAAAAAAACGTGACCATTTTCAAGAGATATCAATGGGTGCCTGTTAGGTTAAGTTATACTATTAAAATAAGTTAAAATTAAGTGACGATCTACAACCGTATCCTCGTCTGTATATACGGTCATGTACCACAATTTTATCATCTTTCAAGCTGAAACTGCTTTTTATGTAATGGTATAACACTAATACGGATGTTTTGAACCCGGATTCGCATTCAGCGTAAACACATTTATCGAAAACGGCTAACCTATTCACAAGCCTACTATTTCTCTCCTTAACAATAATCCATTTGTGTGTATGCGAGTAGGCGTTTTCGATTTATTCTATTGCCCTTAATATGTATCCGATTCGCTTCAAGGAACAAATTTCCAAGCAATTCACATGAAAGTCCAAAGTTTAACGTTTCTTTCAGATGATTTTGAAGAGTCTAGGTCATCGGGGTTGTTTGCTATACATGATCCAAAAGTGAAACGTATACGTACAGAATGGCATTTAGAACATACAACATGCATTGAGCATTAAATTCTCAATAGCTCGATAACCGTAACCATTTGTATATAGATAAATATCGTCTATTATGTTGTAAATTACCACTACACGGTTTCCAGAGATTGCATCAAATTACATATAAGCCCGTACATCAATTTTTGAATTTTCCTTTAGGTGATAGAAATAAAATCCCAAAAACCGCATCCGCAGCAGATTTTGCATTAGTTATAATGTCAAATATGTGTACTATAATTTTCACCACTTTCAAGAGCTCAATTAAGCTAACTTATAAACTAAAACACTTAAATTCTGCATCAAAATGTTGTTTTATAACAACGCAAGTTCTCGGCCCTGCAATGATCAAAATTGTGTGTAAATTTCAATAAAAACAATGTCGAATGAAAGTTCATACTTGGTTCTACAGAACGATTAACAGAAAAGTCACACCCTTAAAACACAAAATTGCAACCGTTTTCAAGAGCGTTAACTTATGTGCGTCAATGTTCAGCCATATTAAAATAAATCTGTTGGCTGACAAGGACACGTGGCGCAGGGCTCCGGTGAGAAATTATTGTCGCCTTTTAACACATCGGTCCTTTTTGGATTTGACATTTGAAAAATTTTATATGTGGCCAGCTTTTTGGGTCAAATACCACAATTTACGTTGGTCCCGGGACGGCAAAGCCTGGAAATGGCCTGGTCGTCGCCACAGAAGCGGGTTGGCTGGACGGCTGGACAGAAGCTAAGCTGCCGTCCTCGGGGATGTTAGTACAGGGGGCCTATTGGGGCCTAAGTGCTGCGCGGGTTTCGCGCCTTCCATCCCGACAAAGCCCAGAATGCTGTTGTGCCTTTAAATTGATGTTGCTCTACATTTGACTTTATAATGAATTTTAAAGTATTAACTTTAAGCGCCTATACAAAATTGTATATTTAATTTTTTAAAATTTTTTTTTTATTTTATTTTTTTTTAAATTTGCTGTATTGTGTGCTGTGGAATTGTACCTGCTTATTATATTTATCAAATATATCTGGACTTAGCCTCTGTATGATCTAAAGGCCGAATAAATATATTTATTCATTTATTATTATTCATTGGTCAATTATGCATACATTATAATGCAAGTATTGAATAATGTATCTCTAGTTACAAATGAGATACATAAAATTCCTCTTCAGATTATTGATCACAGGTCAGTTTTAAATTTAGCAACTTCAACAAATTTAACTGCTAATTAGCATGTTGAATATGAACCGGCCTTTATTCGGAATGAGTGGTAAGCGCTATAGGTTTTTAGGGCCAGTATGGATACACGTTCAAAAAAGTTTGAAGACCACTTCCATAGAGAGTATGAAAAGTAAATGGAATATGAATAAAAAAACATGTCATCCTCGCTAAACGCTAAACACACAACACTTACACGCCCACTTTCCGCACTCTGCTTCCGCCCCATCAATTTTGCAACCCGCTGACAGCCGATACGTATCAAAGATCGTCGGGCTCCCCTGCCAATATGTCACAGTTGCGGCAGCGACGCCGATCGACCCCAATTTCAATCATATTGCAGCCCTGTGCCGCAACTCCGGACGTGATTTATTCCAATTGTGCGACCACTCGTCTCCAATTTTATTTATTTATTCGGCAAAGTGACCGCGAAGGCGTGCCTGCTTCCCTTGTACAGATTACGGGAATCTAGTAAGGCGATAACAACCCCAATAACATAAGTCGCCTCTAACACGCCTCTTCTGTGTAGATCTCTGGGGAGGGTCGTTTCCGATATTATTACGTTATTTTTGCTGGTGGTTGTAGTGATTTTGGGGGAACTATCACAAGGGTGTTAAATGAAATTGATTATTGATAAAATATTGTGATGGCAATTATAGGACACCAGGGAGTGTTTGTAGGTGTACACCGGATGACCCACGCCATAGCGGAGGCAATTTATATTTTTATGTTAAGTGTTACTCGACAAATATGCATTATTTTTTCGATATGTATTTTTATTCGTGTTGATTATCTGAACAGAAAGGCAGATTATCGGTTTAGGGTGGATCTATCAATGCAAGGTTAATCTTGTAGTTAACAAATTGGTAGTTTACGTTAACTCCTAGTTACGAAAATGATGGGTCTTTCAATGCAGTAAGCTTCTAGTTAGGCAACTACGGGTTAAGGAGAGGTTGGCAAAGAAAAAGCAATGTCGCCAACCATATGTAAATAACATAGTAATTTTCTGGTGATATATAGCGCTTCGCTGCCAGCTGTGCATAGGTTCCGCATTTGTTTGAATTTCAAACCTTCGACATTTTCTTTGTTTACGAATTTACATATTAGTTGTTTTCTATACATTTTATTTTCTATAGACTATTACGCACATGTGATTGTACTATATCTCATTTGATAAGTTATATTCGCATTCCTAAATTCGCCGATGTTGAGGATGGCTCGCGCCTCCGACTGCATCAGTGTCGATATCTTCCGTTTTAATCACAGATTCCGGCGTATGGTTGTTGTCGCAACCCCCACATCAGAGAGCTTGTAGGTTTGTTATTGTTATTATTATTGCTATTATTATGGGTATTTCTGTCACTTTATTTTTTGAACATTCTTATGATTCTGTTATTGTTTGTTAGCATACAGCAATCTCAACTGCTTCTTTGACTTTTATTGTTTTTTTTTGTATTTTTTTGCTTTATTGTTTGTTTGACATAACTGCACATTATTAATTGTAAACGTGACACAGTGTAAGTGGGTTCGTCCTGTATTGTGTCCAACTTGTGTAAAATAAAGAAATAAATATATTTATAATTATAATTTGTTTATTATAACAATATACCTAACCTTGTTTATTTTGATCTAATCTTACGTGGCAAACCGCAATAAGAATTGGTAAAAATCTTCGAAGAATAAAATTTAACAAAATCGATCATTTATGTTTTCACATTATTTGATTAGTTAGACTACAGGTTAGTCCGGATTATCAAGTCCTCTGTCTTTGCAATTAATACTCACCGTTACTCATCCCTGTTCAATACTATTGGATATCAATTAAGTGGCAGAGCACATTGTGTACCAAATACTTACCGACGAAGGTTACTTTACAAAAAATAAAACACCACAAGACTTATTTATAACAGAAAATTTATACATTTTATATACAATATATACAATTTATACAAATTTATAAATCTATAGTGTGGGAAAATATTTGGCCAATATATGTGCCCTAGCATTACAATAATTATTTCGTATAGGGCTATGCCAGTCCACTCCGCTTCATGTGGTATAACGGCAACATACAGATCTTACGGAGAAACTTCTTCATTTTGTCGCAGGCAATGTTATGCCCAGCCGATGGTGCAAGAGTTACTATCAAGTTTGTAGTATCAGGCCTAAGCTCTTGCCTTTGCAAAACACGAAATTTGTGTATTAAGACCACGTAGGACAAAACTGCAACGCAAATTCATGTTTCGTAATCATTTTGTTTGGATTTAAGTTAGACGAAGGCACAGTCGGGACGTTTCGCGAGATGAAGCTACCGTTTCTAAAAATCTCAGCTTTGTCAGGTCCTATAAAAAAATGTGATTTAATAAAAGTAAAAATACGTGTTTGTATTGCATACCTGGAGATTGTGTACCTTTGTTTGTACGGTCTATCGTCCGTATTACGCGAGGAACTGCTACTTAAAACCCACTGTAGTGTAGACTCGGAGAGTTAGCAGAAGTTTGTATATGGGGAAACATCATGATATCTAAAAAAGAAACACCATTTAACACACAAAAACACATAAAAACTGAACTTACATATATGATGGACATTGTAACTCCCATCAATCGAGATAAAACCAAGCAAAGTTTCTTTTGATAGTCGAAATCGCTGATTTCTTCACCATCATCGATCGACAAGGATCATCCAAAAGATTTATATCTGTAGTAAATAAATAAAATCTCACAACATATGTAACGTTTTACGTTAGGTTAGAAAATCTACACCGCCATTCTACGCGCATCACTGTATGCGCGCGTCACCGTAAACTAGGACTTAGCGCTTTAACTATCAAAAATTCTGCCGGGTAAAATTAACCACAATTTAAGTGGTAGTTTGGGGTAAGCCGACCATTGATGAACCCGTAAACTCAAAGTTAAGAAAAAGCTAACCTAAATTAAACCCGTAGTTACTGTTTTAACCTTGCGTTGATAGATCCTATTCATTTAAATTTATTTAACATTATTTTCCTAAACATTGATGTTTAATAATGTTTGAGTCATTTTTAAGATGGAGGAGCTAATCATCTAATCAAAAACCAAAATATAGGAATGGGTGGTTCTCTGTAAACGCTGTTTTTTCTAGGTGGCGCAAAAATTTTCAGGTGTTTCCATTCAAATTAGACATTAGACTGAACTTGGAACCTTTGCTAATAATACAAAAAATATTCGGCTCAATTCTATCGAGTCTAGGTGACGGATTTCATAAATATTGGTGAAACACATAAACATTTCGGTGTTAATCTGATTAAAAGCCATAAAGTATATTTGGTGCCTACCCCAATTTTAAGTATACAATGCTATAATATGTCAGTTGTTCTTTCTGACCAAAATGATATGGTTGACAAAAACAAAACAATAATGTTTTGATGAGGATTGCATATGACAATACAGTATTGACACGGTCAGACTGGACAGTACGTACACTATGTTTGCGACGTTACTATTGGTCGTACCTGGCCGCGCCAAAAGAACTCATGAAGTAGTACGTAGTACGTAGCTTTTTGAATTAGAAATATCCCGATCAGAAAATAAGACAATCGACAGTCAGTAGAATAGAGAATGTTTCGAAAATGAAAGACCGTAGTATTAACTTGTCGTCCTAAGACAAAGCTAACCCAAGATGGGCTATGGTTTTTTATAGGAAATTGAAGATAATTCACGAAACATTGTTTTGGAGTTTAATGTGACAAACTATCTATTAAAACTGCAAACATTTCGTGTCCACCAATTAGCAGATCATGGCTTTGATCATAAGTAACAATTCTGTGATAAAACCAGTGAAAATTTGCACTCTTAATCCAACATTCACGCGGGGCTTAATCTTTTTAGATGAAACAACGAAACCATGAAACACACTGTCATACCTTGACAACTGGCAATGTCAAACAAATTTGTAATATTACTTGTAAACACAAAAAGTATGCATTCACTAAATAAGCCAACACACAGTACGCAGTACACACAATGGTTTGATTAAATGTACTACTTAGGAAAATACTCAAATCGTTTTGAGTATTTTACTCAAAATACGCATCTCTACTCTGAGTATAATACTCAAATGGTTTTGAGCAGATGCGTACTACTCAGAGTCTACTCAAATCGGTTTGAGTAGATGTGGTACTCTGAGTAAAATATTCAAATCGATTTGAGTAGATCTGAGTACATCTACTCAAATCGGTTTGAGTAGAGTATTCAAGAGTATTACTTTTACTCACTACTCACGTACTCAATACTCAAAGTTATGAAACCTACTCAAGTAGTGCCCCACTCTGCCGCACACCACCTAAAGAATTCAGTAAATGCTTCAAAAGCATTTGTGAACAAACTTTTATAATTTTCGGTAAATGTACAAAATATTAGGTTTACTGTGCCGAGAAAGATCCAATATATGTTCATTATACTGAACATTTTCTTGGAATTAAATTGGAAATTCTTATTGGCATCTACTATATTTTTTAATCAGCTGGCAAACTATAATCACCCACTGTTAAAGTAGGTTGCATAATGCATATGCCACAAAATTAAAGTTTTGGGTACAAACTTTATTAGAAATAAACTAGCAAATCGTCACAAAATAATTTATGAGCCCATCAGTTAAATCGAGAGAGATGCAATATCTGTCCATTATATTGGAAATGTTTATTTTTCCGTTTTAATTCGCGAATCACAAGTTGGAGACACGGTACATGGGAGCTCGAATCGGACGGAGCGATAGATTAGCATTAAATCTTCGCAAAAGTCCATTACTGAATCGAGGGTGTCCTGCATCCCCTCCCGTACTCAGACTGGTAGGCAGTAGGCGTCCGTCCGGAGACGTGGTCTTGGAAAAAGCTCATCAAATGGAAGAAAGCAATCGCCGGCGATTCAGCGCGCGTAAAACTAAAAAGCTGCAATGAGTTGTCACGTTCGAATCGATAAATGAGCGCGGAAGCACCCCTATAGGACGGTTGCGCCTGATTAATATTCTCTTTCGTGCCGTGACCGAACATACCCAACCCTAAAACGACTATTTTTTTTTACTTGAGTTTGGTCCAATTAAGAATGAAATTTACCAAAAGGAAAGTTTAGTATTTTCGAAATATTTACGTTTTTACAACTGAGCACATAAAAATACTCTCATCGAAATTAAAGCCAAAAAGTACTAAAAATTACTCACAGTATTGTTGATTTTTCTTAAGCCACAACTGCGATTTTGATATTTTTCGGACGGAATTGTAAGGTAACTGGAGTGTACCCTATGAACAACAAATTCTTTGGTTTTCGCCACCATTATTTGGATTAATCAATGGTAATCCTAATGTCCATGCAATACTATCTTGCAGCATTTATTGATCATTCAGTTCATATGGTAGAAGACGGCCACGGTTTCTTTTGCTCTGTTCTACTCTGTTCTGCTCTATTCTTCTTTAATTAGGTTTGCGATTACTTTAAAGTTGGCTTTTACATAATGAATAAACATAAAAGTCCAGACGAAAATTATTTTTCTCTCTGTTAGGATCGCCGTAGTGTTGGGCCTAGGTAAACCAACCAAAACTACGGAATGAAAAACATTTGCATAAACATTTGCATGTTTATGAACATGTTCATGTTCCGCAAATATACCGTTGCACAGTGGTAGGCTATAGGTATGTTTAAGGCTGGAAGTATGTCTTATTTGTGGAAAGAGCCCTGGGTATATCGTAATATACAGGATCATTATAAATGATTGTAGTCGAAGCTGGCAATGCCCATCTTAATATTTTCTGCAGCTATACACATACAACTGTCAAACTTGAAATAGATTATGCAAACAATTTAACTCTTGCGTTCGGCAACCATAAATCTTTTCATTTTATATCCTGGCATTCTTCGACTATAATAATTTAATTTTTTTGTCGTGAGCGTTGGCTTAGGGTTGGGGAGCACTAGCACTGGTAGTTAATCGAAGATCTTCGTCCAATTTATAGTCTTCCGATTAGGTTTTCTTTGGGGAAGTTGGCTGTGGGGTCTTCCAAGACTTGTTTCCATCCAGGAGGTCAATGCAACGAATAGGACGAAGATGCCTCTTGAATGCTCTGCACAGCAGTTGTAAGGTGTGCAGGTTCTTCCTGAGACTACAGTGCCCGGTGATGTCCAGTCACCATCTTTAGGCTATTCCTACTGAGTTTGATCCCCTCAGCGGCTATACGTCTTGAGGATTTTTTCAAGACAATCATTTATAATGACCTCGCAAAACAAAATAGTTTCCGGGATTTCATCGATCTTTTCAGTGTGATTAATCTGATCGATCAATCGATTATTTTTGCTCAGCCAACACCAGGGCGTAAAGTCATAGTGAGTCACCCAAAGGAGGTCGCATTCCGTTTTGTTTATAGAGTGTTCTCGAACTTCGGAGAAGCTTCAGAATTAGAAATTCATAGATTGTTTTGTTAAGCATTATTTCTGGACAAAGTGATATGCAACTGTTTGTCAAATCTTTGCACGTTTTTTTTTTAATTTAAGAAAAAGTTTTTTCAGGTTCTTTTTTTGAATTTGCTTTTCTTCAAGAAAATGAAGATTTTTAATACGTCAAATAAAAAAAAAAACAAAATGGAAAACTTCCTAAACTGATATTCGGTGTGATTTTGACAAACTCGGAATCGGTAACAAAAAATAAGTGGAAAGATAAAAATATCGTGTAAACATATAAAAAAAAAAGAAAATGGAAATTTACTAAAAAAATAAATTTCTTTAAATGGTGTTGAAATCTTGAATTTTTGCACTAATTACCAACAGTTAGTCTACCGGACTTGGACCCCAGTTGGATGACACCCGATTAATGGTGAGGAAATAGCGTAATTCTTTGGTGAAACAGCACGCCATGTTCATTGGAAGGCCTTCTACAAACAGTTGCTTTAAAAAAATTGCGTAACAAAAAATCTCTGTATTTCGACGAATTCATAAGATTAAACAAACAATCCACGATGGCCTCCTATGGGCTATGGGTCACACCCATCATGAACGCACCCTATATGCGTATACGCTGAACACAGAATGCTTTAAAAGTTGAGTGGCGGTTTAAATGGCCCAGTCTGTAGACGATAACTCTTTTAAAACCAGCTAATTTTTTATGATTTTTTTTATCTAACCTAACTGAAATAAACTAAAGAGCACCTGATTTACCTCTCTTTTTTTTACTTACTTGTTTATTTTACGTCGGTCTATTTCCGCAACTTAGGCCAATCACCGACGCTGAGGGCAGACTACACACACACAGGAATTTTGTCGAACTGAAGGAATTCCAACCTCCAGTAAGAGTTCTTTAACATCAGAGCATCAAGCACGTCGCATCATGGCAGCACACGGGACCACAGGCTTTACTTACTCATCCGATGGAAGGCAGCATGCAAAGGTATTTGTTGCCTGCCTAAAATACTAGGACAGACGATTGTAGCCCGAGCCGGGAATCGAACCCGGGCATCCAGCGTAGATAGCAGCCGCTCTATCCTATACGCCATCGACCACCCCTTTTACCACTCTTTATGGACGTCTTCCTTCCACTTATATAACAAAGGTTCAAATGAAACTTATTTGATAACAGCTATAGGCACTTTGATAACTTCCGTTCTCTCGGTGTCATTAAGTATCTGCAGCTTCTAACGGAGCCTTTCCGGTTATTTTTTGTTCAAAATTTGGTGTACTATCTTTACTCCTGACATACGGTAAGGGAATTATATTTTCTGGTATTTTCTAAGTTCACGAAGTCAAGCAGAAACTGTTGCCTGTCAAAACACATGCTGCAGTTTGTATCTACCTAAAATCATTCCAGTTGCAAATTATTGTTTTAGCTACACTAATAATTGACTTACTTGATAATACGGTTCTAGGGTAAAAATTTAGCCATTTACACAATAACAGTGTTAAAGCACTGTAATGTAGTTTTTGCTGTTATTAATTTGCCCACCACCGTCGGCGTTGGCGACTTATTCGTTCGGTCTTCTTTACTGGCCCTAGACAAAAATAAATAATGTAAAATAATACAAAAATCTTTTAATTATTTTAACAGTTATATATTGTAAAAACATTTTTTTTTAATTTTTAAATTGCCGAAACATTAACTTTGGTACGAAACAACCCCGTTTCCACTACACTGGAATTATTATGAAGATTATTATATGTTGTATGTGTTATATGTTATATGTGAATATGCGTGTTGGTAGTGAGTGTTTGCAGCTTTCTAAGTCTACCATCGAAGAAACTGCAATAATAAACCTGGTTCGGTAAGTGCCATACTAGCACTCTAAAAATATATACATTTGTATATATATTTTAGGGTGGGTTTTTAAATTGCGGCTTAGCAGAGTTTAACTTAAACTTTCGTTCGGCTCTATATGCGCGATATGTGGAGCCTAACGATACTTTGCTGAAACTCCGCGAAACCACGATTGAAAACCTTGCCCTTAGTGTTAAAATATTAGGCATATATAGGCATTTATTATATTATGATTTACATAGCATGATGCTGAATTTATGGCCAATGTTATGATAACATGAAAACCAAACTGTTAAGTAATTATGATTCTTTTTAACTATGTTTATAGATCGCTCTAATCGAATAATAAATAAGTGAATCCATTGAGTTGTGACGACGGTGGATCTTACTCCGTGCGATCGATCGTAATAAAAAAGCATCCAACATATCAAAGCATAGTCCGATTTCAATTTACCACGTTTCCTTGTAAAATTGAAACTGTCGCCGGACTTTCAAAACCGCAGCAAGCATTGCGCAACCGTAGAAACTCGAGCGCCTATGGCGTACATTTCCCATAACTAATTTGCCGTTTGAAGACATGTCAACTGTTGTAACGCTCCACAGGCAAAAGAACGGAAAAACTAGGTGCCTATCTAGTACGCTACTAATAATATTTAGAAGTCATCCGAGGTTATTCTGTATATTTATGGTCAGTGGTATATATATATACCGGCATAGGTACTCCCGTTTATTTTTTTTTGTTTATAAAGCTGGACGAATGAAATTTGGGAAAGTGTTAAAAAATGCCATTCTTTGGGATACTCTTGAGGTTAATATGACCTCCGGTTTTTTCCGGATATACGTCATCATTGAAATTTTAAATGGCACCCTATATTATTTGTGTGATATTTTCAATCAGGATGACATTCTGAACACAAAAAGATATCGATCGTCAATTTTTATCACGAAGGCAACGCAGAAATAACTTTTTTATGTATTAATCTAGGTGGCTATGCATTGGTGAAAATAATCAAAAACTGTCAAATAAACACTAACTAAATCGATTTTGGCCGACATTGCATAACTGGCGCCCTCTAGCGTGATTTAATTGGGTTTTGGCCAGTGAGTCAATTTTTTACGGGTACCCACTGGCCACACCGTGATTATTCGATAGAAAACATCTTTCCAATTACAATGATACCAAATACTTGATATTTTGTTGAAATTCGTAGCGTACAAGTGTTGTTAGAAGCAAGGAAATCGAAAAAAATATTGACCTACTGATCAAAGTCAGCGTGCAAGTCAAAGTCACTTAATGGACTACTCGAGGGAAGTACCCTGATTATTCGAGAAAAAACATTTTTCCGACACAATTTTACCAAATTCCTGATATTTTGGTGATAATCATAGCGTGAAAATGACGTTTAAGGGTACTTCCTTCGAGTAGTCCATTGAGTGACTTTGACTTCTACGATAACTTTGGTCAATATTTTTTCGATTTCCTTGCTTCTAACAACATTTGTACGCTAAGAACTTGAACAAAATATCAAGTATTTGGTATTATTGTAACCGAAAAGCTGTTTTCTATCGAATAATCAGGGTGTGGCCATTGGGTACCCGTGAAAAAACTGACTCACTGGCCAAAAACCAATTAAATCACGCTAGAGGGCGCCAGTAATGCAATGTCGACCAAAATCGATTTAGTTAGTGTTTATTTGACAATTTTCGACTATTTTCACCAATTTATAGCCACCTAGATTAAAGCATAAAAAGGTTATTCATGCGTTGCCTTGGTGATTCAATTTGACGATCGATATGTTTTTGTGTTCAGAATGTCATCCTGATTGAAAATATCACACAAAGAATATAGGGTGACATTTAAAATTTCAATGATGACGTCATATCCGGAAAAACCGGTAGTCATATTAACCTCAAGAGTATCCCAAAGAATTGCATTTTTTGTCTATTAACACTTTCCCAATTTCATTCGTCCAGCTTTATAAACAAAAAAAAATAAACGGGAGTACCTATGGCGTGGGTCACCCGGTATATATAACGAAAAATGTTTTATCGGCGGTGAAGAATAATTAGTAGAAGGTAATTATCGGGCATATCACCCATCTATCAAGCAACCGTATAAACGTGTTTCGGACTTATTAGTCCTCATCAGTATGGTATGGCCAAGGAGCAAGATGGCTCAATGGAGACAACACAGAAAGGAAACCATAATCAGGGCGACCAATGTCGCCAATTTTGTGCTTGGGTTACAACATGGATGACGGTAAGAATTTACATCCTTTATAATTCGTCCATCATTCAATGCAATAACCTAGATAATACTTGACAATTACATCGATTATATAGATCTGATTGGTGTCACAATTGAAATGTGTCTTAAAGTAGAAACTTCTACACATATACCTTTAGTGACAATTAACCTACTGAATGTCATAGGTAACGTTATCGTGCTCCTTGTGTTCACTCTGTGTCACCGCCGCCGGTACATCTTCTCATTTAACAAGCTAAAATAGCGCACTAAATCTGACAGACCTGATAGGTATGTAAAAATATCAGCCCTAAGTGTAACAAAATCTGTACATTAGAGAAGTCTCACTCGATTTAATGTTTTGAGTATTAGTGGTGAGGAAAAACTTATCGCACCGCTTTTACCATGATGTGAAAACGTACGTTATTTTGTGAGCTATAAAGATTTGTTTAATGAAAATAGGTGCATTAAACCAATGTTGCAAAATTTTGATAGGTAGTTGTATTTTTCGGTAAATTGCCGGAGTACGTAAAATTATTAATTTCAATTATTAATTTACCACGTAATTAACCACGTATTTTGTAGATATCTACCAATCTCTGGTGCTTTCCCTAATTTCATAGTAGTAATTCATTATAAAAATCAAACCAAAGATTATAGGTACTAAAAATCCTATTTATAGCAGCAATTTAAAAAGGGGACAGTCAAACATCTTAATTATAATATAAAATACTTGAATTCTTTACCGACTCACAAAACAACAACGCTAGGTTTTACAAACAATGAACATCCCTTTAACTCGTAAATTCAACTGTAGGTAAATGGGTTCTGATTTAAAATGTGTTATTGGCACCGCTGAATCGATGTCCATTGCCAAATCCCGTTTCCATCTCCTATGCATTCAATATAAAAATATTAGCTATGCTTTCTCAAATAAAATCATGACAGGTGGATTGAGGAGTAGCAAGAAGATAACAGGATAACAAAAAAACAGTAAACAAATATCCCGTTGTTAGAACAATATCCGGATAAAAAATGATTATTGTTTGTCAAACCAGGGCACAAAATACAAATAAATAATAAAGAAACAAAACCAAAGTACATTGCTTAATGGTTAATTATTGTTGAGGCTTTTTTTATTATTATGAATATCAGTAGATTACCAACGGTAACATATTATCGGTAAATTGCCTTTGGTAATTTAAGATGTAAATTACTGTAATAAAAAAATCAGTATATCCCTACATGACGCACATCTAGCTACGGGGCTCAGATGTAGAAGAAGAACTATTAAGGAAGCAAACCGTAAATAAAAAAGTCTATTAAATCGATTGTGCTATATCTGCAGTTGTGTGAGCCAAAGAAATTCCTTAAAAAATACTTATATTATATTTAAAATATTGTCGACTGCCAAATAAAAAATCTGATGTGGCCAGGCACATGACTTTATCATACTATATATAAAATTAGTAGTTTAGCTGCATGAGACTCTATTTGATCGAGATCGGCCAGGTCTGCATTAAAATAAAACTACTAGAACTAGACAGATATGTCGATATAGGCTACGACGAGACCAGAGCGAGTCGCTAGCGAATCGCTGTATTCTTTTCGTGATATTGAAACCGGCTCATTTGAAATACATTGCAAAAGATTCGCTGCGTCTAAGGGCACGGACACACATAGAGCGTATAGCGTAGCGGAAAGCGTTTTCTATATGTTCGAACATACAGAAAAAAGCTTTCCGCTACGCTATCCGCTCGATGTGTGTCCGTGCCCTAACGCGACGGCGAATTCGCTATGGTCTGGGCGTACACTAAAGTTGCGTTCGGACATTGTACTCCGTTGACACCGGGTACACCGTCCAAATGACACTTACGTGTTATTGGGTGTAAAAAGTGTAATGCAATATGCGAACGCAGCTTATATTGACAGAAGTTATTGTCAAAACATTAGCGTTTGACACCAAGACTGCCTACTGTCATTAGAATCAAAAAATCTGACAAACCCTGGCTACTAGTTTTCATGCAGTACGACCTATCTGGTAGAAATAGAATTTGCTCATGCAGCTAAACTATTGATTGTACCAAAAAATGTCATAGTGATAAATTATTCAGAATTTCCTTATCTTTAATTTATTATTTAACTATTTCGACGAAATTCCAGAAATGGCGGTTTATTTGCAAAATCCTTAAAAAATGCTAAGACTAAACCTTTTAACCCTTTAAGAAAGCTTTTCAGCTCTAAGTTTGGTTATGAAACTTCTAAATATGAAGTGTCGTCTCGATACCTTTAGTAGTTTCTCAGGAATCGTCGCCACAAAAAACGGGTATATACACACACACACACACACACACACACACACACACACACACACACACACACACACACACACACACACACACACACACACACACACACACACACACACACACACACACACACACACACACACACACACACACACACACACACACACACACACACACACACACACACACACACACACACACACACACACACACACACACACACACACACACACACACACACACACACACACACACACACACACACACACACACACACACACACACACACACACACACACACACACACACACACACACACACACACACACACACACACACACACACACACACACACACACACACACACACACACACACACACACACACACACACACACACACACACACACACACACACACACACACACACACACACACACACACACACACACACACACACACACACACACACACACACACACACACACACACACACACACACACACACACACACACACACACACACACACACACACACACACACACACACACACACACACACACACACACACACACACACACACACACACACACACACACACACACACACACACACACACACACACACACACACACACACACACACACACACACACACACACACACACACACACACACACACACACACACACACACACACACACACACACACACACACACACACACACACACACACACACACACACACACACACACACACACACACACACACACACACACACACACACACACACACACACACACACACACACACACACACACACACACACACACACACACACACACACACACACACACACACACACACACACACACACACACACACACACACACACACACACACACACACACACACACACACACACACACACACACACACACACACACACACACACACACACACACACACACACACACACACACACACACACACACACACACACACACACACACACCACACACACACACACACACACACACACACACACACACACACACACACACACACACACACACACACACACACACACACACACACACACACACACACACACACACACACACACACACACACACACACACACACACACACACACACACACACACACACACACACACACACACACACACACACACACACACACACACACACACACACACACACACACACACACACACACACACACACACACACACACACACACACACACACACACACACACACACACACACACACACACACACACACACACACACACACACACACACACACACACACACACACACACACACACACACACACACACACACACACACACACACACACACACACACACACACACACACACACACACACACACACACACACACACACACACACACACACACACACACACACACACACACACACACACACACACACACACACACACACACACACACACACACACACACACACACACACACACACACACACACACACACACACACACACACACACACACACACACACACACACACACACACACACACACACACACACACACACACACACACACACACACACACACACACACACACACACACACACACACACACACACACACACACACACACACACACACACACACACACACACACACACACACACACACACACACACACACACACACACACACACACACACACACACACACACACACACACACACACACACACACACACACACACACACACACACACACACACACACACACACACACACACACACACACACACACACACACACACACACACACACACACACACACACACACACACACACACACACACACACACACACACACACACACACACACACACACACACACACACACACACACACACACACACACACACACACACACACACACACACACACACACACACACACACACACACACACACACACACACACACACACACACACACACACACACACACACACACACACACACACACACACACACACACACACACACACACACACACACACACACACACACACACACACACACACACACACACACACACACACACACACACACACACACACACACACACACACACACACACACACACACACACACACACACACACACACACACACACACACACACACACACACACACACACACACACACACACACACACACACACAGACACAGACACAGACACAGACACAGACACAGACACAGACACAGACACAGACACAGACACAGACACAGACACAGACACAGACACAGACACAGACACAGACACAGACACAGACACAGACACAGACACAGACACAGACACAGACACAGACACAGACACAGACACAGACACAGACACAGACACAGACACAGACACAGACACAGACACAGACACAGACACAGACACAGACACAGACACAGACACAGACACAGACACAGACACAGACACAGACACAGACACAGACACAGACACAGACACAGACACAGACACAGACACAGACACAGACACAGACACAGACACAGACACAGACACAGACACAGACACAGACACAGACACAGACACAGACACAGACACAGACACAGACACAGACACAGACACAGACACAGACACAGACACAGACACAGACACAGACACAGACACAGACACAGACACAGACACAGACACAGACACAGACACAGACACAGACACAGACACAGACACAGACACAGACACAGACACAGACACAGACACAGACACAGACACAGACACAGACACAGACACAGACACAGACACAGACACAGACACAGACACAGACACAGACACAGACACAGACACAGACACAGACACAGACACAGACACAGACACAGACACAGACACAGACACAGACACAGACACAGACACAGACACAGACACAGACACAGACACAGACACAGACACAGACACAGACACAGACACAGACACAGACACAGACACAGACACAGACACAGACACAGACACAGACACAGACACAGACACAGACACAGACACAGACACAGACACAGACACAGACACAGACACAGACACAGACACAGACACAGACACAGACACAGACACAGACACAGACACAGACACAGACACAGACACAGACACAGACACAGACACAGACACAGACACAGACACAGACACAGACACAGACACAGACACAGACACAGACACAGACACAGACACAGACACAGACACAGACACAGACACAGACACAGACACAGACACAGACACAGACACAGACACAGACACAGACACAGACACAGACACAGACACAGACACAGACACAGACACAGACACAGACACAGACACAGACACAGACACAGACACAGACACAGACACAGACACAGACACAGACACAGACACAGACACAGACACAGACACAGACACAGACACAGACACAGACACAGACACAGACACAGACACAGACACAGACACAGACACAGACACAGACACAGACACAGACACAGACACAGACACAGACACAGACACAGACACAGACACAGACACAGACACAGACACAGACACAGACACAGACACAGACACAGACACAGACACAGACACAGACACAGACACAGACACAGACACAGACACAGACACAGACACAGACACAGACACAGACACAGACACAGACACAGACACAGACACAGACACAGACACAGACACAGACACAGACACAGACACAGACACAGACACAGACACAGACACAGACACAGACACAGACACAGACACAGACACAGACACAGACACAGACACAGACACAGACACAGACACAGACACAGACACAGACACAGACACAGACACAGACACAGACACAGACACAGACACAGACACAGACACAGACACAGACACAGACACAGACACAGACACAGACACAGACACAGACACAGACACAGACACAGACACAGACACAGACACAGACACAGACACAGACACAGACACAGACACAGACACAGACACAGACACAGACACAGACACAGACACAGACACAGACACAGACACAGACACAGACACAGACACAGACACAGACACAGACACAGACACAGACACAGACACAGACACAGACACAGACACAGACACAGACACAGACACAGACACAGACACAGACACAGACACAGACACAGACACAGACACAGACACAGACACAGACACAGACACAGACACAGACACAGACACAGACACAGACACAGACACAGACACAGACACAGACACAGACACAGACACAGACACAGACACAGACACAGACACAGACACAGACACAGACACAGACACAGACACAGACACAGACACAGACACAGACACAGACACAGACACAGACACAGACACAGACACAGACACAGACACAGACACAGACACAGACACAGACACAGACACAGACACAGACACAGACACAGACACAGACACAGACACAGACACAGACACAGACACAGACACAGACACAGACACAGACACAGACACAGACACAGACACAGACACAGACACAGACACAGACACAGACACAGACACAGACACAGACACAGACACAGACACAGACACAGACACAGACACAGACACAGACACAGACACAGACACAGACACAGACACAGACACAGACACAGACACAGACACAGACACAGACACAGACACAGACACAGACACAGACACAGACACAGACACAGACACAGACACAGACACAGACACAGACACAGACACAGACACAGACACAGACACAGACACAGACACAGACACAGACACAGACACAGACACAGACACAGACACAGACACAGACACAGACACAGACACAGACACAGACACAGACACAGACACAGACACAGACACAGACACAGACACAGACACAGACACAGACACAGACACAGACACAGACACAGACACAGACACAGACACAGACACAGACACAGACACAGACACAGACACAGACACAGACACAGACACAGACACAGACACAGACACAGACACAGACACAGACACAGACACAGACACAGACACAGACACAGACACAGACACAGACACAGACACAGACACAGACACACACACACACACACACACACACACACACACACACACACACACACACACACACACACACACACACACACACACACACACACACACACACACACACACACACACACACACACACACACACACACACACACACACACACACACACACACACACACACACACACACACACACACACACACACACACACACACACAGACTTTTTTTGTACCTTGGTTAAAAATGTTCAGGGAACCCAAAAAGACATATTTCCGTTAAAATCTCAAAAATTTTTTTTGGCATGATTACAATACTTTGGACCATTTTCAACAGAAAGCTTTTCAGCTCTAAGTTTGGTTATGAAACTTCTAAATATGAAGTTTCGTCCCGATACCTTTAGTAGTTTCTCCGGAATCGTCGCCACAAAAAACGGGTACACACATCCACACACACACAGACATTTTTTTGTACCTTGGTCAAAAATGTTCAGGGGACCCAAAAAGACATATTTCCGCTAAAATCTCAAAATTTTTTTTTTGGCACGATTACAATACTTTACATACTGCGTATGATAAAGTAAAAAGTGTTACCTATGTTTGGTTAATGTTACGCAATCTTTATTTTTATTTTAAGAATGGTATTTAATAAAATAAAAGTACTTATATTTTCTTGCGGTACCCACTCGTACCTACTTGGCAGTGATAATGTAATTTACCTACGCATTATAGTAGACAAACTCATAACAAAGCTAATAATCGAACAGAGCTAATAAAACATTTGCGGTAACTTTTGGTTTGGTGAATTACTAAAACTAGCCTATACCAATAACATGAGGTAAATCCTAGGATTAAACGCATAATAGAGTTTTTCGGACATTTACCAAATCAAATTGGTCAAACCTATGACTAACGCGTTAATCCTAGGTTTGACCGTATTTCGGGCTCTTACACTAACATATATATATAACGAAAAATAGTTTATCGCCGGTGAAGTATAAATAGTAGAAGGTAATTATCGGGCATATTACCCATCTAACAAGCAACCGTATACACGTCTTTCGGACTTATGAGTCCTCATCAGTACGGTATAGCCAAGGAGCAAAATGGCTCAATGTCCTCTGCACGAATGACAACAGGTTCAGAGGACATGTGCCTTCGTGGTTTTAATTTGTTTATGGTGTGTTGCATCGTTCTGATTGTTTATAAATGTGTTATTCAGACGGGTGCGTTGATGTGTGGCCTATGATTATGTCAATTTCTCCTAGCAAGCTTTTGTCATACTCTATGTCTTGTTCCAGAAGAAGTCTTTAACAAAAACGAAAATTTGAACGTAGACTAAAGGAGTTTCCTTTACATCGCCCAACTGACCATATTTCCCACAATATCACATACGTTTTGATACCAAACTAAGTCGGTCGTTATTTCCATTCAACTATATATATATATATATATATATATATATATATGATGAAAGATTCGCCAGTAAGTCAAAGGGCTGAGGAAGACGAAATTGCCAGCAAAGAGTAAAAACCGGCACACACGGCGAGATGCCTTGAAATAAAATAGATTGCAGGGCGAGTCGCGAGTTCCGTTCCTTCTACTCTTTTCTCTTTTCGAGCTGGGCTCGAGAGGGATTAATTAGTTTAATTCTTGGCTTGCGCCCTCTGGCTATGTATAAAGAAGTTGAGTCAGGAGCCATATACCATCCAAGAAAGATGTAGATATATGACGGAGGTTTCTCTTTATCTACCCAGCATTTGTCTTGAACGAGTACCAGTGATGAGGGTTTTTATGATCGAGGAAGATATTTATAACTATTTTACGGTTTTAAGAAATTATCTTCAATTAGCTAATTTAATTTTTGTATAAAAAACACTGCGGGAGATCGTAACTGATAATAATTGCTGGCCGAAAAGTTACCGAACACCCAGACTTAAAAAAATGATGATTTTGAATATCACATTTAATATGATGCTTGGTATCAGCTTAATCGATATTGTATATACAGTATATTATTATAATATTATGGAGTATATTATTAGTACAACATTTTTGATTGATAAGTGAGTATCATGAATCAGTGATGTTTTGAACGTTTGAAAGAATTCAAATAGTTGTTAATTGGTAGAATAGGAAACATATATTAAGGCCAACATTTGCATATATACAGGGTTAGCCAAAATTGCCGGAACACCTAAATAATTCTCCAACCGTAAGAAATTTCAAAAATTGTTCAAACAAAAGTTTTTGCTTTAAACAAGCTGTTGTTTAAATATCTTTTCATTTTATTATAGAAATTTGGTGACATTTCCTTTTTTAAATAGAACACCCTATTATTATTATATTTTTTTAATTCTAAAGTCCGGGCCACACTAACGCCCAACGTTTAATGCCAATTAAATGCGTAATGTTCAAATTAATGTGTTAAAATCGAGTATGAGCAAGATTGAACGCATTAACTGGCCAATTAAAAGGGCGGAATATGATGACGCGTTAGTTAACGCATAAAGGCGTTAGACGTTAGGCGTTAGTGGAGCGTTAATTCAAAAAATTTTTATAGGAATCATTTTTTTATAAAATGCATTATTTTTTAATTATAAGCTATTGATCAAAAATAGTCAAAATGACCGGAACACAAATAATCCTACAATTGCAAAAAAATCAAAAAATTGTTCAAATAAAAGTTTTTTGTGTTTAAACAACCTCTCGTTCAAATATATTTTTACTTTATCATACGCAGCATGTAAAGTATTGTAATCATGCCAAAAAAAGTTTTTGAGATTTTAGCGGAAATATGTCTTTTTGGGTCCCCTGAACATTTTTGACCAACGTATAAAAAAATGTCTGTGTGTGTGTGTGTGTGTGTGTGTATGTGTGTGTATGTGTGTGTGTGTGTGTGTGTGTGTGTGTGTGTGTGTGTGTGTGTGTGTGTGTGTGTGTGTGTGTGTACCCGTTTTTGTGGCGACGATTCCGGAGAAACTACTAAAGGTATCGGGACAAAACTTCATATTTAGAAGTTTCATAATCAAACTTAGAGCTGAAAAGCTTTCTGTGGAAAAGGGTCCAAAGGAACTGGTGGTTTACTCTTAGCATTTTTCGAAGATTTTGTAAATGAGCCGCTATTTGTGTAATGTCGTCAAAATAGTTAAATAATAAATTAAAGCAGAGGAAATTTTCTATAATTTATGTATTTGATATTTTTTGGTAGAATTTATAGTTTAGCTGCATGAAATTCTATTTCATCGAGATCGGTCGTACTGCTTTAAAACTAGTAGCCAGGATATGTCAGATTTTTTGATTCTAATGACAGTAGCTAGTGTCAAACGCTAATGTTTTGAAAATACTACTGTCAATATAGCCTGCGTTCGGATATTGAACACCGTTACACTTTTCACACCCACTAACACGTAAGTGTCATTTGGACGGTGTACCCGGTGTCAGCGGAGTACAATATCCGGGCGCAGCTTTAATCGAGATATCTGTCTAGTTCTACTAGTTTTATTGTAATGCAGACATAGCCGATCTAGATCAAATAGAATCTCATGCAGCTAAACTTTTAATTTTATATATAGTATGATAAAGTCATGTGCCTGGCCACATCAGATTTTTAATATACAGGGTGATTATTTTACTATGGAAATTTGCTTTCCTTTTTCTAACAGAACAACTTGTATATTTTACATTTTTTAATGCTAAGATTAATTCTAAGAATTTTATGTAGGAATTATTTTTCTTTAAAATCCAATATTTCTTTGTTATAAGCAATTTATCAAAACTTTTGAACTTTTACTAACCAAACGGCTAAAAAATAAAAATCCAATAGAATGTTTCAATTGCCACAATAAAATAAATTGTGTTACATTAACTTTCAATTGACCTTGAAAGCGTAATCTAAATAGATATTAAATGCGCTTCTCTTTCGCCACTAAGTCAAACAGATTTTATTTCCCAAATTTTCGTCTGCACCATTTTGGTTTGGAGTTAGTTGCGCTTATACCGTGTATTCAACTTTGTAGCACAATAAAGAAACCAATTTCTATCCACAAATTTCGTGTATTGAGAATAGAACTAAAAACGCTAGAAATACCAGTAGTATCTACGCTGAGAAAAATTCCTATTCAAGAATTGGCTAGGGCAAATAAAAGAGAGATTCATTGAAGCAGAGTGTAGAAGAATGGCTGTTCATCGTTCATTCATGAGCAAGTTCGGAGCAGTGGATACCACAAAAAAGGCGTAACAAATCCGTAGTAATATCGCAGGGATCAGGTACCAATCTTAGATGCCACCGCGGACCCAAGTAACGATTTCTCACACGTTTTCTTCCTATTATGTTTACTTCTTGCTCGAGATTACACCTCCGCACGTCTCCCTGGATTTCTTCAGAAATTGAAAAACCTGCTGTTACTAATCCATTGTAGAACTGATAGAAGTTGGATGGACGTCCAACTTATGTCAATGTTATCGTTTTACTCATCGAATTGTAAGAATGTTCAATTATTTTAAGGAGTTTAAACCAGGCTGACTTAATTAAGAGTTTGAAAACGTTTATTATATTATTAAATGGCGGCTCATCAGTCGCCTTTTTTTTTTTGAGTTTCGTTGGTCCCTTGTTCTACTTCTTTCCATCGCGAAAATACATAAGATATTAATTAAGGACCTTACTAGCCGGGGAAAAGGACGAGCCGCCAGCTAATCCATAATCTAGATGGAAAACTCCTTTATCCCTTGTGCGGTGGCTCAGCTTCATTTTTTTAAAGATAATGATAATAAAGGGAAAAAGCTACTTGAATGATGTAGGATGATATCCTAGCACATCAGAAGATTAATACGTCTCGTTATATTAATTATAGACACAGAATAGCACTGTTCACAAAATTAAGTTGGTACGAACAACTACAGAATTTGCAAATGACCAGAACCAAACAATCTCTTGGCATTTCCAGTTTGTACCAAGATTTACCAGCCCAGCGGCTGGCAGGTTGGTTTGACTATGGGTTCGGTGCGGTATTCTTGATATTACCGAAGTTTGGTTATTGTATGCTCAGGTGTTTATAATATCTTAAATTATATTAATGATAATGGAATTAACTAGATTATATCAGTAATGTTGCTGTTAACGGTATTTAGTGCAATAAATAATGCCTACGTCGTTGGAGCCGGCCTTCTCAAAACTAAAACGCTCCCCTATCAAACGGTATTGCTATGCGTTGCCAACGTTGCGATCAGGGTTGCCACATGTCCACATCATACTGCCCTATAAAACAATCAAATAATAAAACAAAATATTCTTGAAATACATTACAAAAAATACTACATCCTTTATTAAATATGCGAAAATAAACCCTTGCTGTGGTAATACCATATAAAAATAAAACTTACGTATATTCTCAAAAACTACCATGTAAATCGAACTTTCGCATTAAACTCGTCGACTTTTTGGTGGGTAGCCAGGAATTGTTGAGTTTTGTTTCTTACTTCATCATTGCTGTAATAAAGATAAGACGTAGCAGGTCGGAGAAAACGTAAAACATTAAATTTGATCGAAATGTTCAAAACGTTTGTAGGTTAGGTTAGGTAGCACAATTTCATCCTTCACAGATAGAAAACTTTGTGTAATTCAAATAAATATGCATTGAAATCTACAATTTGCATCAAAGAAATCTGGCGTTTCAATAGTGACAAACAAATATTTATTTGCGGATAAAAACGCATTTGTTTGAAATATTTGCATGGTAGAACGAGCGTTTACTTGTGTCAAACAACTTATGTTTTCAGTTAAATTTTGCAGTTTGTATATTATAACGCACGATATTTATTTAGTTCAAATAATTATGATTGTGTCGGGTGAAAGAATTAAAATTTTTCAAATTGACGAAATTGTTGGTTGAGTTAAAATGCGATATTTTAAGATTGCAATAACTGGTTCTTTAATTAAAGAAATTATTGACCTATTATTGATTAGAACTTTTCGAAGGGTACTGTAGAGAAAAATCTACACGTGGCACCGCCTTTTGTGATGTCGCACATCCTCGACCAGTGATTTGTTTCCGCAGACCTACATACCATAGTCAAGGTTAGGGTAGCAAAGTGTACGCTGATTCGGAATCGGTACTTGAACCTCCATGCACTGTGCTCTATACTGCCGATAACACAGCCTTTTGAACAATTTAGCCAAACGCATGACATCAACTGAACGGTAGGCTTTCACCAGTCTACTATTTATACTCAAGATAAAGCCAAACTGCGAGAAGAGTGTTTACAGCGCCTTCTAACATCACAGTTGGATGAGGTATTCACACTAAAAATATATTAATTTGAATCAAAATATGATTTATTTGGCGGAAGTAACCCTATTTGTAAGCCAAAACAAAGATATTTCTTTGAAGGAAATACACCTCTTCTTGTATACAAATATAAATATTAGAATTCAATAGATCTTAGATTTCTTTGGTGTAAAAAAACATCCATTTCTGCTGTTTCCATTACATCTACTGTTATTGAAAATAAAATCTAATAATAAAATAATTTATTGTTCTATTAACACCATTCTGGAAACCTATTTCGTGGTAAACGCGAAATTAGTACCTGAGAGAACACCCCTAAATTATTAGTAGTTTACGCCACTTGTCGTAAAACAAGTCAAACCAGTTTGAAATATTGTAAGGGTTGAGGGTACCCAATTCATACACTCAGAAAATACTAACCCCCAAATTAATACATCGAACGAACACTCCAAAATCGGCTAGTAAAGGCAGCGCGTGCAACCTCAGAACTTATCGAAAAACTCAAATTCAAATCTGTCCTATCATGGAACTATTACCAAATTGGAACCGACAGCAAACACCAATTAAGGGTAGTTCTTTTGAAGTCACCTTAGAACGCCACTTGTAGTAAGACAAAAACTTCAGAAAACACCAACCCCCAGATTAACATCTCACAGGAACATTCGAAAATAGCGGCATAAAGGTACCGCGCTACACCTCCGAACTCCACTTCCCGAAAAATAACTTGTATATATCCAAGCCTTTGTTTGGTACCCAATTGGTACCCACAGAAAATACCAACCACAAAATTTGGGAGGTGGTCAAACAAACTGAAACTACCATACTTTTCTGTCAGATTTTTTAATGTATTCAAAAATACATAAAGTACCCCAGATATAATGTTTGAATTCTATTTCGTCTGTGAAACTTGCAGTGAAACTTCTACATAATCTACATATTAAAGTGGGGTTGGTGCTTTCTGATGATACCAATTGAGTACTAAATTCTTCAAAAGTTCAAAGTAATTCAAGACGTTTTTCGGCAGGTGGTGTTCTGAGGTGACGCGCTACCGTAACCCCCCGTTATTTTAGTCTTCCTTTTGTAGTACCAATTTGGGGGTTGTTGTTTTCTCAGGGTATCAATTGGGGTCTAGATCCTTACAAAAGTCGATAGAATCTACACGGATTTTTCACGTGCCTTCGATACCATTGACCATGACATCCTGCTGGGAAAGCTGTGCGGTTTTGGTTTTGCCCCAAATTTGCTGGACTTAATGCGATCGTACCTGAGTGGGAGGAATAATTATGTTTACTTCAATGGATATTCTTCTCATAAGTTTGAGGCAGCGTTGGGAGTACCCCAGGGTTCCAACTTGGGGCCCTTGTTATTTATTATTTTTATAAATGACCTCATAGCGTCTATCACCTGCCCAGTCCTGGCATATGCTGATGATATGAAAATATTTGCTGCCGTGGAAAGCGATGGTGATGTCAGAGTGCTTCAATTCAACCTAAGCAGAATCCAGGACTGGTGCGATTTATATCGCTTGAAGCTAAATGTGGGCAAGTGCGTGTGCGTCGCCTACACAAAAAGGAAAAATTCCATAATGGCACAATACGCTGTGAGTCCTTCGGTGCTGAGGAGAGAACGTGTGTTCAAGGATTTGGGTGTCCTGTTTGAAGAAAAACTCTCATTTGCTGGACACATTCAGAATATTAGCTCGGATGCTTCCAGGGTGCTGGGATTTGTCTTGAGAACTGCGCGGGAATTTACCGATCCGTTGGTGCTGAGGATTCTTTTCAGTGCGTATGTATTGAGTCGACTGGAATATGCGTCCTTAGTATGGTATCCGATCCATGTGAGCCACCAACTAGAGCTGGAGCGAACGCAGAAAAGATTTATTAAAATACCTCTCCTACAGACTGGACGGAGTTTACCCGGAGAGAGGCTGCAGCTACCAGGAACTTCAAATCCGCCATGGCATAATGTCCTTACTAGAACGGCGTGAGAGGTCTATGGCTGGGTTCCTGGATAGACTGACAGGGTTGTTGACTGTGCCCTTCTGTTGTCCTGTGTTAGCTTCAATGTTCCCCGTCTAACAGCAAGATATCCTGCACATTTTTACATGTCGACCTCGCGGACCAATGTAATGTTGCAGTCGCCCATCCATCACATGTGGTGGAATGCGGAGCATCGCCCGAATTGATAACTTCTTGCTGTTGTATAGAGTATATTGTTTTATTATATGCCTTATATTACTTTTAATACTTTAATAAATTATCCTGTAACTGGGGAAACCTGTAGGGTAGTAAGGATTATTATTATTATTATTATTATTATTATAAAAGTTCAAAGTGATTCGAATTGTTTTACAGCAACATGGCGACATGAGGTGACGTCAAAAATACACCTGTCATGTAGGGCAGTTCCTTGGAGGCAGGGATTTGAGGAGGGTGATGGTGCTAAGGGTACCAATTGGGTACTTAATTGTCGCAAAAGCTGGGATAGATACGAGTTTTTTTCGATAAGTAAACGGTTTTAAACGTTTTCAGTAAACGCGCGCTATATTTACCCCCCCGCCCCCGATGTTGGGGGTGCTCTTTCTAGGTACCGAGGGTAGCAATTGGGTACTCACATCAACTTGTTTGACAACAAGTGGCGTTCTGAGGTGACGTTCAAAAACTGTAATCGAGGGCGGTTCTTTTTAGGTAGAGATTTGTGATGGGTTGATTTCCAAACATGACAAAAATAATGTAGCCATCCAATTTTCTTTTGTGGCTAAAACTATACCGCGAATTATGGTAGACCTTTCAACCAAAAATACCCAGAAATACTATAATTCTATACCCGGAAATACTATAATTCTATACCCGGAAATACTATAAACACGAAAAATATATACCGATATACTTTGCATAGGTACCTAGTTTTCTGAGTTATTCCGACACAAAAAAGTAGGATTTATACACTATTTATTCGCGATTGTACACGAAACGTATTATTTGTGTAATAAATAAATAATAATAAAAGTATAAATGAACAAAAGTGTCACCGTATCCAAAATCTTTACCTATAAGTTTTCGAGACAACCAACGGTGTGCTACACGCCCGCACTTGCTGCGATTTTTCTTTATCCCTACTATATACTAAAAGTCTAACACAGTCCGCGCAAGAAGTTTACGAAAATCGGTGAATCGGGGGAAGGGTCTGCTTCTCGGAGAAGCGAAAATCGGCGCCGCAGGCGCCGATTTTCCGCTTAAAATTGGATTGTACAGCGCTTAGGCTTTCGATTTCGTCCAATTTCTGGCCAGTTCTCGTTATTTTTTACCTCGATTCGGCTAAATTTATGGATTATCCTTTCGGACTGTACACGCCAGCGCGTCGTCATGCCAATCGATCGAGGTTGCTAGGCAACGGCCGCGCGCTTCGCGACGCGGTCGCCAGACGGCGTCACATCATATCGCTCTTGAGATTACGCTACGAAGCAATAGATGGCGCGCCCGTAACCGCACCGAACGTACGAGCATAATCACGTCGCGCGTGTAAGAGCATCCGGGCTTTTTGTCTCTCTCTTAACTCTTCGGCGATCTACCTAGGTCGACTAGCAGGCCTATTAGGCCTGCACATTCTCCTAGTCATATTACTATTGTTTTCACATTTACCAATCAACAAAGTTCACGAAATGCTAATGTCCCATTGAGCAATTACGGCCTAAATCTGGTTAATTAGACTAATTAGTGAATAAAATTGCATATAACAGCATGCTCACATCTGAATATTTTTTAACTCAATTATAAAAGAATATATGTGTTCGTTCGTTGACCAAGAAAACTAAAACAAAGCAATCAATTGCTCACGATTATCGTTGCCTGTTCATTCGGTCATCAAGGATATTTTTTTTTTTTACCTTTTTTAACTTAATTTTAAGATGCCGTACGATATGGACGCTATTTCTGGTATTTCAACTTAAAACTTAAACTCGGTAACCATTTTGGGTACCTACATCTCAATTAAAAAAATCAAAGAAAGCGGTAGTTAAAATCGTTATTACATTTGAGATTCAGGTAAAATTTATAAACATAAGATGAGTAAGGAAGCTTTTCGAGAAGGTGAATGGCTCGCAGGACCTACTATTTACAAATGTTGCTAACTTCAGGAATTAATTTATTAGTAGGGATACGATAATTGATTTTTCGTTTTTATTTCTTTTTTTGTCAAAACACACAAGACACAGGCTGCATGCGAAGCGGCATCACGGTCTTATTTCAGGAGTAAAGAATGATAGAGGCCTGGATTTTTTTGTTTACTACTGTTAAAAGGACGATACTAGTAGAATGCTTTATAAAAATATTATTTAACTTACATGTGATCTGCACTAAAATGATTTTTTTAAATTGATTTTGATATATTTTGAAATTAGTAATTCAAATTCGTCACTCCCAAAACGTTAATGTTGTTTTCTTACGTTACTTTCAGTTAAAACAAGGATGCTGTTATTTGTTAACAGTTGAAATTTACAAAATCAATTCGTGATAAGTAATTATAGCTTATTTCGTATCATTAGAAAGTTCAAGCATATTAAAAATATTCCAAAAAAATACAGCCGTATTTAAAAAGTTGTTTTTCGATGCTTTTCTTTAATATGTAGCATTAGTAAGAATTGAGTGACAATAGTATTGCCCCTCGAATTTCTCTTCTATCTCCTGCAATAATATAAACAATATTAGGCTGCACAAATCAAACATACTGTGCGTAGGGGTTTCAACATTGTCCATATCATAAATACGGACCCCACATAGTGACAATCGTAGCAACGATACAACTATTTTGGCATAGGCGATCAAATAATTTGGTCAAGAGCAATGGTTTTCCTCTCGTAAATAGTCGTAGTTGTCTTGGTGGATGAGCAAACTCTTCGTATTTTTAAATGGAATAATGGCATACAACGAATCGCTGAGTTGGTTGCTCTGTCGTGAATAGTTGGTTATGATTTTTCCGGTAAACAAACGACCGAATAGTCGCAGTACTTTTTAAATGGGATAATCGCCTACAACCAGTCGCTGAATTAGTTGCTTTTTAGTGAGCAACTGATCGCTTCGTATTAATTTTCTGGGTCGACGAACGGCCTAATACTATAACTTGGTATCCTTCTCTCCATTTCACTGAAAGTGCTTGACAAACCGCCTTGAAGGGGTTAGATATAAGGAGGTCTGCATTTCTGGCCGAATGGGGTTAGAGTGTTAGACACAAGTTATTATTATGCATACATGTATTCATCTATAATTAAGAGGGAAAAAACATTAAGATATTTGATAGGGTTTCGCTGATTCCGATCAAACATATGTGTGGAGACTGATCAATAATAATTTCAATAATTTTACACTGTGTTTTACACGTCGGATTTTAAAATTGGACAAAACTGCCATGTAAACTTGCTAACGGAACTGCAAAGTTTGACTATCCTAAATAGATAATATGCGTTTATGTAAATAAAATCGTGGAATTTTACAGCCTATTTAAGTCAACACCGGCAGAAATTGGGTCAGGAAAAAATCCTTTTTGTTGGTATTCATAATTCAGTTCGAGAATAGCCCCATTATATGTTGTTTTGCGGCTGAAAAGCGCCGATCGATATCCAATAAGGGCTTGGCGGGTTTTGAAAACAAGTGGGAACGCCTATTTTCGGTATACACTGCCAAGATGCATTGTTTTTTCCACACATAACGGAGAGAGAGTCGTCCCGCCGGAGAATGCCTTGCAGCGGACTAGCGATAATGCCAAATAATTTTATTTGTCGCCGTCGTGTGGGAGGGGCTTGGGCGGGGATACCGTCCCTGCTGTCCAATGCGTGGGCTCTCTAAAAATACACATCTCGGTACTCTTTTAATTGTTCCAACAATTACCGCTAGCGCGACAGACTCGTGGCCAAACCACTCTCGCCGCGACATCTAGCGGAGAATGCTGTTATTACCACCTCGCCGCGTTAACGAGTAGATCGATGACTTTGGTTGTCCGTCGCACTCTGAAGACAATCTTCCTAGCATGCTCAAATCTAACAGTGCTGTTGAGGGTTGCATCAAACAAATCCGAAACTAGCTCTCACAATAGTCTATTTAATAACTAGGAGGAATAAAACCAGACGACAGATTCACATAGGATAAATGCTACGGTGAAAATTTTAACGAATTTTTCGCTAGAAAGTCTTAATACGTGTCTAAATCGGTGAAAATAAAGCTTGTAGAATATAAATTAGTTTACTTATATAAAACAAATTAGATATTTACACTACGGGTGAGTAATCTCTTCGATATCGTAAAAGTGAAATAAAAGGTAACAATTATATATGTAATATATTATCAGTAATAAAAAAATTCTAAACACAATTAAATCATTTCTACAGTAGAAGAATTTAGTATGTCATTTTTCTTGCATTTTGTTGGTGCGTAGAAAAACAAACAATAAAAATATATATATTTTATTATAATAATAATACTATATCTTAAACATCATCATCACCGTCACTTAAATATAAATCACTATCACTGTAGCTATCTGTATTAACATGAATTATTAGTGGTACAACAATTTTGTCCACGAACCCATCTAAAGTCATTATTTTATCCTCTTCCTTTATTACATGTTCTTCACAATTACTCCAATGTGTGCTTGTTACATTCCCAATGGCTTCTATTAAAAGCGGTTTGACGTCTGCCAATTTAAAAGTGGTATTTTTCGCTGGAACCTCATTTTTAATTTGGGCCCATATGAACTCGATCGGATTCAACTCGCAATGATATGGTGGTAGCCGCACCACAATTTTATTGCTGTCTTTTGCCAGCTCATCGCAAACATACATATCGAACGTATTTCTTTGTTCCTTTATTAAACACAATAATTCTGATCGAACCATGTCTTCCTCATATACGATATTCCTTGAGCGAAGCCAATTCTGCATATGTTTCTTCGTTGAGGATGTTGTTGGTATTTTTTCAACCTTGCGGCTGTGCATTGTCCATAACAATAACTGCGTTATCTGGCAATTTTGGTAATAAAGCATTGAACCAGTTTTCACATACATCCGCATTCATTTCTTCATGGTAATCTGCAGTTTTTTACCTTCAAATACCAACAATCCTCCATCAACAAAACCAGCTTTTGATCCAACAAAAAATGATGAGCCGTCTTCCTTTTCCGGATAGATTTTTTAGTCCCGTACTGTATCTTTCGAGAAAGGCCTGTTTCTTATCTTGAATAGCGGTATCTACCCATACCTATCCCTTTGTGTACTTCATTTAGCCATGTCTCACCTAAATAATAAATTGGCCGTCCTTCTCGTCGAAAATCCTTAATGGCTCTTAAATACTTCCGTCCTCATACAATTATATCATCACGTTCCAGTAGAATGCTCTTGCGGTTTCTCTTTGTAAATCTGTAAAAAAATATACATTATAAAAAGATTGTGGTGGGCATATCAGTATGAAGCCACGCTCATTCGTGTTTGTAGCACGACTCATGCTCCTTCGTGTCTGTACTCACTTGATATTAATTTTCTTCATATTGGTATAAAGTGACGAACGAGACCAGTTCTCGATGACATTTAATTTAGTTCAAAGTTTTGTCCAACGTCTGAATTTCATTTTTATAAAAGAGCCATGTATTGTTCGCCGTAAAGTATAGCATTTTTCTCAATGTTGGCTTCACAAGCAAGGTTATTTTCAAGATTGCTAAGATAACTGCATCCACACCATCGAACCATATCTTATATTTCCAATATTTAGGCGTAGTTGGACCTATATTGAGCGCCTCACTACGCTGCTGTTACGTTACCGGGCGTTGATGGAAGACAACCAGTGCGGTAGTGAAGTGGCAACGCGGTAACTTGACGAGCGCGAAGGTGGTCTGCTAATAGCGTAATCCGATTATTGAAACACTGAAATAATACATCAACATGCCTTCCGCAGCGTTAGGAAGTTATTAGTTTAGAGAAAAGTGTTAAAAATCATATATCTTTCGATCCTTTAGGCAGACACCTGGAAACTTTCCAGTGCAAAGTTAACTAAGACCGATTCCACCAACAAGACCCAAATAACCTTTCAATTGGATAACGATAAGCACCAGTGAAATAAGAAGAAAGACTTTTTTATTTATTCCGACATTTTGTCAATAATTCTGGCTTGTTCAGGGACTACATAAATAGCGATACAAATAATTAATTAACACTGCTACAATACACAGTTATCATTTATCACTTATTATATTGTTCACTGTCAGGCGACATACAGTAGCTTTCTGTTTATAATTGTAAAAATGTTGCCTTCCAGTTTCCGTGACGTTTAACAGATACAACATGTGCTACTAATCTATAGTCAATATCTATATCATACCTGTCGTACTAATTGCCTTTTTGATTATCTTCACGCATTCCTGCAACTGATTTTCGAAAAGACAGTTCTTTTTGTGAACGAAGCGTTTGATGAAGAAAATGCGTTTGAAATCCTTCTGCGTATAATTTTTATGTGAGCATATTATCCGAAAAGGCAAGTCAAAAAGATATCATAAACATAGGTCCGCATGTAAATCGTTTTTGAGATATAACTGATCTTGTTGTTAATAGAGCGGAGGTGGCCTAGTGGATAAGGCGAATGCCTTCCACTATGAACCCCAGGGTTCAAGCCCAGGTTAGGCAGGGATTTTAAAAATACTCCGTCTTCACGACCGCCGCACAGACAAGCCAACAGGCTTTGTGCACATGGCGACATCCCAAAAAAAAAAAAAAAAAAAAAAAATGTTGAAATTTCGGCTCAATGTAACTCCTCCTTTATATTATTAGTATTTGTAAGAACTATTTGCGATGAAAATTGAAAATGAACATTAGTTTAATAAATTGTAGATTCTACTATTACAGCAAACAACATGTAACATAATATAATATAGTTTCTCGTAGTAGTGTTAAGTGCCTAAATTTTCAAATAGTAACTGGCATGCATCCCAGAAATTGGAAACGCTAACCGCAATGTATTTCGGCGAGTCCAAAGGGCAACTAGACGACTTAATGCGATTGTTTGATATTTATTGACCGTTTGGTATCGTATATCTCTAATTGCCGGTTCAAAAGGGTAAACTAATGCACGAGTAATTAGTGCCCCTCTGGTCAGTAAGAGTTTTCTTGGTGCTGGGCGAGTGCTCACGATGCTCTCCGTGGGTGGTTGGTTTACCTCACCTTCTGTACCAACTTTTAAACCAGACACTCAAATATTAATACCGATCGAGAGCTATAAAACGTTGAAAATATTGACCGCCTTAAGGTTGCCGGTAATAATGTTTTAATTATCAATAAGCAGAGATGGTTTATGATCGCTACGGTTTGCTCCGGTGATGTAATGCGAACTTGTAATATTGAAGATGTTCTCCGATAACACATACGCTAATGACATCAAGTAACAAACTCATTGTGGATGTAAGCTTTGCAACATAAGTATAATTAGCAATTGCTGAGTCCTTTTACATTACATCGGCTGATTAGTAATGCAGCGTAACTTAGTGTGGCGATAGACGTATGGTTTACACAAAATCCGGTTTTCCAAATGTCAAAAAAATCTATTAAAACCGGATTTTAGCAATCTGTACAAAATCATTATAATTAAGCAGTAAAAATATTTTGGATTAAAGATAAAAGTGTCTAACTAACATTTTGTTGCGCATTTTATAAGACGATGCGATAATTAAGTTTTTTTAAGAAGCAATTTATTGTTTTGTGTCAAAACATACTTGTTTAGCACAAAAATATTTAGGTACTTAATTCAATACTCCAGATTATTTGCTTATAGTAAAATTTAAAAATTTAAAGTAAAATTTTTGTTTTTGTTTAAAAATATGGATACTACATTTATATAATATGTACCTATACATATTTTGTTAACCATATTTTCTTCCGAGAAACTGATGATTGGGATATGTATGAACAAAAACTTTTCCCCAAATTGTTTGCGGCAGGTATCGATTGGGACTTGGTATATTTTTTAAAACGTCTGTACAAAACTACGCACAGTTCTTAACTGTGGTATATAAATGAAAAAATGAATCAATTAACTTTTTGGTTAGATATCTGAGTATTTCACATGTTTCCAAATAGTTAATTTGTAAAAATACAATAATCTAATCAAGTTATATTTGTTTCTGGTATGCTTTTCTCCGGAGAATCTGAATCTGAATGCAGAAATGTCAACTTGAGCCTAGTTCTTAAGTAAATCAGTACTGAAACACTACACAAAATCAAAAAAATGCAGTTCTTTTCTCTAAAACTGGTTTTAGGTGTCTGGACTCAGTTTGGAATTTCTGCTTTCAGATTTACGGAAACAGGGCATACCAGAAACGGATTTCACTCCGATTTTGTTGGTTGTCGGCCACGATAGTACTTAGCTCTTATATACATAAAATAGAAGGTAATTGTCGGGCATATCCGTCATCAAATAAGCAACCGTATACACGCGTTTCGGAGTTTTTACCGTCGATAAACCAATTTTCGTAAATATATATACAGGCTGTTTCAGAAATAACGGCTAACCTTGAAGGAGCATATGCGCCAAGGTCAAAGAAGCTATTTTGGTCAATCACGTATAATCTATTTCATACTTTTAAGTACAAACAAAATTGTATTGAAGAAATCGTCTAAGGCCTGTCCCGGTGCATAGCCGATTGCACATGACTGAAATACGGTTGCAAATGTACGTACGAATATTTATCAATTGAAACTTAGAGAGAATAGTACGTACCTAATCCAGAAATGTGATGCGGATTTACAAACATTGTGATTGCAAAGCTATATCCGAATCCGTCGAACAAAGAAAAAACCGACTAAACACAACCATTGCGTTTCGCGGCCTATCAATGTTATGTCGCATTCTAGCCATACAATTGTCATCCATCCGTGTCTGGCACTACACAAATCACTACACAAACACACCCCATTCTGATCCCACAATCCAAAATATTCTTATTGTTCATAAGCCAACAAACAGCTGATCACTATTGTACGTAACATATGGAGGAACCTAGCGAATGTAGGTCATTGTCGCTCTGAGCGAGAAATGCCGGAGTGGAGGGAGGCCGATATGTTGCCGGCGGCGTTGATTTGTCACCAGTTGTAACACAACTGTGGCAGTGTTGTCGATTTTCTTGCGCTGAACAGGGACGGCGTACGTGTGTCTTTATTAACTTTTCTCAAGAATGCGTTAAGTTAGATCATACGTTATTTGACAAAACATACTTATTATGTTCTTGGGCATATACTTGGGCATATACTTGGGCATATACTCCTCTAAGGTTAGCCGTTATTTCTGAAACACCCTGTATATATATATATATATATAAGATCTTTATTCCAACTATATGGGTTAACATTTATTATATTATATTGCATATAAAACATGATTTTCTACTTCTCATCTGTTGGAGCGGGCTATCGACCGTGGTCTTTCTGCCCTTAGCTTAGATTATTGTATTTTTTTACAAATTTCGTACTTGGAAATATATGAAATTCTCTGATATCTAGATTCAAAAGTTGATCCATTACTTTTTACTTTATCATACGCAGTATGTAAAGTATTATAATCGTGCAAAAAAAAAATTTTGAGATTTTAGCGGAAATATGTCTTTTTGGGTCCCCTGAACATTTTTGACCAAGGTACAAAAAAATGTCTGTGTGTGTGTATGTGTGTGTGTATGTGTGTGTGTACCCGTTTTTGTGGCGACGATTCCGGAGAAACTACTAAAGGTATCGGGGCGAAACCTCATATTTAGAAGTTTCATAACCAAACTTAGAGCTGAAAAGCTTTCTGTTGAAAAGGGTCCAAAGGAACTGGAGGTTTCGTCTTAGCATTTTTGAAAGATTTTGCAAATAAGCCGCCATTTCTGGAATTTCGTCGAAATAGTTAAATAATAAATTAAAGATGAGGAAATTCTGAATAATTTATGACTATGACATTTTTTGGTACAATCAATAGTTTAGCTGCATGAGCAAATTCTATTTCATCGAGATCGTTCGTACTGCATTGAAACTAGTAGCCAGGATTTGTCAGATTTTATGATTCTAATGACAGCAGGTGGTGTCAAACGCTAATGTTTAGACAATAACTGTCGTCAATATAAGTTGCGTTCAGATATAGTATTACACTTTTTGCACCCAATAAGATGTAATTGTCATCTGGACGGTGTACCCGGTGTCAACGGCGTACAATATCCGAACGCAGGTTTAATCGACATATCTGTCTAGTTCTACTAGTTTTATTTTAATGCAGGCATGGCCGATCTCGATCAAATACAATCTCATGCCGTTAAACTATTAATTTTATATATAGTATGATAAAGTCATGTGCCTGGCCACATCAGATTTTTTACTTTATCATACGCAGTATGTATATGTATATGTATATGTCTTTTTGGGTCCCCTGAACATTTTTGACCAAGGTACAAAAAATGTCTGTGTGTGTGTGTGTGTGTGTGTGTATGTGTGTGTGTATGTGTGTGTGTGTGTGTGTGTGTGTACCCGTTTTTGTGGCGACGATTCCGGAGAAACTACTAAAGGTGTCGGGACGAAACTTCATATTTAAAAGTTTCATAACCAAACTTAGAGCTGAAAAGCTTTCTGTTGGAAAGGGTCCAAAGGAACTGGTGGTTTGCTCATAGCATTTTTCGAAGATTTTGCAAATGAGCCGCTATTTGTGTAATGTCGTCAAAATAGTTAAATAATAAATTAAAGGAGAGGAAATTTTCTATAATTTATGTATATGACATTTTTTGGTAGAATTTATAGTTTAGGTGCATGAGCAAATTCTATTTCATCGAGATCGGTCGTACTGCTTTAAAACTAGTAGCCAGGATATGTCAGATTTTTTGATTCTAATGACAGTAGCTAGTGTCAAACGCTAATGTTTTGAAAATACTACTGTCAATATAGGCTGTGTTCGGATATTGAACACCGTTACACTTTTTACACCCAATAACACGTAGGTGTCATTTGGACGGTGTACCCGGTGTCAACGGAGTACAATATCCGAACGCACCTTTAATCGAGATATCTGTCTAGTTCTATTAGTTTTATTTTAATGCAGACATAGCCGATCTCGATCAAATAGAATCTCATGCAGCTAAACTGTTAATTTTATATATAGTATGATAAAGTCATGTGCCTGGCCACATCAGATTTTTTTTTCTATATAAATAAGGACCACCTTACTGTAATTGTAAGTGATATACTTGTGGTGTTCTTCATCACCTGCCCACGTATCCCTACTAAAATATGATCAAGTATTCCCGAAATATTTTATATAGCAAATCATGTACAATTTTCTTATTATGCGCAATATTACATAATGCTAGTTACCTTCAACAGTTCACGTTAAAAAACGTAGACATGTCGTTTGGACACAAATTAACCCAAACAAAAACAAACTTTTGTATATAAATAAACATATGCAAAACCCAAGAGGCTTTCTTTTTCAACACTTATTTAAACATTTGCATAATGGATTTCAACTTTAACTTTTGTAAAGACCACTCCGTTGAAATTGTCAGTGCATCAAGACTATGTACTTGCTAGTGGTAAAAATATACCTGATAGAACTGAGGGAAAATCAGTACTATTTCCTTGAAGTTCTGTTTTGTTTTGTATCGGATACCTCTAGATATTAATTTGTCTCGATGTAATTTGTTATGGGATATATCCGATTCGTCCAAGTAGTAGTGGATCTGTCGGCAACTACCAGATTAGCTGTCCCGGAGTGCACTGGCGGCAGAAATCAAATACGTGATCACACGTGTTCGCTTTTGATCACAAGGCGGCTTTGCGAGAGGTATCTCCGTTGAGTAATTGCTCCCATCGGTAAGATATATTAATCAAAAACCGTCCGACGACGAACACCGAGCGCAGAACAACGCCCGAAGAAATTCAACTTATAATTTGCAATATTTCAGATTATCCGCCGGTAAAAATCTTCTTTTTTACTATAACAGTACAGCGCAGACAACAATGACATCAATTAACTTCCAATTATGTACGTCTTGTGTTAGATATATACACCTCTAATTGCGTGTTGCGTACTCTACTGCCACAGATCGAGATTACACCGGCACAATACTAAGTAATAAACTCCTTAAGAAGCACTATTTCAGATTGAAATGATTTTACGATATAGGTAGGTACTTTGCATTAACGCCGTAAAAAGCAACTCATCTACGAGCTATTAAATACCTGCAGTCATCAAGATTGATATATAGAAAATAGTTCATCCACTAAATGTTATAATACTTAGTAAGTGCCACTGTACAGTTAGGTTTTAGAAGCAAACATTCGATGTTTCGCTAGGTCCATAGAATAATAACGGTAAAAGAAAGAACAACAAAATATTTATTATTATTCCTCGAACTGTTAAAAGTCTTCAACAAGGTTTAGGGCCCATCCATAAGCTGGAATATTTACTCTCAAAAGTATTAAAGCTATAGACCACAAGGTGCTTTTATCAATTCTTAGCACATAATTCAACCAGATCGTGATCACTTTGGTGTAAAGTAGCTAGAGGTACGTCTAAAACGGAACGTCAGGCACAAGAAACACAGAGGATACAGCAGACAGATGTGAAAGGACAACCGGGTCCTCCTGACACTGATGCCGATTGCTGCAAAGAGGTGTGCGATCGTATCCGCTACGAAATCGGTGATGCTTTATGCGGCACCGGTGTGCATCAACGTCATGAAAAAAATAGAAAGCAAAGGAACAATACAGTGGATGCACAGAAAAGTGTTTTGTGTTTTGGGGCATACTTTTAAATGCAACACCAATAAGGAAGAGCTCAGAGAAAACAGAATGGCTGAGCGCATGCTAAGCTGTTCTGTTCTGTTTTATTATCCATTAATTCACGGAATATCATCATACCATTTACCAGTGTGTTGTTCACGGCATGACTGATATGTAACTAATGAATGTATTTGTCACTCAGTTTTTCTCGAAAACTATAGCCAACCTACTATTTCTGTCTATCTACTTTAGTAGATAGAGTAGTACTATTTCTGCCTTTTGATTTAGTTAGCTAATGGGAATTGAATTTCATTGATTGATGTATGTAGTGGTCAAAATTTCTACCTTGCAAAATCTTTTTTTTTGCTGGAGGGCAACAATCTCTCCTCCAATTGGCTCCTTTTCGGGAAAAAAATCCCCCAAAATTTGACAAAAAATGGTTAACGTTAACACGTGCCACCGAGCATCTCAAATTTCCCATTTAAAATATATTGGAAAAATGCCTTTTTTTCCATTTTTTACGTTTCGGATTTAGAAAAAAAAGTTGCGGGAGATTATCAGAAATTGTTCAGAACTTCCCAAAGATGAAATCCACAACCACTACTTACATATTTTTTTTCACCGTCACCACCCTCTCCTGCAGTACCATAAAAATGAGGCAAAATTTTCCCCAAACTTACAATTTTACAAAATTACGTGATTTATTATTTTTTTTAACAGAAATTACTATTATTGAATCGTTGAAATTTTTTGTCATCTATTAACTAATTTAAAAATTTACAAAATGTTTACACAATTACCATTTGTTTAAACAAAGATATACGATGTTAAGAACTCATTTTTCCATTTGTTGCAAACATTATTAAATTATTGTTTTTTTTTGTCATTTATTAACTAATTACAATTGTTTAAACAATAACCATTTGTTTAAACACAAATATAATTTGTTACGCACATATTTTTCTAATTTTGCAGAAATTATTAGATTATTGATATTTTTTTGTCATTTATTAACTAATTTGCAATTATTTAAATAAATACCATTTGTTTAAACAAATATATACATTGTAACTGACATAATTTTCTATATTTTTTGCATAAATTATTATTAGATTATTGGCACTTTTTAGACATTTATTAACTAATTTCTAATTGTTTAAAGAAATACTATTTGTTTAAACAAATATATACATTGTTAGGGACATATTTTTTTTATTTATTGCTGAAACTATTATTAAATTATTGGCTTTTTCTCATTTATTAATGAATTTGCAATTCTTTAAACAAGTACCAATTTTTTAAACAAAAATTTACAATGTTTTTTCTTTTTCCTCTTGTAAAAATTATATTGTTACATTGTTGGCAAGTTTTTTGTAATTTGTTACTTAATGTGCAATTGTTTGAACAATATTATACAATATAACAATATAACAATAATAAATATTTTTACAAAATAATACTCAATGTTAGTACGTATTTCCTGAGAAAAATTATTAATAAGTAGTGTGGCTGCAACACTAATTATTATTATAGGTTGTTGTTTAAATGTTTAAACAATAATAAAACAGGTAACTTTGTAAAATTGTAAGTTTGGGGAAACTTTTGTCTCATATTTAGGGTACTATAGGGAGGGTGGTGGCTGGTGAACAAAGAAATAATGGTTGTGGATTTGTACCTTGGGAGTTCTGAACAATTTCTGATAATCTCCCGCAACTTTTTTTTAAATCCGAAACGTGAAAAAAAAAGTCAAAAAATATGCTTTTTTGTAATGTATGTTAAATGAGAAATTTGAGTTGCTCTCTAGCGATAAGTCCGCAACAACACAAAACTTCGGAGTTGGATTCAACACCGATTCAACTCCGCATGTATCTCCCTACCGACCATATGCGCATGTAGTTATATCAGACTATAATCAGAGTTGAATTGTTACAGGGTACATTCACTCCTTTTGTAGTAATTATTATTTGACAAGGAGTTGACAATATATCTTTCGGGTGTTGAATTTTTTGACCACCCGGGTGTTAAAATTGTCCGATGCGGAGTAAAATGAATGCCAAACGGTAAAAATATTATTGGACAAAAATCGATAGTATTAAGTCAATTAATTAGTTGCCGTATTAGGATCACTAGTCAGTAAGAAACAAAAATTGAATTAGTTGGTTTTTACTGACAGTGACTATAACACAGAAAACTTATTAATTTACATAATATATTTGATTATATACATAACACATATAACTTAGATATCAATCCGTTTCTTTTCAGTATCATAACATCTCTCACAACAACTCTCTATCAGAAATACCCGTCTTGTCTGTCCACCGCAAAAGGCAAGGCTGCACTTCTTCTTTTCTTAAGTTCTAATGACACGGAAACCTTTAATATAAATACAAATTAATTCATATCAGCTTTGTACGTAGTAATTTATACTTACGTGACGAAATATGTATCAGTTTTTAGTCACTCCATCCCCTGGTATATAGTGCCAAATATGTATCAAACTGCAATAGCAGTAACTATTATTTGCAAATTTTATCTTATAATTGTCACTAATATATCACTGTACGAGTTGGGAAGTTGTTGGTGACTTCTCTCTGAATTGTTTGTCAAAAACGGCTGTTAATTTTGCGTAATTTACAATTAAGTTAACCGTCGTGTGTGATCTATCAATATTAGAAATAAGAAAAATTTATATTTTAACTTACATACAAGTGCGGAAATCTTCTTTTATTATCTGCTTCTATCTATTATCTTCTGTTATCAGTTATATTCGAAGTAAATAAATCAATCTACAATGACAATAACTATGGTTATAACGCAGTTGAAATGTACAAACATATAAAACCATGTGAGCCCAACCAATGAGTAATGTATATGCATAAAGTATTTCTGTGTATATCTAGGTACGTATGTTCACCTGTAACCTGTTTTTACCTGTCGTATTAGCAACGAAATCTAAAATTCGTTTATTTAAAGCAAGCTAAAAATAGACTGCTCTATGCCAAATACTAATGTAATATATTAAACTAATATATAATATATTAAAAGTAATCAAAAACCAACCGCTCTCAATTAAAGCCCAGAAAGTTAGTAGCACAAGTTACCACAACCCAAGTACCGGCCCAACTGTGAAGCGAACCGTCTTGATGGCGACGTTACGGCAGTTGATGGCAAGATGCAATTTTCACTTTACGGAATAAATCATACCATTTTGGAAATAGTATCATTGTATTTTTTCTTGTTTTGTCAGTTATGTCAACACCCTGCATGGTGTGAATTTTCATTTCATAGCGCGTGTGAAAATGTTCACCGTTTGGGTATCAACTATATTCAACTACCTGCTATGTAGTTAAATTAACTCCGATATTATGTATATATGCGAGTTTAGACTGTTGGCGGAAGACACTGCGAATGGTACCATGAAATTATGAAATACAACGCATAAACAAAAATACTGCGTAAATAAAAGTTACTTGGATGAACACAGAATTCAGAGACTTTAACGTTGGATCCAGTAAAACCCGAAGCATGTGTAGGCATGTGACATGCGCGTGTTCCACATATCGGGTCGGTTGCCAGGCAATGAAATTTGTAAAGGCGTAGAGATACGAGTTGATGCGTGGATCCCACGTACCGGCATATCCTGCAGGACCAATACGGAGGTCCTGCTCGCCCGCAGACTTTTATTCTATCTCATACTGCGTCGGCTATATAAAATAATACACCACGTAACGTGGAGACCAATCGATTTATGTAAGAAGTCTTAACCTTCAATTAAATCATTGTTTTGCGGTGTCATTGATTTTGAATTCTTTCCCAGCTCACGTAATGATAGGATGTCCGTACGGCATAGTTATGCTATCATTTCATAACTACCCATATATTCTAACCGATTACAAACGTATCTGTTCGATCTAAATTTACATAACGCTGTGCAGAGCATGAAAATGCCACAAAAATGCTACCAGCGCCTGGCATGTAGGTGTTACAGACTGTGTTATATCTAATTCATATATGCATAATTGAGTTACATCATCCCAGTATAATTATAGTTGTATACTTAAATAACAAATTACTAGATTTAATTGTACGCTGTTTTCATACTATAAGATGTGTAGCATTTGTTTGTTTTGTCCATTAGACCAGCGTTCTTCAACCTTTTTACGCCTGCGGACCGGCAAAAGTAGGAGAAATATTTCGCGGACCGGCTGACGACTGCCCCTGGAGGTAGAAAAATGATACCTAAGTTTAAGCATGTACCTAGTAGTAGTACAAAAATCAATTTTATTCAAAAATCAAATATTCTGCTAGAAATTCTGTTTGACAGAAGTCTTTTGCTTTATAGCCATCTGCATTTCAAAAACGATCGGATATCTCAACCAATTAATAATAATTAATAATAATAATAATTGACTTTATTTCCCAATAAAAAAAAATACAATATAAAAATACATTGGTAATAACACATATGGGCAAGGCGAAGTTAAGGACAAGCCTTCTCTTCCACTTAACCTTGTAATAAAATATAAAATAAAAATAAAATGACAACAGAAAGAAAGAATCACAAAAAAAAAAAAATATTATCCGAATCCATTAGACACTAATCCAAACAAAAATATAATAGGTTTATCCTACTAACTAAATGACATGAAATAATAACAAGTATGAGAATACGCCTTACAAATAGACGCAACCAGTCGACGATACACACCACATACACTCAATCCGACATATTATACATTAAACCTCTGACGCTCAACAAACATAGCCACAAGTTTTGCCCCGAATGCCGCAACGCGAGATGTCTTGAACTGGCCCGGCAGTGGGTTATATAGATGCGGCAGACTTCACAATTGATTGATTTAAAATTACTACATAGACAGATTTTATGTATTCTCTGTTAAGAAACCCAGTCCAGTACGTAGGATGTTAGCAAATAGTATTTTTTTTGCAGTTTGGCATGTTATTGAACACAAATTGGACACTCTTTATTCGACAATTTTGTAACCAAATAGCTGTAACCAAAAAGAAGATTTGAAAATTTCGTAAGAAAATCTTGCTGGAATGATATATGTATCGGAGGAGATTGTCTCAATTTTAAGTCAATCGGTTATGAATTGGCTGAGATACCCGACTCAACGTATTTGATGATTTTAAAACGAGTTTTGAGGAGAAATGCCGGTACGCCGCTATTTTGATTTTTGTTAATGTTTTTTAAGTAGGCACGTAATTTTAAAGACTAGTGTAAATTATGTAACTTCTGAATAAAATTGATTTTTACACTGTACATGCTTAAACTGTTTTCGACCTAAAAAAGTGGACACTTATACAAACACTATAACTTGGATTTCAATGTCGGTGGCCTTGTCATTAATTCTTTTGAGTTCTGAGTTGTGGTATCCGATAGTGGTACAGCCTCTAATTTTGTAGCAGCTTGAGGACCCAAAATTTCCTGAACGACATCTAAGACCTAAAACTTTACTACCTCCTCACCAATAGTGAATGGTTTTTTTTTGTTTTAGCGATACGAAGAGCTACGAAATAAGACTCTTGAAGCAGGGACTTGTTACTATAGCAGTCATCATAATTTTCATTTGCCTTTTCTGAATTTTCATCTGATCGTGCAATCTTTCAAAAAAGTCCAGTGGTTTATCAGTAAAATGTGTATGCTTTGAATGCAAATGACGAGCTAGTTTTGAAGGCTTCATAACTTCATTTGAAAGAATTTCTAAACATGATACAGACAAAGGCAGTGGCGATAGTTCGCTGCCAGGGTTACAATAAACAGAAGTTTAAATACTCCTTATCTTATTGCCTAATACAGTTACCTTTTCTCTTTTTTGGTTGTATTGTATATTCAGAAGTATCGACCCATTTCTTTTTCTGTGGTCCTTCTACTCTTGAAGCACTGGTACTTGGCATAATTTCGATACCATCAATACTTTTCTCCTGAATATTGTCCTTGCTTCCACCAAAGAAACTAAGAAGGTTTTTACGAAAGAAAATTTATTTTCCTAAACACCACACAACACACTATAAGGCACAATATTCAAAAACGCTCGAGCGCGATAAAATAAAAGACAAGCGATCTAACACAATACTGGGGTGGAGCATACACGAATCGTTGTAAACTATGTTCTATGTAGAGGTGAACAATGTTGCCACCACCAAACTAATGATCGTACAGTATTGTAGTTCAGAATAAAAGAAGATGATAATGTATTTGGAATATACTTTTTGTGCATCTTTTCCACTCAAATTTATTGACTGGTATTAATGCCATCTAGTGATAGCTATAGCAAGTATTATGAAGTATAGAAAAATAATATACGAATATATGTAAAAACAATAGAAACCACATACATATCTTCTGTTAACAGTTAAGCAACACACAATTTGCGACGCTTACTATATTTATAAAGAAATACCTACAAATGTATGTGCTTGCCGTTAATGACTCGTAGCTGCACAGAAGAGAGCCAGCCCCGACGGCGCGGCGCCCCTCTGAGTCGCCTTGATACGGGCGAAATTTTCGCGGACCGGTAAAATATTTCTGCGGACCGGCAGCGGTCCGCGGACCGGCGGTTGGGAAACGCTGCATTAGACTATGTCAGTTTTATTTTCGTTGCCTGAACGTATCTGACTTGGACATTCTTAGTTTTAATATGTGACATTATTATATTAGGTATACGAAATTGCAATAGATGTACACCACAATGGAGGAGAGAAACAACTTAGGTAATAAAGTTGTTCCTACACAACACCATCAACGTTAAAACGCCAAATATTATGGAGAGGCGGAAGAGGGAGACATTTACAAGACGCATAAAGACGTTAGGCGTTAGTGTAGCCCGGGCATTAGTGTAACAGATGTTGGTGAAACTTGATGTCAAATTAAAACCCTCACATACGTCGAAACCAACACTGCCAAAAGCCTTAGCTGTGCAGCAAACCAACCTATTTGTTCTTTATGTAGTGGGTAATGTTCGCCCAATCCAGTGATTCTTAACCTTTTTGAGTAGGGAGCACTTTTGATAATAAGAAAAATTCGCGGAGCACTAAAATCACAGAGTCAAAAATATACAGCCGTTCAACCGACAATGTCCACCATCATCCTAGGCTGTGTTAGCAACAGAATGCCCAATATCCAGCGGCTCATAATCAGTAAAGCAAAAGAGTAAATCTACTCAATATTGAAGAAATTTCGTCAGAGGTTGGAGAACTGCTATGGAACTTTGCCGCTCTAGTGCGGAAAAGTACAAAATACAAATTTCAAATAAACCAAGATCACCAATTTGATTGTTTGTTGATAAAAAATATCAACCCATTGTTATATCTAATTCTAAAAACGATAAATTGAGAAAATTGTAAATAAAGTATAGCGACGAGTGTAGTTTTTTTTAGTATGTTGGTACTCGTGTGGCATCTACAGAGTAATGAACAAATATAAATCTGTCAGAATTTGAATTAGTTTTTTATTCTTCACGTTTCGTCGAAATGGTACCAGCCTAACATTTCTTATACAGAAATATAACCATTTTTTTGTTTTTTTTTAATACATATTTATTCAAAAAGCAGCACAAAAAAAGTTGTATGTCACTCCTGCCGAAAACTACATAGCGCGACTCGCTCACATGCGATGCTCCGCCTTCGGCGTCGCGCCGCATTACCGCTCGTCGCGCTATTCCGTACTTTCGGCATAAATAACTGTGACATAAATAACTATTGTATATTATTATTAAAATAAACAACATTCTTTAACAAAACTAACAATTAAGATAACAGTATTCAAACAATAATAAAAAAAGATTAAAAAGAATTAAAAAATAAGCTGAACACAATAAATTAAAAACTTAAAATTCTCTGACGCACAAATATACATTGTATTAAGAAGATTAATTGCAGTCAAAGAAACTGACACCAATGGAAAGTTTATGGTTCCAGTAGTAACATATTAAAATGTTTAGAATCGTAGTTAATAGGAAAATATGTAATTAATTAAAAACCATTAAAAATTGTGCCTGCCAGACTTTAATCCTCCATTCCTATTATATATATATATATATATATATATATATATATATATATATATATATATATATATATATCTTATTATATGTATTTAATAATTTATAAAAATATATAAAATAAATGTCAAGTTAAATCATTTCGATTTTTTAAAGAAATTAATATATTGAATTATAAATTAACATAAAAAGGGATTTGGCTTATTTAATATATATTTTTTATATTTTAGAAACTATGTAATTTAATCACATTAATGGTAGGATTTATCATAACCGTCTTTCTAAATTCATCAGTACTACATATATGCAAATGCAAACTGGTTTGTTTGATTTCCTTATGTTTCTAGTATTACAAACATCAGTTAGGCTGGTCAAACCACTTGTTTTGTAACGTCATCACTGTCTCTGACGCGGGCGCATTAAGGGTTGAATTTCACTGTAGTACTGATGAATTTAGAAAGACGACGACTGCTGCAAGGGAAAATAAAAGTCTTAGGAAATTAAAGGTAACCTGCACAAGTGCTAACAAAGAAAAGCAAAAGAAAATAAAATAAAAGCACTATCCACGAAATATCTAAAGGAAACGGCTCAAAGAGCAAGATGCATGTAAATACAGCAAGCAAGATTGATCTTAATGCGGAAATGAAGAAAGGGCTAACAAGAAGTGATTAACACCGGAGGAAACCCCCTGTAGTACCTACGGAAGAGCAAATTCTATAGTGCGTATAAGGCTATATGTGTATTATGCCATATCCATTCTATTTGTTCCGGAAATATAGCGTATAGTCTCACTTTGCGTCTAATTTTATCCTTGAATGAACACCTCTCACAAAAGCAACGATTCACCTGCACCACCGTTCACTCTTGAATCTACTATGAATAACGGTACTGGTTGACTTCTAGTCAATGAAGTCTCCTTATGTGTTCGGTAATGAGTAAAACGGTTAATAGTCACAGCAAACGGTGGCACAAGACCACATCTCTTTTTTTACCTTTGCTGTTCTGTTACCGCAAAGACAAATTTTACCCAAACGTTTCTGAAATACCCGCTGGGAAAAAGAAATAAAAGAGAGGACGGAAATGGTACAACTCTATTATGTACGCATCAAGAACAAAAGGCCATCGTGGGGAACAAAAGAAAACAAGTGTTCAAGGAGTGTCCGTGTTAACAGGTTGAACTGTCAAGACCACCGCGTGGTCCATGGGCACATATATAAATTTAATTACCTCTAAATGACTTGCTATCTAGAATCGGACAAATCATTTACCAATCCTGAATTCAATTATCGAACACAATGCACATATATGTAGCGAGGTGGTAATTGTTGCCGGACAGTCAGTTTCCATCTACTCTCCATATGTGAAGCTATTAGTGCAGAGTACCTTGCGAAGCAATAACACTGATGATTGGATTCTCGCTACCTGGACGCGCCATGCATTGTTGGGAATGGGAATTGATTAAGCTCGATATAAAGGAACGCTAATATATGTACGTAGTGTGTCCTGAGTCGGCGTTGTTGCACCAAAATCAAATTAATACGTTTCTGGGAAAATTCCACCTGAAAGAGGCTAGCGAGTGGGAAAACATCTCTTCCGCGAATAACATTACTGGTCCAACACAATGACAAATCCTTATGATAGTGGACCGTCCCAAACAGAGCCTAATGACTTACGATTTGGTAACCACGCTAGCCTAACCACCTGAAACTAATGCTACATAGTTTTCGTAATATGTTCCGTGAGCGAAGTATGTATGCCTATAGGTAATTTTCTTATTTCTGTAGGGAAAGGAGTGATATTATTTTTTGTCATAAAACTGGAAGGCATCAGCGTAAATCTGTAACACGGATTCAAAATCATTTAAGGTAGGATTTGGGCAGGAAGAAAAGAAGTATAACCATAAGAACACCATAGGAGATATAAAACGTGAGGACTAATTGGGCAACTACTAAAAAAAACAAAAATTTTTGACACACAGTGATAACTTTGTTTTTTGTTGTCCTATAAAGACGGCATCTTGTTTGACATATTACAGGCATTTTTGTTATTTACAATTCGAGAAATTTTGTTCGTCAATCAGCTCGCTGGAAAAACAAAAAATTTTGGTAATAGTCCGAAAGGGACCATCTCACGCGTCCTAAACCCGACAACTCGGAGTCATTCGGGTAGCTTCGTAACGTCGGTATGTCATTCATAATTTTCATGGCGTAGTTGCGTAGTAAACGGATGCGTAAATCTGGTTACTTACTAGTCATGTCACTATTTGTCATTGAGGTTATGTGTAGAGTGAAATTAAAATGTAAATACTAAATTATTGACATTTTATATGGTACGTTTTTCTATCATACGTATATGAACTTCAGGAAGTACAAATGATTTGAAATGGTTGGATGAAGATATACGTTATTTTCTAACCTACAAATCCATCACATTGTGGAATGAATAACAAACCGATACCTACATAATGTAGATACTTGTGTGTAGACCGTAGATCACATGGTGTTTTTTTATAATTTATTGAATTCATTTTAGCCCACAAATTCTAGGTTGCCCAAGAGACTGTGTGTCGAGCTAAAGAAATACATTTTTATCAAATAATACCACATACTTATTACGTGATAGAATGAAAATAGATTAGGAACTCCCTAGTGTACTGTTATTCAATGCAACGTTCTAAAAGAAAATAAAGAAATAAACTTGAAGTATGCTTGTGAAGCTACGTACTGGGTAATTTGAAGTAAAATGGTAGTTTTGTGGAAAAAAATCATCAGTTAAAATTGCAACAACTGGCCTGAATTAATCTGTCTTTGGTAGCAAGGAGTTTATGAATTATGCATGAAAAATGTAAGGACAGGGAAATGCATTATTTGCTCAGTTTAGCTCATTGTATGCAAGCTTATTTTCTTTAACATTAGTTTCCATATTGCAGAATATAAAATTCTAATCTAGTCGATACTAACCTACGATTGATATCTTCGACGCGTGGCTACATTGGAACTTGCACCGGAGCATCACCTGTCCTAATCTAATAAACTTCATCCTGAATTCAATAGGTTTCAGTAATCATGAGATAATTGAAATGTACTCAATCATCCTTTCCGATATTAGGATTTTTTTTAAATTTAATTTCAATTTATCGAAGGGTAGTATTTTAAATCACTTCTTAGTTTATATTTACCTCTCGTACATTAGCATGCAATAAACTTATTATTATCATAGAGAAACATTTATCACTATTTAGAACTCATTCTGAAAATTTTTTTCCAATAATAGTCTTCCGCAGGACTATCTCCGGAACTAGTACTATACAATTATTAGAAAGAAAAATACAAATAAAAATGTTTACACAATAGATTTATTGAATATAATTATAATTAATTGTATAATAAATAATTTTATCAATGGTATTGAATAAAAAATCTAAATATTAAGAACGTAACGTAGGAATAACGTAAGAATATAACGTCTCACACCAATTTTACAAAATATTTTAGTTCCGCCACTTTTGTTCCGGACAAGCGATATCATCTCAACGATAGATATCTTTGCCAATATACAGTGTCTATTGGGGATAGCTTAGGCACGCATTTTCATATGTTTTGATTTTCACATAAGTGGATAATAGCAGCGGCAGGTGGGCCACTCTTTGATTCTAGTAAGTTGGGTTGCATAACTGTTCCTTCGTTATTTTTCGATATTGATATATCACATCGGAAGCACGGCACTATATGCTATACAGGTGTTATTAAAAGAATACTCTCTCAGGCTTTCTGTTTCCAACTTCGGTTTGTCCAAGTTTACACTGCTATGAGAGTCCAGCCCGCATCGTGTATGGTTATACAAATAGCTTTGCGTATCTCGTCTTGGTAAGGTTCTCCTCTCTTGACACGTCTAGTTCGATATTAATTAGGCTAGGAACTTGTTTTAAAGGGCTACCGGAAACAATGCCATTAATATCGTAAGCTTAACCTTGACGCATACTATTATGGTATCATCTGCAAATAATAATGAATGAGTATACAACCAAATAATAATCGTAAACTTACCCAACCAACAATGCGCATATTCGCAACAGATAATACATTGTCGTGTTTTTCCAATTTTTCCCTGACTGTTATTTGAAATAATGCACACGCAATATAAATATTATAATATAAATAAAAACTGTTATGCTTTTACCTGCATCAAACATACTGAACATAACCTTCAAAATTCGGACCCAGTATGCCAATTGCCTGCCAACCGTAGATGCTAAATACACTATAGAAGATGGACAAATGCGACAAGTGCAATTTTGAATGGGCAAACGATGATTCCCGATGAGTGCCGAAATGGGGGCGGACGCGCACGACCGGTGCGCGTTAGGACGGATGCAGTCGTCTCGTCAAACACGTGTCTACGGTTGCTTCTTCGATCTTCGTATGACGGAATTGCTCGACAAATACCTTTCTCCTTTATATCTCACCGTCGATTAACCAGATTTCCTTTAATTTCCATGGGCTATGGTGTACCTGGGGTGTACCAGTCACCTCCGGCGCGACATCACTTCTTGTCTTCGAATCCTGAAGATGTTGGGACTGAAGCACCAAATTGGCGACATTGGTCACCCCCTGTAGGGAACCATTTGAGTGTTTTTCCATTGAGTGTCCATCTTGCTCCTTGGCTATACCGTACTGATGAGGACTAATAGTCCGAAACACGTGTATACGGTTGCTTCTTCGATCTTCGTATGACGGAATTGCCCGACAAACACCTTTCTCCTTTATATCTCACCGTCGATTAACCAGCTTTCCTTTAATTTCCATGGGCTATGGTGTACCTGGGGTGTACCAGTCACCTCCGGCGCGACATCACTTCTTGTCTGCGAATCCTGAAGATGTTGGGACTGAAGCACCAAATTGGCGACATTGGTCACCCCCTGTGGGGAACCATTTGAGTGTTTTTCCATTGAGTGTCCATCTTGCTCCTTGGCTAAACCGTACTGATGAGGACTAATAGTCCGAAACACGTGTCTACGGTTGCTTCTTCGATCTTCGATCTTCGTATGACGGAATTGCCCGACAAATACCTTTCTCCTTTATATCTCACCGTCGATTAACCAGCTTTCTTATATATATATATATATATATATATATATATCTTGACATTGGTCCCCCCCTTTAGGTCTCCATTTGAATGTTTTTTCCATTGAGTGTCCATCTTGCTCCTTGGCTATACCGTACTGATGAGGACTAATAGTCCGAGACACGTGTCTACGGTTGCTTCTTCGATCTTCGTATGACGGAATTGCCAGACAAATACCTTTCTCCTTATATATCTCACCGTCGATTAACCAGTTTTTCCTTTTAATTTCCATGGGCTATGGTGTACCTGGGGTGTACCAGTAACCTCCGGCGCGACGTCACTTCTTGTCTTCGAATCCTGAAGATGTTGGGACTGAAGCACCAAATTCGCGACATTGGTCCCCCCTATAGGTCTCCATTTGAGTGTTTTTTTCCATTGAGTGTCCATCTTGCTCCTAGGCTATACCGTACTGATGAGGACTAATAGTCCGAAACACTGTGTCTACGGTTGCTTCTTCGATCTTCGTATGACGGAATTTCCTGACAAATACCTTTCTCCTTATATATATAAAGGAGAAAGGTATTTGTCGGTATTTATATATATATATATATATATAAAGGAGAAAGGTATTTGTGAAAATCGCATGGTGCCATGGAAAATACAAATTGCGAAACAATGAGCTCTCCACCCACATGTCAAGTGCTTACTGTAGCACCGTGACCGACCAACTTTAACGATCAACGTTATTTTTTATATAAGTTTATAAGAAACGATGAAAAATAATTTAGTGTTTTTACAATTTAGAGTGTGGAACATGCTATGTAGGACAGACTGCACGAAGCATCGAATGTCGAGTCAAGGAGCACAGTAGAGATACCCGGCTAGGCAACATTCAACAGTCCGCTGTTGCTCAACACTGCCACGAGTCGGGACACACAAGAGTCGATGACGTGAAGATGTTGGCAAAGGTGGGTAATTATCATCGAAGGCTTTATTAGAGAAGCCATCGAAATTTACAAGCATAGTGACATCAATCGCGAGGATGTCACTGACATTAGTAGGGTCTGGACATCGATCCTAACGCGCCCAGGTGGAAAAACAAATGGGAGCGGCATCTCCAGATGTGCGTAGTCAGGTGTAAATTTAGGTATATAAAGGAGATTCCTTTGGTAGGTATTCAGTATTTAGTTAGCTCTGAAGAAGCGAGCAACATGGTTCGCGAAACGTCAGCATTTACAAATCTTGATACACGGCATAACCCGGAAGCAGTTTAATTTCTAAATCATTTAGGTGTTCCGGTAATTTTGACTAACCTGTAAATCGTGGGCATTCATTCATAGAGGACTCATAGAACCCACAGGTCAATATGACGGCTTTGTAAAAATCAATATTTCAAATTGGAACTACTCGCCAAATTACAATTTGTTTGTTTTGTAATATAGTTTCAATAGATCAATAGATATTTAACTTTTAAAACCAGTTTTAAATATATACCAATTTTGAATTAATTTGGATACTTAAAAATGCTGTATCTCCATAATGGTGCTGAGATATGCAAATCATTTTGTCTTTAATTTAACGGGCATTGTACAGAAATTCTTCCAAATACAGAAATGAATCAAAATTATACAATATATGTTTTTCTACTTTGCATTCACAATGCACACATTGTAACACTGTTTTCGGTGTTACAATTAACACATTGTAACACCGAAAACAGTAACATTTTTGTCTAACATTGCCAGGATTGGTACACATTGATATCAAATGCCAAATGTCAAACGTACAATACATAACCACACACTGCCTCTTTTTAATCGCTTGCAATCGCATAAACTGCGAAATATCAATATTCTATACATATTTAAACATGCGTGTAGCCTGCTATAGTATGGCCAAAGGTTGTGGCTTTCTTAGTTCTCCTGTGTTCATCAAAATGCGCCAGCATAACGTTTTCGGTGATGTTTTACGACTCTGGTGAGTGATCGTTATCATTCTTTTCAACTAAACATCAAATCCCCTTTTCAGATATAATTCAAGGACCACATTTACTTTAATAAGGTATTATGCGAAGATCAAACCTACATCGTAGATATGAATGATTTTAATTACTGCTACGAGATTGTATATGCGCAATCAATGGTTTATCAGCATACACGTATGAAGCTATAGTACATTTAAAGTGTAGAGGATTTCTTAGTTTATGTAACGTATAAGTTTTCGGTAACATTTTGGACCGAATTCTGTTCGGCTCAATTCGTATTCATTTTTGTCCGTCGCTTTCGACTTCGTCTTAGTTCTGGTTGTATGCAACATATTTGTATTACCTCCATCACATGTAATTTTACTAAGTATAATTTATTCTAATAAACTACTTTGCCGAAATTAAAATTGGGTTTCAATTATAAGTGCTTGTAAATATATAAGCCGCAACGGCTACGTAGCGGAATTAGGTAGACACCGCTATTAAACGTTAGGCGTTAAAACAATTCTTTAGTAAGTTCTTGTTCTTCGAAGTAACTAATCAGTCACCGCCAAACACTTCTATTCTGATTATTATACTTATGAAACCACTATTAAAGTTGACTTTTTAGGTTAAGTTTCATATATTTATCACCAGTAGGGTTAAAAGTGTTGCCCCAAGCTCCATTATGATCATCGTTGAGACCTCGCTGAATATTTATTCAAACTTGTAGGCTAAAGTAGAGTAATTTTATTCACAATTAGATTTTGTCAAGATTTTATCTCATAGATCCCATCCTTAACGAAGTTGACAGTTACTACAGTGCTGCCACGTGGTACCCGCGAAATACCCTAGATTCTAATTTAGCGCAATATTGTAACCACAATTTCTAAATTTATATAAAATTAATGACGCAAAGTAGAAAAAATAGTATATTACACTCGTTTTATAAGACGTATTGGCGCACTCGTTCCATTTGGGCACTCCTCGCTACGCTCGTCGTGCCCAAAACAACTCGTGCGGGATACTTTTTGTTTCAAACCATAATCTGGTTGAATATTTAATATTTTTTTCAGAATTTAAATGAATAGGTTTTTGTCACTATTGGTAGTACTTATTTTAAAAAACTTTTATATGATTTTAAAAACACTCCGGGTCGGATAAAAGTCCCTCGCGGGCCATAGTTTGGGGATTCCTGATTTAGACTGTGTCACTTTTCCATTTAATTTTTCATGAAATTGTGTAAACAGTAATGTTATATTTTTGCACAACAGGTCAAACAAAAAAATATAACGATAAATACTGGGTTCTTATTGTATATTGGTAGCACAAACATCAATTTCCCACAGTTTTTCTTACTATCTATAGCGGAGAAAGTCAGCAGGTTTCGTACCGTGACAATCCGTTGTGTAATAAAAATATATAACCGTGGCAAAATCTGTGTGTATGTTTCTTTTTGTATACCCAGACCGTCATTACGTTTCTTTGCCTCGATAATAAGCCAGTTCGCGGTTACAGAGATAAAAGGAAAACGTGCAATTATCAAGAATTATATTTAGACCTTTTTTGGAAGAAATAACCTGCTTAGTGATTACGGTCAAGTATAATTTATAAGAGATGTCAAAGCTCATTTTCTTTTTCTACTGAGGTGAAGTAGGTGTAACGATGCTAGTACGGTAACAAGTTTTCTGGGCTAACAGCCTCAAGAACTAATTGGGAAAATTTCTCATCAGGCGTATTCCAGCCAAATTAAAATCTAACGTAATTTTTGTAACGAACCCGCCTTAAACCTATAAATTCGCGAGTGCAAAATTCGCAATTTTCCTCCGTCCTCGCGAAACAATACAATTACCAGACATTAATTTCACCAAAAATTGCCCCAACTCTTCCACTCCTTACGCATTCTTCGGCGTATCTTAGGGAATAGCTGGTGGGGGTTCGGGTTCCCCAACTGGTAAGAATCCTCGAAGCGCGGGGAGTAGCTACGATCAGGGGAGTCATTTGTCGGAGATCTCCCCCTGATAAAACGCACCCAGAATTGTGATAGATTCAGGAATAACGGGCAGAGACAGATTATAAAATAAGAGTCGGCTGAGGTCCTAAATATAAAAGTAAGACCTCTCCGTGCCGAAACTTTCCCCGAAAGGGTGAGGTTGGGGCGCATAACCATTCCACCTCTACATCTCAATATCTTTATGCTCACCATCATAAATTTAATGTTCGCACATACCCGGTGGCCTATTTAAATTAATTTGGTGGAATAAAACTGAGTACGGGTGCACGACGCATATACAGGGTGTCTCACGGAACTGGTACATTAGAAGTTTCTCATGTTTTACTATTTCTGGAAACTTGAAATTTTGAAACTAGAATTTATTCGATCTGAGCTGTTCAGCTAAAATATTCTTAAGTTAACTGTCACTTCCGGTCACCGGAAGTCGGTATCAACTTTGTTATTTTAAATGGAATGATATAATTTTTAATTTATCTTTGGTTTCTACGTATCAAAAGACATCATTTTTGATAATGTTTCCCTATACCTAAATACCACAATTTTTGCGTTTTTTTTTGAATTTACTAATTTTTGGTGATTTTCACGATTGCGTTTAAAATTGAATAGCTCGGTTATTATTGAAACTAGAAGTTTCATGATTGGTGGTTCAGAACTAGAAACATAACCAAATAAGACGATGTTTAGTTTATCATGATATCTTATAGAGGATGTTCAAAATTTACAACACAATAGGAAATTTTATTCCCTATCAATGAATATTAGGGTTTCCTATATCTATCTTTAATAGTTTTTGAGATACTGTCACTTTTTCTTCAAATCCATTTTGAATACCTACTCACTTGGTGGTCCGAAACTAGAAACATAACCAAATAGGACGATGTTTAGTTCATCATGATATCTTAGACAGGGTGTTCCAAATTTATAACACAATAATTCAATTTTCAAACGTAAAAAACTCATTTTTTTTCAAATGGAAACCCCTGTATACCGATACGCCATTCGATAGGATATCTTATTCCCTATCAATCAGTATTAGGGTTCCCTATATCTATCTTTAATAATTTTTGAGATATTGTCAGTATAAAAGAATGAAAACTAACTACAAATTAAACGATTTCTTCTTCATTTTTAGGAATGCAACAACTATGGAACAGCAGGAAAACGGAAAAATATTGAAAAGGTGTGTTAAAACTAAAATCATATATTTGGGATATCTAACTTAAATTAAAACTTAATTATGTTGTTCGAAATGCTGCCCGTTCTGCTCCAAGCATTTTAAAACTCTTCGCTGTACTTCTGTCATCGTCGTTCTTCCGATTTTTTTTCACATGACCCCAGAAATAAAAGTCAATTGGTGTTAAATCTGGTGAGCATGGTGGACACCGCCAGGATCCCCTATTTCCGATGCACCTATCGTCAAACATCTGATTAAGTTGAATGGATACCACATGCGAAGAATGTTTAAAACTCTTCGCTGTACTTCTGTCATCGTCGTTCTTCGGATTTCTTTTCACATGACCCCTGAAATAAAAGTCAATTGGTGTTAAATCTGGTGAGCATGGTGGACACCGCCAGGATCCCCTATTTCCGATGCACCTATCGTCAAACATCTGATTAAGTTGAATGGATACTACATGCGAATAATGTCCCGGCGCACCGTCCATTTGATAAAAGCAGTCGCGTAAAATATTGAGGTGAAGAGTTTCGCAAAAATTGTTCACACATCCACGCAAAATATCTAAATATCTATCACTATTTAAATTTTCGTTGGAAATTACGTACCTAATTTCGTCCCCCATTCATAAATGGGAGTATTCAAAATGGGTTTAAACAAAAAGTAACAATATCTCGAAAACAATTAAAGATAGATATAGGGAACTCTATTATTGATTGATAGGGAATAAGATTTCCTAACGAATGGCGTATCGGTATACAGGGTGTTCCATTTGAAAAAAAAAGAGCTTGTTACGTTTGAAAGTTTAATTATTGTGTTGTAAATTTTGAACACTCCGTATAAGATGTCATGAGGAACTAAACATCGTCTTATTTGGTTATATTTCTAGTTTTGGACCACCCATCATGAAACTTCCAGTTTCAATAATAACCGAGATATTCCAATTTAAACGTAACCGCGAAACCCGCCAAAAAATTAGTAAAATCAAAATAACTCAAAAATGGTGATATTTAGGTATAGGGAAACTTCATCAAAAATGATGTATTTTGATACGTAGAAACCAAAAATAAAATTAAAATTATATCATTCCATTGAAAATAACAAAGTTGAACCCGACTTCCGGTGACCGGACGTGACAGTTAACTTGAGAATATTTTAGCTAAAGAGCTCAGATCGAGTAAATTCTAATACCAAAATTTCAAGTTTCCAGAAATAGTAGAACATGAGCAACTTCTAATGTACCAGTTCCGTGAGACACCCTGTATATTATTATAAACTTGCCTGATTTTCACGGGGGTAGTCTCTTGTTATTTGGTTCCAATAATTCTTTTGAAAGACAAGCCGAATTGGAATGAAAAGTAAGTATCATAGCATAGCTCTTTTAAATCCAAACAAATTTTTGTTTTTAATTTAATAAAATAAATTGTGTTTTAAACTTTTCCATTTAAAATTACTAGGTTGAGAGTTTAATGGAACGAAAAGTTTGTGAGCTTGGTCCAGCTTTAGAAACAGCTTAGGAAAATTCAGTCTTGTGAGGTCACAATTATTGTGATCGCTCTTTAAAAAAAAGTGCGCGTGTCTTTAAACGTAACTGAATGGATTTAAAAAAAGTTGCAGATTCCCTTTAACTCTCATCAGTTTAAAAGAATATTCAGACAATTTTTTTCAATAAAATTGAAAACCGGAAAAATAATGCAATCCATATTAAAAGTAGCTTCTTTAAGTGTTTTTATTAATCGCTTTGGCGGTCGTTTTGTTCTGAAATGTAACAGAATCGAAAAAATATATGGTTGTCACACTAATAATCGAAAGTAGTGTTGTTGCCCGATCTATCCTATTTATCTCACTTCGGGAAAAAATGCGATCATATTTGATAAAAAGATGCAAATTGGTTAGTTTTAAATTATATCAAATACAATGTAGTATTTACACATTTGATGAATTCAATTCATAAAGATTTATTGAATTAAATGAATTTAGTAAGTACATATTGGCAAAGTTGTTCACATCTCTTTTTGAGATTTAATGTTGTTTTTTTAATACGTTTACTTATACTAACTATTGTAATGGTACTGAAAATACTAATACTCTCAATTAAGTAATTTTTACTGCAAGAGATTCCTTTTTTCCCCTCCAGGCAACTTTATCTCGGACATTTCGGTTGTTTATTTATAATCTTATTCATACCTAAACGTCTCTACCAATCCTAAAAAAACATTCAAATTCTTTAAATTCATTAAAACCCATGATAGTTAGTAAAACCGCGTCGAATCACCACCAAAATGATAGTCTGGTGATCCAAGTTTGAAACAACCTGTGAAGAAATTGAGCTGGTTGATTCTTAAGTACATTGTCGCAAAGCTATTCCCAACATTTTGTTTTTTTATTGGTCCCAATATCTGAATATTTGTGAAAATCCACAGTTAAGGCAACAAATACAATTTTAGCTTTCAGCATTTAAAAAAATGTCATTTTATTGTTCGGAATACACGATTTTTGCCACTACGTACTTCGACTTCGCATATCGCATAAAATATTCAAGTTGGCATATCGATTTTGTAAGAACTTTTGTCAAAATCGATTTTGTAAGAACTTTTTCGAAAATTTAATAATTTTTCATTTTTTAACTTTGTCACAATATAAAAAAATGTCCACCACTGACTGGTGCCTAGGCAGGTATTTTTATTTTGAAGAGTTTGCAACCCTAACCTTAGCGCGTTTGTCTAACTCGCACTGGCCGGATTTTCTTTTCAAATAACTGACTATTTCCGGCATAATACTAAAATAGACAATGATGAGGTAATCTGTCGGACAATCTTATTAAGAATTCATAACTGGACGCGGACTGGAAGGGAAAAAGGTTACTACTAGCGAAGTACATTAAAAATTAATTAATATCGCTGCGCGGAGATTTTTCGTTCCTCTCCGGAAGGCCCGCAAGACGGAGGCTGAATGGGGAGGGGCGGGGTACGGAAAAAGTAAAGTCCGGTGGAGAGAAAAGAAAGCCCGGGACCAAACATGAAAAAGAAATAATCTAATTCCAGTTATAAATTACTTTGCATATTGTGTGCAGCAGGACAAGCGAGAACAGGAGACCCCGGCGGAGTGAGAGAGAGCGTCGACTACCGGCAAGCAGCCACTCCAAAACAATTAAAATATTCAATTATGCATTTCCGGAGACCAGCAATGGAAATGGAGAAAGTTTTTAAGCTTTTTCGAACTCCTGATTTAGTTTAAATTTTCTTTGGGTGCCCCTCCTCGACTAATCGCAATGTACAGTCAACAGGATGCAGTTATAAATGACAACAAATATGTGTCCACCAAAGCAATAATCTTATCTAATTCACAGATATTAGTCTATATGGTCCTATGAGTAGAATTATAATCAACACACATATTTTCAATAATCCAATCATTAGTAGCATGCTATTCTAATACTTCTTAGAATTAGTAGTTGTTTAAAAGATATCTGATCCTGGATGTTAAAAGTAGACCTGAAAAAGTTGAATGAGCTTTGAGCTATTGATGCATTCAATTCAATGCAAACATTCGCTTAGTTCCTCAAATCAACAGCGGTGGTTCTGGAATTGCCGTAAACTTCAATCTAAATCATTATTTGATGCTGCGAAACTATGTCGAATGCAATCCGATAATTTACAATCGTCTATCACCTAATAAATTGCCTAAAGTACTTATCTATCATCCCTTAGTCATGCTAACATATCTAAAACTTATAATGAACATTAATAATTGGCTATATCCATATTGCAAAGTTTATATTTAAATTCAACTTAAATAAAAATAAAAACTTCTCCTTCTTTGCTATTTTTAGTTTATCATACGCAGTATGTAAAGTATTGTAATCGTGCCAAAAAAATTTTTTGAGATTTTAGCGGAAATATGTCTTTTTGGGTCCCCCGAACATTTTTGACCAAGGTACAAAAAAATGTCTGTGTGTGTGTGTGTGTGTGTGTGTGTGTGTGTGTGTGTGTGTGTGTGTGTGTGTGTGGTATGTGTGTGTGTGTGTGTATGTGTGTGTACCCGTTTTTTGTGGCGACTATTCCGGAGAAACTACTAAAGGTATCGGGGCGAAACTTCATATTTAGAAGTTTCATAACCAAACTTAGAGCTGAAAAGCTTTCTGTTGCAAATGGTCCAAAGGAACTGCAGGTTTAGTCTTAGCATTTTTGAAAGATTTTGCAAATAAGCCGCCATTTCTGGAATTTCGTCGAAATAGTTAAATAATAAATTAAAGAAGATTAAATTCTGAATAATTTATCACTATGACATTTTTTGGTACAATCAATAGTTTAGCTGCATGAGCAAATTCTATTTCATCGAGATCGGTCGTACTCCGATATGTCAGATTATATGTCCGATATGATTCTAATGACAGTACGTAGTGTCAAACGCTAATGTTTTGACAACCTACTGTCAATATAAGCTGCGTTCGGATATATATACCGTTAACTTTTTACACCCAATAACACGTAAGTGTCATTTGGACAGTGTACCCGGTGTCAACGGAGTACAATATCCGAACGCAGCTTTATTCGACATATCTGTCTAGTTCGACTAGTTTTATTTTAATGCAGACATAGCCGATCTCGATCAAATAGAATCTCATGCAGCTAAACTATTAATTTTATATATTGTATGATAAAGTCATGTGCCTGGCCACATCAGATTTTTTATTTATTGTACTCGAGACATGTTTCGATCCAAACAGATCATAATCAGTCGGGAATCTACAAAAGAATTGGAAAACTTAATCAACTGCACTTCATTATTGGACTTAACCCAAATTGGGTTACACAATATTTTACTATACTATAGTTTGTATTTTAGTGATAGAAACTACTTACAGTCAGTTTGCATAGTCTACGTGGTCATAATTTAACATTGTTTCAATTTTTAGAGATCTTAGCGAATGAGTAGGTGGACGTATGTATGCCATGCGGAATTTTAACCTTATTGTATAAATGTGTATTGTACGTGTATGCAACCGACGTAGTATGCGTGCCATGTATGTGGTGGTATATCAGTCGATTTTATTGAATTTTGAATCGCATTTAGGTAAGTAAACAGGGGGCTTTTGTAAAATTGTAATTGGTCGCTAATCAATTCTATTTGTGTGTTTCTGTTTTGTGTTTCTATTTCCAGCTGCTCTAATATGTCCATCTTAAACCCTTTATTGCATTTATTATGATTCAGCTTTATACAATAATTATCCACAAAACTTGTGGCTTTTTGTCCCAATGTGAAATCAGCGGCCAGAAACACTCTGGGTTGCTACATTAGGTACACTTACAGATCACAAGCATAACTAGTATATTCTATAACAGCGATCTAATGGCCAGACACACAAACTGTCTAAACAAGGTGAAGTATTCGACCAGAAATGCTCTGCCCCGTTTTCCAGAGTAGATCAGAACTCATATCGGAAACGTAATATCAACAAGTTATACAAGTATACAAATATTGTTCAATGACTACAAAACCTACACAATGGGCTACTTAAAACACAACTCAATTTTTAAAGCACTCTTTAAAGCTCAGGAAAACGTAATTTAATTTATAACTTATTATTATATAATTTATAATTTGATTTGTTAGCTCATACATTCACAGATTAAAAAACTGTACTAATAAACGGTAATTCATAACCAGATGCAAAAATTAAATGTAACAAATTCTAAGTAAAAAACGCGAAAGTTTTCGTTAATTTGCGTTGTCAAGCTTCTTATTTGAAATGTGAGATCATATTGTAATCCACAATCCACAGTACTGCCCTTCTCCTAAAGTCAAGTTCTCAGTATGATCACCAGATTCACATTATAGGTTCATTTTGACACATATTTGTGTGGAATTCTGCCAGGTGTAGTTGTTTTCTAAAGATTATTTTGTATTCAAATAACAGATAATGTTAAGTAATCTTGACACTTGAAGTCAATAAATAATGTGCCCATTAGGGATTGTAATACCAGTAAACCGGTTTACCGGTAAATTGCTCAAAATAGCTATACATTTTTTACCGGTAATTGGCCATTTTTACCGGTAATTCGATATCATACATATCATACAGCGAATCTAAACACATATCAGTTCGGTTGCCTGCGACCACAACTCTAAATCGATATTTCTGGGAATCACCGTACTCTGGTATTTAACTTGCTCTACTACGCTCTACAGGCGGTACTATGTCCACGAAGCGTAAATGGTGCAGTTCGCTACTAAATCTGTAATGTGCAAAGTGGTCCGATAAAATTTGTATTATTTATTACAATGTTGCATTTGTTACTTGATCTTTAACTTAACTTTAGTTCAAGTACAGAGTCCAGTGCATTGACACCTTGCAAGTTATATTTATTTTTAACGCCTGATACTAAGCCTGATGATGTCGAAATAACGAAAAAGATCGCACTACTTTTAAAATAAAAATCGAATACTCGTTTTTACGTTCTGCGTTTTCTTTAATTATTGTTCTGTTATGAGTTATGAACAGATCGGAACATTTGACTAATGCGAATCATCAATTATTATGTCTTACACATGAAATACAGTTGGCTGTAATCAAAGTTCTATATACTAAACATAATTTCAGTAAAATTGAAGACACACATAAATCTATTGAATTGACAGATGCCAATGATAACGACACTGACGATGATAACGACGAATATGATGAAGGTAATGGTGAAGGATTAGAAATAGAACAAGACATAATTACTGATCAGCACACCTGAATCCTTTTTAAAACATACAAATTAATTGTCTGATAACAAAAGTACGAAAAGTGTGCAACATATTTCGCAAAAGCCCTACAAAAAACGATGATATATAACAAAAACATGTGAAGAACCAGTTTAGCAAAGAACTTTCGTTGATAATATTTTCATTTATAACATGTATTGTTGTTCATAATATTTAAAAAAATACCACCACTGCTATGAGGATCCCCTGACAGTATCACGCGGGACCCGGTTGAGAAACGCTGCTGTGTAGCAATCAACGTAAATCTTTTAATTTTATTTTAAATTTTCAAATGTAAGAAATGTACAGAGTGCTTTGGTCTCCATATCAATACTATCTTTGTTGAACGCTGCCATGAACAGATACTTTGAACTTCGTTGAAATCGACGATCTAGAACGGCGTTTTTTTATATTTCTTTAGAGCGGTACCACCTCATCGAATGATATATTCGATTCACCATGCACCATGAAGAGATAAGAGGCAGGTTGTTGGGGTCACGCGGTGTCTTTTCAGCGAAGATATCTACATCTAGAACGTATGTAATAACACCATTCTTCGAGCATTACCATCTCCACAAGCGGTCCAGATGGACAAGCTTCGATAGCACAGTCTATTTTCGTATCAGAGAACGTTTAATAATAATCTACACCCAGTTTCGAATTGGACCAAACGAAATCGACCGTTGATTCCTCAATTCAGAGAATTTGGCGTCGATTTCTTGGTAAAATGCCCCTTGGTTCGGCACTTTTGATCCGACAATTGGACTCATCGTTAATGAGGTCCCAGATCGGCTAAAAGATTACGTCGATCGGTCACACATCGGTAATTATTTATTTCGTATGTGATCTAGTGATCTGATGCGCTTGCTTAACGAGTTCGTTTGTTCTTTCCGCGTTCGCGTAGTAGACGTCCTCCATCCACCTCACTCACTTTGATCTTTTGTACTGCCGATCACGACGACTTGATAGAACGTGAAACTTTACCATAGAGAACATGTAGGTACGTTTAAATTATATAAGAGCATTATATCGATTGTTTATTTAAAAAGTTTATGGAAAAATACGAAAATATTAATAATACTGGGGAAAATGGTTAACAAAAAATGTTTATTAAACGTTTGTTTGGGCTGAATACGAACCAAAATGTCCAACGCAAGATTTTTGATTTCCTTTGCATACGTCAATAAAGAATTTCCGTACAAAGTTGTTTGCTCCTATAACGTCAATTTCATGCATCATACATTCTCAAACATTTATTAAAAAGGATTTTTTTCCATGATTTTGTTTAAAAAATCTTACGGGATTGGAAGAAATTATTTTACTAATTTTCAGTTTCGATTGCCTAGAAAATTCTCGTCTTTACTTGTAAATTTTCTGTCAATTAAAGACAATACCTTTAAAGTAAGAACAGAACGGTGTTGCTATTAAATATATAGGAATGACGTTATAAGTCGAAAACATGAATTGAAATTGGGACAATGAATTTGAAGTGGACGTGACCGAGGAATTTCTAAAATAAACAATTGTCCTGAATTAATTCTAAATACATATCCAAACGTATATATTTTGTATTGTTTTACTGCCACATTTAGTGCCAAACCAATGTTAAATACTGGATAGTTTGAAACTTTTTAAATTGAAACTCCATATACCTACAGACTACCATTTCAAGTTGAGACTTAAATATGTTTTTTCCTTGTTTTATGAGTTGAGTTTGTCCTTTCAATTTTTAAATAATAGCAAAACCATCTAAATATGGCGACTAGCAGGGCGATCTGAAGGACGTGTATGCTGTGAAGATTACCATAAAAATATACTATACAACGGTTAACAGAAAGAATTTCTAACGCTCTTGAAGTTGTAAAAATTCAGAGAAGATTAATAATATTTTTCTCTAACTGTTAGTTTTGATTACTCTGAATCGAAGCAAAATTTGTAAAATTGATGGTCTTTCAATTCATCTTAAAATGACTTTCTGCATGAAGAGTATAAAATTTTAACTGTAGTTATAAATCACCAACTCAAAAAAATAAAATACTGTGGGAGGAAGGTTTTGAAGCGCATTCGCATCATTTTTCTATTTTCCTACATTTTCACGCCATAATTTTCCGCAAAATATCAAGTGTTGGGTATCAATATATTTGCAAAAAATGGTTATTACAGAATAATCGCGGCGTACCTATGAGCTTCCATTTAAAAAGATTGTAATAGGATACAATATTGTCCAAAATCAATTATGTTAGTGTGACATTTTTCGACTATTTTGTCCAGTTGGCACTCTGACGAAATACTCTCTGAAATACACGATCACTTTCCCTATGCAACTTGTTGGTACCATGTTTTGACTTTTATTCTATCTAATCTTAGCAGCCATTATTTTATTTATTTATTTTTTTTAATGTTTACTACTCAATAATGACATGTTATAGGTACTAACCATTTTACATTACTAACGTACTTATGTACTTCTAGATAATGGCAAGCTATACTTACTAGAACTTGGGCTCTCTACTATGTGCTTTCACTCATTTGGTATATGGTGTAGGGCCTCTACGTAGCGTTAGCGCAACCCCAAAGTTGGATACCATATAACCAAATCAATTTTAGTACTTGGTTATAGACTTGTAATTTGTTCTGTACTGACAACTAAGAGTTTCTTCCCAAAAGTCAATACAGTTTTCTGTAAGCTCTACTATTTTCTTTTTAACTTTTCTCCTTAGCTTTGTATCCAGAGTCATACCCAAATACTTTGCAGTGTTCGCAAATGGAACTATGGAGACGTTAATCTTGACGTGAGGCATGTCCTCGATCCTATTGTAAAAGTTTATTTGGACGGATTTCTTCGTCTTCTTGGTCAGCTTGGTCTTTCATTTTTGGTCCTAGATTATTCTGACCTAATAAATAAATAAATAAATAGTTGGTTGTCTGGCTGATGAAAATGAACAATACTGTAATGTATTTGAATATGCGCGGGATTTTAATGATCCTATACTGGTCTAGTGTTTTATGATGTATGTATGTAGGCATAGAGCACCCATTCGTATATGAACTATGCACTGTAATAGTTGTGTTTGAGAATTTAGTGTATGTTAACTTGAGATGTACGAAGTAATTATTTATTTAGAAAATTAACTACTTCCGGGTTATGCCGTGTGTTAAGATTTGTAAATGCTGACGTTTCACGAACCATATTGCTCGCTTCTTCAAAGCTACTTGTATACTGAAGACCTACCAAGAAAGTCTCCCTTATATACCTAAATTTACACCTTACTGCGCACATCTGGAGCTACCGCTCCCATGTGCTTTTCCACCTGACCACGTTAGGATCGATTTCCTGACCCTACTAATGTCAGTACCGTCCTCGCGATTGATGTTGTCAGGATGTTTGTAAATTTCGATGGCTTCTCTAATAAGCCTTCGATGATAATTACCCACCCTTGCCAACATATTCACGTCATCGAAATTCATTGTATGTCCCGATTCATTGTGTGGCAGTTATGAGCAACAGCGGACTGTTGAATCTTGCGTAGCCGGGTGGCTCTACTGTGCTCCTTGACTCGACATTCGATACTTCGTCCTGTCTGTCCTACATAGCATGTTCCGCACTCACATGTTATCTTGTATACCCCTTCGTTCTTCAGGAGTGGTGTGATATCCTTTCGGTTAGGCAAAAGATCCTTTACCTTAGCTGGTGCTCTGTACCTTACCGTGATACCCGATATCTTCAGTACTCTACCGATTCTTTCTGATACCCCACTTACGTATGGTAAGCAAGCGAACCCCTTTGACTCTTGCTGTTCCTCTGAGACTTGCGGTTTTCTTTGTGTGACACTCCATATGTCAGACTTGGTGTATCCATTCTGACGTAGGGCCCACAAGTGTTTCCGTTCGTCGGCCAAGGTGCTGGAGTCGCACACCTTCTCGGCTCTGTTGAACAGAGTGTTAATAACACTCTCTTCTGTTGGGGATGGTGGTGTGATTTGGCGTTCAAGTACCGATCGGTATGTGTCTTCTTACGGTAGACTGTATGTCCAAGCACACCCGTTGACGTTCTGTATACCAGCACATCCAAGAATTGCAGCTGATTATCCTCTTCTATTTCCATCGTGAATTTGATAGGACAGACATTGTTTAGGTGGCTAAGGAACTCAGTAAGTTTATCTCTACCGTGTGGGTAAACCACAAAGGTATCATCAACATATCTGACCCAATGCTTGGGTTTGTGAGGACTGGGCCTAATGGCTTTTTCTTCAAACATTTCCATGGAGAAATTGGCGACTACCGGTGAAAGAGGTGATACCATCGCAGCACCCTCTTCTTGCTCATACATTGCTCCCGCCCACTTGAAGTATGTGGTGGAGAGACAATAGTCTACAAGATCCGGTACATCGGTTGGTAGACCTAGGGGCACAAGTGTCCAAGCCCCCTTAATCGGAACACACGTAAAGAGATGTTACGTCGAAACTGACGAGTATATCCTGCGGGTCAATAACAACTTCCTTCAGAATCAGAATAAAATGTTCAAAGTTCTTGACAAAAGATGCAGTTTGTCCTATAAACGGTTCGATGGTTTTCGACAAGTATTTTGCCAACAAATAGGTTGGGGAGCCTATTGCGCTGACGATAGGTCTCAAAGGTACGTTATCCTTGTGGATCTTTGGGAGCTACTGTGGATAACAAAAATGAATATTGCGAAAATGTCGATGTAGATTATAAGCAATTATATGCTATTTGACATGGTTTGAGAACATGTTATGAAGTATTTGTGTAAGATCATCAATTATCTTAAACATGGTTGGCCAAAATATGCCAAACATAAAAATGAAAATAAGCAATTTTATCCAATTCGTCATCAATTAACCATAGAATATAATATTTTACTCTGGAATCATAGAGTCGTTTTTCCACAAGGGTTAAAGAAACCAATATTAGCTCATATTCTGCATATTTCACATTTGGGTACTGCAACGATGAAAAGTGTAGCTAGAAATCATTTCTTTTTGCCAGGAGTTAATAAGGACATTGAACATTTAACAAACAGCTACGAAAGTTGTATAGCAAACACACACAATCCTGCAAAGGCGAATAGTTTGCTAGAGTTCATGTTGATTATTTTGGACCTACTTTTTAGTCATTTTGGATGCACATTCAAAATCGTTGAAAATCTTTCCAATAAAGACAATGCCATCAAATTTCACTATTAAAGCATTGCATGCAACATTTTCAAGATTTGGCTTACAAAACATTAGTTTCGGATAACGCGAAATATTTTTGTATTTTCAGAATTTTTAAATAAATTTAAACTGAACCATGTCACTTCTCCGGTATTTTATCAACAATCTAATGGTGCCGCCGAAAATTCTATTAAAACAGCAAAGAATGCATTAATTAAAAGTTTAAATAAAGATAAGGGCAATGACATAAATTTAGCAATTAACAACTTTTTATTTGATTATAGAAATGCTGAACATGGCACTACAAATCGTTCACTATCTATGTTAATATTTAGCCGAAACACGTGCACTCGATTTGATTTGTTGAAAGCTGAGAAAGTTTTAAGGTATAAAACAGAAAATGAACAGAAAAACAAAAGGTGCATTTTGGGGGAAGGAACGTGTGGTCATTTTAAGACGTTCGGGAAAGGGAAGATAGACCGCGAATAATTGTAAAACCACCTGAATACTTTCGATATTAACTTTTTATTGTTGTATTGAACTGATTTTTTTACTTTGTCTTATTTTATCACATATATGTAATTAAAAATTAAAAGATATATAATGTATTTGAATATACGCGGGATTCAAATGTTGCTATACTGGTCTAGTTTTTATGATGTATGTGTGTAGCCGTTGAGCGCTCATTCGTATATGAACTATACGAAGTGTGATATAATAATAATAATACTACATATGCAGTGTAATAGTTGTGTTATAGAATAAAGTGTATGTTGAGTTGAGATGTACGAAGTAGTTATTTACTGCTAGCCACCGTAATATATAACAGATATCGACCATTTTTGTGTTTATGGTAAATATTGCATAAGTAATAATGGTACAATTTAAGATGTCAGTCAAATGTTTTGAATAACATGTCATATACCAAAAAAAATCATACTAACTTTAAAAATATCCCAGAAGACGCCTCTAACTTTCTCTCGCATACCATTATAAATAAATAAGAACAAAAATAACGGCCGTATATTTGAAATGGATCACCCGGTATAAAAGAGTGGCAGCGTAGGCACCAAAAAGGATCTATTCCTACCACCTTCCATTGGAATAGGACGTAAAGCAGTTTGGCCCAGTGTGCTATCATGATGAGACATGGACTTTATATAACTCTTATCCTACCGCCGAATAAATCGGCGAAAAGTTCGGCGAGGCTGGCTGAGACATAGCGGTCAAAGAAGGCCATCCACATTCTCGGCTAGTGCATTCTCTGTTCATCTGCTGGCGACTTAGAATGGACGTCGCTGAAGTAGCCGCTGCCTAAGCGTATAGTGTGTGTGCATACTTTCATTGAAATTGTGGTTATTATTAATTAATAATTAATTGAATATCGTAAATAAAAATTTAATATAAAATATAAAAAATATCTGAAAAATTTCTTAAATGCTATTGATTTCTTATTCTGATCATTTATATTAGATACCTATAATATAATACATAGTAATACGATTGTCCATAAAACAAAATTAAATAATTGCATTATTATTTTGTATAACGTATTGCGTTATAAATCAAATATTATAGTGCATATCTATACAGAGTTAGTTAAAATTACAACTAAATAATTCTCCAACCGTAAAAAAATAAAGAAAAAAACATTTTTTTTTGTTTTAATCTAGCTATCGAAATTTGGTAACATTTCCTTTTTTAAATAGAACAATACTGTATGTTTTTAAATTTTTTAATTCTAAGATTATTTCTAAGAATTTTTTGTAGGAACCATTTTTCTTAAAATGCATCATTTTTAGTTATCAGCAATTAATTAAAACTGCTGAACTTTGAAACTGATTTGTTCCCACATACATACACACATTTATTTTAATTTGCTGTTTGAACATTTAATTAACATTTAATTTTATTTTTCTGTTTTGTTGTTCTGCTATTTTTTATCCGTTTAGTTAAAACAAAAGTTTGTGAGTTTTGATTAATTGCTTATAACTAAAAAATGATGCATTGTATAAAAAATGATTCAAAAAATTCATGGAATTAATCTTAATTATAAAATGTAAATGTATGTGTTCTATTAGAAAACGGAAAGGTTGCCAGTTTCCATAATAAAATAAGCACTGTGTATATTAAAAATATATTTAGACGATAGCTTGTTTAAAATCAACATGCTTGATTTTTTGAAGATGTTTACTCCGGATATTTTGACCAACCCTGTATACTGGTATGTAACAACGATATTATCAATCAATAACTTAGTAATTGCCCTATGTAGATCGCAGTCGTAATTTGCATCAAAGAACTGTACCAAAATGATACAATAGATTCAGACATCATAGAAAAATAAGACTGGAATCACTTGGAACTGATAAGATTTATTTGAAAGAGATAGATAATATATTCTTTAGTTTTAATTCATTATTGATTTAATATTGCTATTAATATTAATTTTCATTAGTAGTCTATAATACGGATGGTTACTTAATTGATATGCATTTGCATTTCTTTAATAATACAGAAATAAATATCATTATCTGGTATATTTTCCATTTTAAATGACAAATTATAGTAATGGGGACGTCACAAATAGAGAAAAAATACTATCGGATATTTAATTTAATATCAATGTAAACTATTTGTATTTTGCATATAAATTTATCGTGTTCAATATTTTGAAATCTTTCTATTTCAATACTAAATAATTTATTCCATTAGTTACCTACATTTCGGGTTGCATTGATGTTCGAAGAGCCACCTCACCGCACGTGTTTGATGTCATAAATCAGACCCCTGTCGTAAATAATACCTTCGGGTACACACAAAAACTACTATGCGCCTCGTCAACAATTCAGTTTGAATGGATCGATACGAGAGCGCACATCTTGGGCGAGTCGCTCGGCGAACGCGTTTCTTTTATCCGACTATCTGCATCCGTAGAGACATCTGGCATTCGAATGTTGGCGAATTTGGGCGAGTGTGGCATCCACACTCTCTCGATTCGCGGTCTCTCGCTATGTCTCGCGAGAGTCTGGAAGAGGTATTATTAAGAAGGGTCAGCTCCACAAAATTCCCGGCTGTGGGCAGCCTGCCCGAGCGCCAATGATTGGCATAAGTGTGGGTAATAAACCGACGTAAAATAAACGAATAAAAGTCGAAGTACAGTAGTAAAAGACCAAAGCTGAAAAATAATTCTAACAAAGGGGTGGCAACCAGTTATGCTTCAATCATTTACATTTACCCGGTATAATATGCCATAAAATTTTAGTAATTATAGTTTACTTTTAATATTTCTTATTTTTATAGTTTATACTTTTCTAGAAGTATGCTCAGGTTCTTGACATCTCGAATTATCATTACATTAAGTGCTTTTTTACACCAAAACTTCAGCCTCCAACAATCACCGCTGTGAAATTCTCCGATTCTATGGAGCGTCGACCTCGAGGTTCTCGGGTATCGACAGGGTATCGGGCGTAGAGAACGCAGCCCAGGATATCATGTGAAGATGTAAATTGAACGTCCACTGTTGCTGACCACCGAGCATGACACCTTTTGTGCGATCGGTACACCTGTCACTCGCACCCAGTATCTATCCACTCGACGCGGTGATTTTACATTAGTTACACGTTACTCATGCGTGGGAATACGGATCGCCTGAATTATTGTCACCTGCGGTACTAGCCGGAGCATACTTGAAAACCCGCGATGTGCATCGGCCTTTCAGACGTTTTTCTGTCCGTTCTCGATACACCCGATGATCACGAGACCGGACAAATCTCTGACGAGCAAGGAAATAAAAAAAAAACGTTGTAGCAGAGGCGGTAATAGGAACGATATGGCTAGAAAATGACACACGAAATTGTTACTGATTGTTTCTTCTTCTCTCTTCAAGTCATCAGTATTTTGAACAGACGCCGACGGTGGGTTTTCTAAATCTTCATATTCTTAAACAACACTGGGAAACTGCAGGGGTTTATTTTAAAGGCCATGACGTTGTCCGTTGCTTTTTAAATGATGTTGTTTTTACTTTTAAAGCTTTTTGACTTAATGGTGGCATAACAACTTTATGTCGCCTAAATTTTCGACAATAAAAAGTATGAAAATTAGGAACTCCCGGGGCAAGGAATTTTTTTATGGAAATCGATTGGGTATTTGCGATAGACATCTTTGAGCTAAATACGGGTCCGGGTTTCAAAAAAGTCCTTCACGTAGGGTAGCCGAAAAAAATGAAGTCAAATTATTCCAAAGAATAAGTACCAAAAATGCAGGGCCGTACTAGCGTATAGGTATCTGGTTTATCTTATACGCATAAGGGTACTGGTTCAAACCCTTTCCATAAAATTTCATAATAGCTTGTGGCGTCACCTGTGATTTAAAATGTCTTTAAAAAGTCTGACAGTTTTTATTTATTTAAATTCCCAATTCAAAAAAATACAGATGTGGCAATTTTTGTCCTGAGATATTCGCGGAAGTCACTTCACTGGGTATGTGAAGTGACTCTGTATAGATTATTTTAAGATCTGGAACCAGAACCGTCCACAATTATTCTGCCACTGAAATAATTGCCAGTAGACATGAGCAATATGTCGCAACCTGTGGTTCAGTTCTGCAATTTAAAATCGCAGTTAATCATATTATGATCCAGTCACTGTTCAAACTGCTATTGCGATTTCACAATCGCGCACTGTGTTCTCAAAAGATGGCGTTGGTCGTCCGCCGAATTCGCTAGTTTTCCACATCATCTCTGTCCGTTCAAACGTGCAAGTTTGTGTTATTCATGTGTCAAAATGTCAGTAATGCAAGAAAGACTTCAGCGAAATGATATATGGATGTTTTTTGAGAAAGTAGATACGTTTTGCGAAATGTAACGTAATTAATTTTGTAACATCAGATTATTTTTGTCGGATTTTGTTTCCGAGTTGTTTTATTTCAAATGTTTTGTCGTCGCGTTAAAAGTATTACAAACAGAAATAGAGGAAGTAGGTACAAAATAATTTAGTAATAATCAAAATATCGTCCACAATCAAATCATTTCCAGGTCTTCGCAAACATACTAAACGCCGGTTACATCTTGCTTGCTATTTGCGAACTACGATCGCAGTCATTGTGAGCGGCACCACACATCCCATATGTGTCCCATATGGGTAACTACCTACACGGCGCATTGCGATCGCAATAGCAGCTTGAAATCACTGTGATTGAGGAATCGCAGTAGCAGTTTGCAATATGATTGAACAATCGCAGTTTCGCTCCTCTCGAGATTTTGGTTTCCCAGCTTATTCATTGGAGTAGTGTGACCTAGAATGGAAATACCGTCCAGCACACTGTCCGTCCAACACAATTTACATTAGGGTACTGCCAGGGCAAAAGTATTCATCAGATTTCATCTGACCACTTTTTTTTTAACGTTACGAACAGGTACCCGTCAGGTAGATAAATAATTATTGAATTTCGCCGACTGTTTAACAATGATCGTTGGCGAACTGATCAACACAAGATTTCTGTGATCTAAAACCGGCCGGTTCCCGCGGAAGAGTTCTATCGTGAAGACATAAACCACAAATAAATTTGGCGAAACTGAAAAACAAGTCTATAATTTTCTTTAAAAAGAATATTTTCTTTTGTAATAAAGGGTTAGATTTTTTTTAAATACTTGAAAAATCTGACAATTGTATTACACTCTCTAAAAAGTATAAACAATGGTATGATGCATAGTCTAATCATTCTAGATTTTTGGTCTACTACACTACTCCTGCCTTTCGAGCAGGAAACTCATGCCACTCGGCCCTACATCAGCTGGTGACAAGGATAGAGCAATCGCTGAACAACCAGGAGGTGGCTACTTTCCTGGACATCGAGGGGGCTCATGCTGCGCGCACTTTGCCTATGCATGTCTTTAGTAGCCAAATTTAGTTCGACTAACCCTGTAAAAGCGCTGAAGGCAAAATCACGCGCGCTACCACACGCGCTACTATACCGACAACGAGATAAGTCATATTGACGTTTAATATGACTTCCATCATATACTTCATATTAATAGCTCTTGCGCTGGTGCTGACTTGCGCACTTATTTATTTCCTTTTCTGCCAGCCGCGTAGCCTTCGAAGAGCAGTTTTTATTAGTTTTTGCGTATACGAGTTTGTTAGTTTTGGAGTGCTTACATCAATATGGTATACACATGTTCCGTACCAAATTGTCCATCAGTGGGAAAAAGTGTGTTATGCACGTGTTTCCTAATGATCTGGAGGTAATTACCACTTAATTCCAAATATTGTAGTACGTAGTAGTTTTTCTTTCAACTGTTAAATGATACTCCTATTAATTTTCGTACAGTATTTAAGATATAGATAACATAACCATTAGCAGAACCGATTTGTTCGAAATTCCGATGGCAAAAGTACGAAAAAATCGCAGAGCATCCAAAATTAATTTTCCAGAAGACCTGCGGTTTAAGAACAATGAAAACACCACAAATTTAAAGAGGACGTCGTCGGTTTCCAATTTACAATTAAACTGCAAGTGGAAATACTTTTTTGAAGTATTTTTTATAGGTAGCCGTTGTTACAATTTAGTAGTAGGTAGTAGTTTTTAGCAGTTATTTGCTAGTAGATGATAAAAACACAACAAAATATTTATTCCGTGCCCAAGAGATTTTTTTTGATACAGCGAGGATGATTTTGTACATACTCGTTGATAAAGAACAAAACCAATGCCTAAAACTCAAGTTTCCTAACCTGGGTCTGCAGATGAGGCTGCAGATGTACCAAACAATGGCCACAAAAGTACACATTCATTTACCAGGACTCTCCCGGGCTGGTCAAATAAGTTATGGTACTTCTCAAATAGAGAGAGGTGAATATATGAACAAAATTATTATGATTTACGCCAGATTTTTCTCACAATATTGACCCGGTTTATTATTTGAATATTCTTTATTTAACGAATAATGGTATTTAATTACTACATGTTCACTACTTAAGTTCAAAAAAAGAAATAATTGGTACTCTCGTACTTCTGGCTTAATGGTAATTAATGAAACATTATTACTAAGTTGAAGTAAGAAATATTTTTTTCAGTTTAAATAAATTTCATTAACTATTACAACTTTACAAAATATGTTTAATTGAACATCAAATTTATATTCATGGACAGCAATAATAAGTAACCGACCTCTCCTGTTAACCCCTTGAGTCTCAAAGGCCTTCTCTGGTTTCCTCCGGATCCTATTATTATTTTTGTACCCTTATTTTAAGATAAATCATTGATATAGACTATCAAATATCTATTGTTTGGTAAGAAGTAACAAAAATTAAAATAATATAATCTAATATTATTGTATTAGTTCTTGTTATTATAGATTATATTTGGAAGCGTATAATTACTACATGTAAGAAATGTTTACCTTCCAAGGCGCAGACATTGTATAGGATGGCTTTACAGTACAAGCAAAGGGCAAAATGGTGCAAACAACTTACCAACAAGAAAGGGACAACCAGAGCAATGAAGTTTGGTATTTGCAATGATTATGTTAAAACTTCAAAGAATGAAACCACTATAAAATTTGTTATGGGTCAATAGAGTAATCAAAGGAAGAAGTTTCTGCTGTTGTTGTGCCTTTAACTTACATGTTTTTTCATTTCATTATTCTCAAGATACTTGTTATCAGCATTCGAAAGTTTGTTTGAATTGCTTTATTTTCCTATTTTATTCATAAATTTAATAATGTATTCTCATTATTAATAATTTATAACGTTAATAACATCAATTTTTCCAGAAAGTTTGGATGTTACTGTTTATAGTAAATTTGACAATATTATTAATTTGAAGACGTGATTTTGTTAGTGGTTTGTAACAATAATATCATACTTTTATTATTTCCAAACTAATTTTATTTTTAAATCAAACGGCAGAGGCGGCAATGAGACCACTAGCGATAACGTCTGTAGCGGGGCTAGTTGAACTAAAATTGTATGGAAAAATAAATGGGCTGAGTGGGCTATCTATATTAGTATATATGTATCTTATCTATGAGGGGGCTTTTGACAATACCTCAATCCGCACCATCGTTCGAGCTGTCAATGATCATTGAGTGGAACCCACGATAAGTCAGCGGCTAGAATCCATGCTAACTGACAGACAGGTCACGACGAAACAATACGATGAAACCTTAACCATAATGGCCAAAGGGGGATGCCCACAAGGAGGAGTTCTATCTCCCCTGCTCTGGGACATGGGCGTATATGAGCTTTTAGAGCTACTAAAAGATAATGGATCCTATGCCCAATGCAGTATGCGGATGACATCGTTATCTTTATCAAAAGAAAACATCCATGTACGATATCAGGGCTCAAGTCCAGCGCCCTAAAAGAGGTAGAAACTTGGTGCAGTGAAGTGGGGCTGAACGTAAACCCATCAAAAACGGCACCGATCACCTTCACGAAAAGAAGGAAAACGGAAGGGCTGAAAACTCCTTCCTTCTTTAATCAACCGCTTCAATTTACCAATGGGGTTAAATTTCTAGGGATATACCTGGATTCAAAACTCACTTGGAACCGAAAACTCAAACACAACCGACAGAGCCAAGAGGATCTTAATAATGACAACCAAGTAAACACTTGGAAAAACATGGGGGCTCTAACCGGAGATGATGCTATGGCTCTATAACTCGGTAGTAAAACCCATGATCAACTACGGATGCACCGTGTGGTGACCAAAAGTAGAACAGAATGCTCCCCGAACAGCTCTATCGAAAGTACAGCGGGTAGCTTGCGTATGCATAACTGGTGACATGGGCAGCACACCGACGGCCTTCATGGACACCCTGTTAAACCTCCAACAACTGGACATAGTCCTTAAAGTGAAAGCTACGCTAGGGGCATACAGGCTACAACACAATGGCAATTGGCACCAAAATGGGAAACACTCCAGAATAATTCAAACAGCAGCAAGGCCAATATTAACAATGGGAAGAGACTACATGAGACCACAATACTCCCTGATTATGTCTTTCAAAATAATATTTAGAAGGGTACAAGGAGAAAACACCAAAAAGCCTAGGAATCCTTACCTGGTACACAGACGGGTCCAAAAGGGTAGATGGATCAAGCGCAGGGATTTGCGGTCTATCCCCCAGATGTGAGTTAAGTATCTCCTTGGGGGCGCTGGCAACAGCTTATCAGACCTATGCGATAAGCGAATGTGCATTGAAAAACTTACAAAGGAGGTACAAATGGCAAAATATCCTAATATATTTGGACAGCCAAGCAGCCCTCACAGCTCTTGACAGCTACAAAATCCAATCCAGAATAGCCTGACAATGCCTCCAAAACCTAGCGAGACTAGCAGAACCAACACAGTAACCCTACAGTGGCTGCCAGCACACAAAGGGGAGGAAGGCAACAAAAGAGCCGACAAACTGACAAAAAAAGGTTCGAGTCCATGCAAAACACCATGCATAGGACCAGAACCAATGATAGGCAAACCATAGTGTGTAATCAAGTCAGACGTGCGACAGTGGGCTATCAAAAAATACTCCGACCGTTGGAAAACTTGACAAGGCACCGACATAGTAAAATACTATAGCCGCTGAGGTGATAAAACTCAGCAGGAACAACCTAAGGATGGTAACCAGTTCTCTTTTGTATGTATGTTGAAGTTGTAAACTTCCTGTTATTATTTTCCTTTTTTTTTAATTAGGTATTTACTATTTTTGTTGCTATGGATTTTTTCTTATATTTTGTATTAGTTTCATTTAGTAGGCATACTTACGTTTTTTAGTAACATTACAGCTTATTAGTAAGTTTTATTGGTCCTATTTTTGTTTCGGTTAGTTACGATAGCTTCTATTTGTTATTTTTTCTATTATTGGCTATAAAATAGTTTATTTTTTATGTTATCTGAATAAAATATATTATGTTGTTTCTATTTTCTGGCACAGCGACCAAAGTTAGTCGAGAAGGAGCGACTGAAGCTGTTTAGTATTTTGTACCTTGTTTTTTATATTTTGGATTTGTTTCATTCTAATACTCTTTCTCATATTTTGTTTTAATGAAATTTGCTCATTTAAATGTAAGATCAGTTGTTGGTAAGTTCATTGACCTGGCGTAGCTCTTTGCTGTAGATGATTTTGATGTTTTTGGAGTGACAGAAACGTAGTTGGATGGGTAGTCGGAGCGGTTGGTGGGCATGGGTGGTTATGAATTGGTTGGAGTTTCGCGGACGGTCAGAGTGGAGGGGTTGGCATTTTTGTGAAGTAGCACTACCAGATTAATATTTTGAGCAGCTCCATATCCGATAGCCTTGAACAGGTCTGGATACAAGTCAGATTGAATGGCATTAGTTTACCGATTGGTACTGTATATCGTCCGGAACCGAGGTAATTCATGTTCGTCACGTTTTTTGGACGTTTGGACTGTGCCAGGTCGTTGATCAGTCGACTAGAATAACGGAGACCACTGCTTCCTTGATAGATTTTAAATCGTGTCGGATGCCATAAGCGTAGACAGCATAGGAGTTCAGAATGTCCACCATCTGTCCGATCATGCACTTAACGCCACCATCTCGGGAGTCTAAACTCTGTCGCAGTTTTAAGTCTTTCATTATGATATGTTTTTTGCTGACCTGATAAATACTCCCTGGAACCTGTTCTTTGGTCTTGCCTCAGTGGATGAAAAAATTGATTATTTCTCTCGTGCAATATGTGCTTTATTTGATGCCCATGCGCCATTCCGGAAAGTAGGCAGATATAAACGGTTTGACCAGTACATAACCGATACAATAAAATCAATGATAAAGTCAAGGGATAAGGCATATAAAACGGCAAAGGCTTCCGGGGACCATGCGCATTGGAACTACTGTAAAGAACTCTGCAACTACACAGTTTCTGCCAAAAAGTGGGAGAGAAGAGCTTAACTTGACCAGCTAGCTGGAGACAGGAATTTGAAGCAACTTTGGAAAAAAGAAGAAGAGTAGAGAGGGGCAATTCCGGTTGAGCTCAAGAATCCCGATGACATAAACAACTTTTTTATTGACTCGGTAAACGAAATTTGCCAGGGTTGGAATGTGATGACCTCCTTAGATCTAATACAATAACCGACTTAAACCGCTTCCATTCTCCGCGGTGTCCGAGGAATTTGTGGAGAGTGTTGTACTTGGTATTAAGACAACCGCTGTCGGTGAAGATGGTGAAAATGTGTTGCCCTCTGATTGTTCCCTTCCTCACGCATATAATAAACTGCTGTCTTACTCTTAGCAAGTTTCCCTCCGTAGGGAGGATTGCTAAAGTCATTCCGATACTGAAAAAGAAAAGACCACAGACCTACTCTGAATTGCGTCCTATCAGCATCCTTCCTGTGCTGTCAAAGGTATTGGAAAGGGCGGTTCCGGCGCAGATTTCAGACTATTTGACCAGGAATAACTTGTTTTATAGTAATCAGTCCGGATTTAGGAGAGGGTTTACGTGTGCGACGGCTCTATTGGATATGACCGATGACATTCTGCGTGCCAGAGGATGATCGTCTTACAGCGTTAATATCGCTGGACTTTTCGAGTCTTCAATACGTTAAACCATACCACATTGCTTGGGGTCATGCACTATGTCGGGTTCTCAGAAAAAGTGATTAGATTTTTTAAATCATATATTGTTCAAATAAATCACAGAGTCGTCGTCAAGAGATGCTCCGCCGGGTTGCGGCGTCTGGACAGAGGTGTTCCATAGGTAGACCAGGCAATAGAGATTTTTTCGTGACAAAAATAGTATCAGCAAGCCGACGGTCCCAGGTCACGTGGAACAGTCCGTAGATGTATTGTGATGTGTTATCGACTCGCAAATATCATTACTTAATTTGTTATAAACAAAAAACCTCAAAAGATCGTGCATTTTTCGTTTTTGGATTGTAAAAACTCAACCGATGGAGCAATCTTGATGCTTTCACACGAATTGTAGAGAATGAGAAGACGAAAAAAATAAACCTTACACGGACTCGATCGCATTAAAATTTACGGAGAAAATTCGGAAAAACCGGTCAAATCTGCGTGTTTTCAATAATTTATTACTCCGCCATTTTCAAAGTTGTTTTGCACAATTGCGATTTTATATTTTTATGCAATATGGTTCGGCGACCCTGAATGCGTCGGAGGTGGTCCGATTTTAATTTTTTTAACCTATTTCGAAAGTAGAAGTATTGTGCTACAAAACGTCTATTCTGATTTTGCGTTAAAATGTTGCGAAATAGGCGAAAAATGCTTGCAAACATGACCGAAACCTGCTGCGCGCTCCAAAGCTGTCGAGTAGGCAGCCGCGCTTCCCCGCGGCCGACGCGGGGAAGCGCGTATCTATAGTAATCCCAGCGCGCTGCGCACTTCCCCGAGTCGGCCACCTACCCCACTACTCGACCGCTTTGGAGCGCGAGTCAGCTTTTGATCATGTTTGCAAGCATTTTTCGCGTATTTCACAACATTTAAACGCAAAATCAGAATAGACGTTTTGTAGTACAATACTTCTACTTTTGAAATACGGTAAAAAAATGCCTGGGTTATGCACACTTAAAGTACCCATCAATCGCTACTTTCTTGCGAAAAGCCTACGCTACAACTTTGAAAATGGCGGAGTTATGAATTATTGAAAAAACGCAGATTTTTCCTGTTTCCGAAATTTCTCCGTTAATTTTAATGCCATCGAGTCCGTGTAGAGTTTATTTTGTTCGTCTTCTCATTCTCTACAATTCGTTGAAACCATCAGATTCCTCCATCGGTTCAGTTTTTTCAAGCAAAAACGAAAAAAAGCACGATCTTTTGAGGTTTTTTGTTTATAACAAATTAAGTAATGATATTTGCGAGTCGAGAACACATCACAATACATTTACGGACTGCTCCACATGACCTGGGACCGTCGGCTTGCTGATATTATTTTTGTCACGAAAGAATCTCTATTGCCTGGTCTAAGGGTTTAATACTTGGACCCATGCTGTTTAATATTTACTTTTCTATCTTCCTGAAGTTAGTCAGTTCCTGCAAGTGCCACCAATAGCCTGACGACACATATCTCTATTATAGCTTTGAAGTCCAGCTATAACGAGTCCAGAATGGTAATCAATGCTCATGTAGAGCGGTTTGTTGCGCGTGCTCAGGAGATGTCACATGTGATTAACGATAGAAAGTCAGCTGTGGTGGTGTTTGGTGATAAAAATAAAAGTGTTCCTGGTGACTTCAAATTGTGGTTGGTGGTGAGATGTTGGCAATTAGGTCGGAGGTAAAGTGTTTGGGAGTATTGATGGACGAGAGACTGAGTTTTGGCCGACATGTTTCATCTAGGATCCAGTCAGCATACATGCGGCTAAAATCCTTCTATTCAATCAATCAATACGTTTATTTCCCAAAAATAACAATACAGTGTTATTACAGAAAGTCAAAAACCAAAAACACACAAGAAAACGCAATATAATTAAACAATGTTCTTTTGTTTAACTATGTTGCGTTTTCTTCGAACATCTAAATTAATTCACATAGGCTAAAAATTCAGCAATGGAGTAAAACGCTTCACTTAACATTCTTTATGTACTTTTTGAACCGACACAAAGGCAACGATCGCACTCCGACGTGCAGTGCGTTAAAGAGCTTCACACCCTGGTACATAACATGGCGCTGTGAAATGTCCAGCCTATGAAGAGGAATATCCAAGTTTTGGCCGGTTCTTGTGTCATGCTTGTGGATATCTTTCCTAAGCTGAATGTTTTGTATTTATTTTTATGAAAACCAGAGCATTGTAAATAAACAGTGACGGTATAGTTAATATCTTTAAATTTTTAAAAAGTGGTCTACAATGTTCTCCATAGTCTGCTCCTGCCAAAATGCGGATAGCTTTTTTCTGTAAAATAAAGATACGATGCCAAGAAGTGGAACTTCCCCACAAAATGATGGAATAGTTAATGTTAAATTGAAATAAAAGCCTCCTTGATCCTTGCAAGTTTATTTAAATTACTGTATACATGTTTCGGTGAACACCACCATCATCAGTACGTACAAACTACAACAGATAAATAGCGAAATAAATAATGAAACTAATGAAAATGAAATTAGAAATCTCTTTAAAAACTTACGTCAAAAATTATCTAAACGGAACATCAGGAGATTCGGGAACAAACTAACTTGGACGAGCACAGGAACAACGCAGTGTCAGTCATATGGCTTGAAGTAAAACACATAATCACAATCAAAAATATCAAAATACGGAGACTCAGTTAAAACTATTTGCAATGTAGAGCGTGTTTCAGGCACGTGTGTATCGCATGGCAGCTCGAGGCCATGACTACCGAATATATGTAGACACAGTAAGAATCAAAAAATATTAACCACAACTTAAAGCGGGGAACAACGAATTCAAAAAATAATGAAAAGGGGAGGTGGAACACAAAAATTAAAACAAAATTAAATTAATTTAATATCTTTGGCGAAACGGACTGGAGAATCTATAAGTATGAAAATAAGGGTTTATAAATAAAATTAGTTTGATCATTAAGAAGAAAAGTATTAGGGATTTTTTTGTGTCGTTCTATTTCAAATTGTTCAAGGAGGTCTAATTTATAACCTTTGTCACATTTGTGAAGTAATTTAACATCTCTGTAATTAATAATATGCCCTGTCTCGACTCTATGTTTATATAAATTAGAAGTACTTTGATTACGATGTTCTCCAATCCGTTTCGCCAGAGCTCTGCCCGTCTGACCAACGTAGCAGGCTTCACATGAATAGTTAATACTGCTATGAAAAGTTGCAAAATATAATGTTTTTGCTGTTTCCCTGTCTGCAAATTCTACAATTTTTCTTATTTGGTATATGTAGCTATTTAACGTGTTGGCCAATGAATCAATGTGATCTTTCCATTTTAGTGCTGAATCAATGTAAACACCCAGCAATTTTACTGTCTGGGGTGTTTCAGGCCTTGGTTTAAAATATATATTCTGTGTTTTGTTTTATTCAGCTTGAGGCTATTACAATTAAACCAATTCTGAGCTTCCTCCAGACTACTGCGTTCCTTGACAAGTAACCCATCTGCAAAAAGAACTGTGTGGCACTCTGCTAAACTTACAGGCAGGTCATTTAAATAAATTAAGAACAATATGGGTCCTAAAAGTGATCCTTGCGGAATACCATAATCCAAAGACAAGATATTTGACTTGGAGTTATTGCTAACCACGGTTTGCTTTCTACAATCTAAATAAGATATGAACATGTCCAACGAATTACCTCTGATGCCGTAGTATTCCAAATTCGCGAAAAGCGTTGTGTGAGTTACACAGTAAACGCTTTGCTCAAATTCATGAGCAAAGCTGATGATTTCTCTCCACTTTCAAAAGAATGAACAATTTGTTGTACAATACTTATTAGTGCTTTTATTGTTGAGCAATTTTTTCGGTACCCAAACTGCTCGCTTCTAAACAGAAAATTTGTCTCGAAAAGGGAAGCTAATCTTATTATTATGGCCTTGAAATTCTAAATCGCAGTCTAAGAGTTCAGTTTTGTAATTCACTAGTATTGTCGTGCCTGGATTATTGTGATACCGTGTATGGACCATGTTTAACTGCCTTCGATGCATTTCGTATACAGCGACTTCAGAACGCTTGCCTGTACGCTTTACTTTCAATCTCCTATGTTACGATAGTCGGTAGTCGTACGTTACAGTAGTCGTACTATACCCTGGGCGGGATAGCTAGATATGGCTGGCACTATGGCTGTTTTGTATTGGGGTGCTGCTTCTCAAATCACCACCATACCTGCACCGTAAGATTTCATTCAGGACGGACGTCCATAACGTGAACATTCGCCGTAAGCATAATTTTACCATTCCAAAAAATAAATCTTCTAAATTCAAATCATCTTTCTCTTATAAGGCGGCGGATGTGTTCAATTCTATGCCTGCGTCCACTACCGCAGTCGCGCGGGCAATTCAGTTTAGGACGCGGTATAGAGATTGATTTTTATGTCGACGTCGAGCTTCGTCTGATCAGTGAGGTCTATTTTGTATCTTGTTTACAGTTATTGTTTGTGCAATTTCTATATTGATTTAGAGTTTATTTTGATAATTTATATTTGTTTTACTGCTACTTTTCTATGTTTGTCTATTGTCATGCAGGTCCGCGTGGAAGACCGAGCTGCGGCCACATTGGCGGTATGCTCAAACGCGCATCTGCTTGCATCCATCATGTTTGATGTTGATATACTTACTAATCTATAATTAAATGTATCTGTTGTTGGTTTGCAATAAATCTATTATTATTATTATTTATTGGAACTCTCTGATACATCTCATTAAATATATTATACCTAGATAATATAATTTAGATACAACATATAATTACAAAAATTACACTAATAGATTTTGAAAAGTAATGAAGAGCATCAGGGCAAATTGGCAGTACCGAGCTTCGCTGAAGCCTATGGTACTCCCTTTGCGAGCATCACTGCAGCTGAACCCAATTTTGAAAAGCAACGCCCTTTATGCTTTACATTAGGTTGGTAACTACCAACCGGACGATCAACAATTTGCCAGAAACGTAGTGTTCAATAAATTCTGTAAATGAAATACATATTATGTATGTATAATTTTAAATCCGTTAACAGCCGCTCGCGAACTTTCCAGTATAATGAGTGTATTGGGAAATGCACATTGATGAATACTGGATACACTTTATTCTGCCCTTGAATCTTCTTAATTACTTCGTTGTTAATAAGAAATTTTCAGATTGGCACGCATCAGTGGAATGAATTTGAAACGTTTCAGGTCCGGTACCGTGGTGGAACGAAGCACTAATTTACGCAACCGCTCCGCGCCCAAGAAAAGTACGGTTTTAATTCTGATTTCCGTTGGGGTTTAGGGCCGAATTAAGTACGAAATGAGAAAGGATTCGAGATTTTCGAATCCGCGCGGACCCCTTTCGTCTCCCAGGCATACCCGCTGCCGCGCGCCCCGCAATATAACTTCTTAGAGTACTCGTGGGCCGGAACGGCCGCCTTGAAATATTACATTTATATATTTTCGAGTTGTAAATTAAAACTCTCACACTGTTCGAGCTTGCCGGTTGGGGTGTGGAGGAAGGGCGATGCGGGGGTCCATTACTCTCTTCGGAAAACAAATGAAAATTCATTCCGGCTCCCGTGAATGCCACTGATTGTTTACTTAATTGCTACATCCCCTGCAACTACAGATATACAAATGCAGAACTTTTCGATTCATCTTCAGTGTGTTTTACTATTGAAAATCAAAGATTAATATATACCATTGTAGGTAATAGGGTGGGGGGGAGAAGCATTTTAACCTTTTTTTCTCTGGTCGGAAACATCTACCCGGAAAAAGTGGCTCAACCATACCAAAAGCACACCTGTAATTTTTTTTCGAATAGGCCCACAATCTTCTGTTCGTCAATTTCTGAAATTTTGGGTTAAAAGCACAAGTGAGGGTTTTTCCAAAATGCATTACTAATACGTTCTAAGGGTTGCTTCGCGATGAAAAGTTGATCATAAATGACCCAAACTAAAAATTGAGACCAAAAGTGGTCCTAGTTCAAAAGCCAGCAAGAGAGGGAGGGGGTAAAAATGCGTGCTGTCAGGCAAAACAAAGCAGTGTTTCTGCAGCTCTTTGCTCACTTGCTAGCACCAAAACAAGTTATCCAGAGCCCCGTAGAGCCACATGGAAAGATGGCCCTACCCAATCAACCAACCTACGTAGGACATGTCTATTACGTCTTTGCGCCTTCAAGGACACTCAATAATTGTCCCTTAGCGTCAAATAAGGGGACAGCTTGGCGAGAGAGACGGGTTGACCATATATGTCTGCCACGAACTTTTGGGCCGATGACTTTGACTGAGGTTTCCGTGACTAAGTTCTCTCCACTGCAAAAAAGTGGCAAGGAAAAGGCGTGAAGGTCCATTGAGGTACCAGACACAGAAAGCTTAGTCTCCTGTTGTTCTGCTCCCTAAAACTGGATGGACAGTAAGTGAAACATCAGTCTGGTCCCCCATAATCATCATCATAACCATCATCAATCATTTGTCTCATAATAAACTTTAGGGACAACATTATACCTTATTTGAGACCCTAAAACACTTTCTTCCTCTTTTGCTTTCAGGATTTTCTCCACTGCATCTCTGCGAATGGCCTTGAATTCGTACCTTTCCAAGGAGAACATTTTCAGGCATCGCAATGAATGTGTTGGATGCATTGGCCACCGTTCGGTACTTCAAAGGAAGACACATTGACCGCTTGATGGCTTCGAAGAGATGACAACCATCATCATCCTAATCAATTGACTTGCTCTTTCTTATCGTGGCACGCAAAAGTATGTACAGTGTTAGCAAAAGTAACAATTCAGACCTCAGTGCTTCGTTTTTTTGCCGACAACACGTCCATTATGATGACTTTTCATCGCAGAGCCATTCTTAGAACGGATTAGTACCGCAAACGGGACAAGTTTAGAAAAAGCCTAACTTTTAGTGTTTTTACCTAAAATATCAAACAACGAACAAAAGATATTGACCGATTCGAAAACGATTTTGCAGGTGTGTTTCTTTTGGTCTTTTGGAACAATTTTAACTTTTTACTCGAAAGTAATTAACTGCACCTTCAGTGTCTATGGATAATGCCCCTTTCCCTTCGAGTCCCGTCGCTTCCCTTCTAGACGCTCCCAGACTTTCCATTCCCATACCGTGCCTCAATATTCAACTCCTTAACACATTGGAACGATCGATGATCAATAAGCCACATAAGTGCACTGTGTATCAAAATCAACACACCACTAACACACAATTTCAAACTTTGGTTCCAAAACCGCTCACCCGACTTTGTTCAGTTGTAGCTGGACCCTTCAGTAACGATCTCGTGGCCGAGATTTGTATTAAACATTTTCGTTTGAGCTCAGGCAGGGTATAATAATGAGTATACGTTTTGTTGCTCAAAATTTGTGGCATTCTTTGTTGTTTGTACTAGCTACTACAGGAATCAAGTGGCATCAAACAGTAGGCCAATATTTAATAATAATAATAATTTATTCATTGAATATATTTACAGTATACGTATAACTTATATATATATATATATATATATATATATATATATATATATATATATATATATATATACAGTAGTAAATACTCCACTTCCTTGTCATCCCTCTGTCTTCACCTCGGGGTTGGCACATCCACATCATGGTTGAACAATTTTTTTTTTTGGTAAACAATTTGTTCTTCATCGCCTCTTTTAATAATCGAGATACAACTACAACTGTAATGGATACTAATAATGTCTGTGGGAATATTCATAACAAAGCGTTTATTTTGTTCAGGAAAGGAACACAGGTTTTACGTATATATAGCTATAACCAAATGAGCTTTATTCTTAGTGCACTGTGAATAAATCGGAAATGTATCCACAAAAACAGGATTCCATTCCTGAATAAGACACCTACTCAGACCAGTCATACCTGAAAATAACCAGTATGTTTGTTGCCGTATGTTTAGTCTTGTCACTACTGACGGAATGAAATGAGTCGAAGAACAAAATGTTTAGAAAATATTGGGTTACTGTTGTCTGTTGGACTTCACTTGATTCCTGTGGTTATAACTGATACAAACCAGAGAAAGCTATAAATATCGAGCAAAAATCTTATCCTCATTGTTGTACTATGTAGGTATGTACTCAAAACTAACATGTTAATAAAGAAATCTGCCAAAATATCGAATGAGGAATAAGAAACATAAGATTGATCAAAATCGGGTGAGCGGTTTGATTGAAGTAAACTTTCAAAGTAAATTTTTAGTGGTGCGTTAATTTTGACGATCAATGTAAATGATATATGAGGAAAAAGTGCAGGTTACAACATCATACCAGAAGGAAAATAGCCCAACTAAGCAACTAAATGTCTTTCTTTATTTTAAAGGAGAAAATATTACCAACCAGTTGAGAGTCCCACCGTGTGATATTATTGAGATTTTTACTCAATGAACTGGATTTTCGGAAAACACTTTTCTCTGTTTATGAGTCTGAAGATCTCTAAGCAAGGATTTTAATTAATTGCACAAAAAGTAAATTGCGCAATACACTGTTGCGTGCGCCAATTCGGATTTAGGTACAACACAACTCTATTCAAGGAAGGCAACATAAAAATATAGCTGGGCCTCTGTGAGTATTTTAATTTACCCTAGCGAGTGCAGAGGTGGAGTATCGAACAATGGTGCTTTTCGCACAGGACGAAATAGGACCTGTCAGGCGTATATCTGTATACAGTACAGGGTCCTCGACGTCGGGTCCATTCTTTTCCATTCCTCGAACATTAAAACTTATTTCCCCGCGAGGCACCGAAATAAACAAAGAAACACTTGACTTGTGTATATATTTCGCTGGTATTGTGTTCCGCTAGAATTAATATGGTAATATTTTACCGGGAGCGGTGGTTTTAAATATATCTGAGGACACTAGAGGGCAGGCTTCCTCATCCGGTCAACCGCGTATCCGCAAAGAATTCCATCCCCCAAAGGACCGAACGCCGCTGCACTTCGGTTTCGGAAAGCTTCCTCTGCTCCTTTTGCCCGATGCCGCGCTTCATTCTTTTAGATTTACACGGAGGGGAGAGCGGGGAGAGATAAAACAGCACCGTGGTCGCAATAAATCCAGGAACAGTCGTATCCTTCTCCCCGTTCCCACCGTGGACGATGTTTAATATTTTCCTACGCGGCTCCTCCGGAGTTGTGGAGTGGTCCTTCTAAGCCGGATGCGAATACTCGGTTTTGGTGCAGTCGACTGTTTTAAGATGATCACATTAATTTTTTTACTAGTACTCATTCCACGTCAATTTAGTCGCGGACAGCCATGTTACATATTTTCTTGCGCAAAGATTTAGCTTGCAAAGAAATTGTTAGCATGCCCTAATAAAAAAATTATTCCTTCGGAATCATTATGGGGTGTTAAAGGAACAAAAATATGTGTAAGTACGTGGGCTTTCACGACCAGAATCATTTACAAAATAAATTGCTTCCGGGTTATGCCGTGTGTCAAGACCGTTCGCGAACCATGTCGCTCGCTTCTTCAGAGCTAACTGAATACTGATTCAGTTTTTTTCAAACCGTTTCGTAATATTACGGGCCTACTCATCGGCCATTTTAGACTATGGAAGCACATGTTCAATCTTCATCTGATAGAAACTCATGTGCCGAGCTTGCGAGCAGGACGACTTGGGAACCCTGGCCCACCAATCAGGAACGCTCCTGTACCATACCTCCTTGTCCTTGTCTAGGCTCCGGACTGGTTTGCGTGCAGGGGAGGTTTGCACAAAGGGCCTACTGGGCCTAGGAGTTATGGGTTCCACCCAGCCTCCGTCTTCCTACATACACACATTGGTCACAAGTGGAATGCAAGATTTTGACCAGTCGGGGTGTGAAGTTTTTGCAAATTTTAAATAAATTGTTCATGTGAACATACCGGGTGACTCACGCCATAGGTACTCCCGTTTATTTTCTTTGTTTATAAAGCTGGACGAATGAAATTTGGGATAGTGTTAATAGACAAAAAATGCCATTCTTTGGGATACTCTTGAGGTTAATATGACTTCCGGTTTTTCCAGAAATGACGTCATCGTTGAAATTTTAAATAGCATCCTATATGCTTTGTGTGATATTTTCAATCAGGATGACATTCTGAACACAAAATCATATCGATCGTCAATTTTTATCACCAAGGTAACGCAAAAATAACTTTTTTGTGTATTAATCTAGGCGGCCATGAATTGGTGAAAATAGTCAAAAATTGTCAAATAAACACTAACTAAATCGATTTTGACCGACAACCAATAGTTTAGCTGCATGAGCAAATTCTATTTCTACGAGATCGGTCGTACTGCATGAAAACTAGTAGCCAGGATTTGTCAGATTTTTTGATTCTACTGACAGTAGGTAGTCTTGGTGTCAAACGCTAATGTTTTGACAATAACTTCTGTCAATATAAGCTGCGTTCGCATATTGTATTACACCTTTTACACCCAATAACACGTAAGTGTCATTGGGACGGTGTACCCGGTGTCAACGGAGTACAATATCCGAACGCAGCTTTAATCGACATATCTGTCTGGTTCTAGTAGTTTTATTTTAATGCAGACATGGCCGATCTCGATCAAATAGAATCTCATGCAGCTAAACTCATAATTTTATGTATAGTATGATAAAGTCATGTGCCTGGCCACATCAGATTTTTTTATAAGTAGAGCACGTAAATCATGTTCAGAAACTCAATAGTCTAAGATCCAGTGGCCGGCAGACTTACGGTATTTTATTAAACCCTATATTTTTATAGTTTATTCTCTTATATTTACTCTCTCTATACCTGCCAAACATGAGACGGGCACGCGTTAGTTCAGCCGGCGCGGCGGTTCCTATGGAGTCTGTGTAAAATTTGACCAAGTTCAACGTCATAGCGACATAGCTGCGCCACTTGGATATCTTAAAATACTTTTTGTTATTGGAAAAAACAATTGGAGACCGCTGTGGCGGTTTCAAGGTCATGGCAGACACTTTTAAAAGTCACAAAAAATTACAATTTACGGTATTTCGACAAAGTTGAAATTTATATAGGACATTAATAATAATATTCTAAGCCTATATGTAGCACGGCAGATATTTTTCATGGTTCTAACATCCCGGCAGACAACCAAACGTTACCTCTGCCGACACAAATGGCGAAAATGTTAATTAACAATTTTTAAGTAAACTTTATTCTTCATAAACGCTTAAGTATAGGCTAAGCACATTATTATTAATGACATATATAAATGTCAGCTTTGTCGTAATACGTAATATTTTATTTTTCTGTGGTCTTTTAAAAGTGTGTGCCATAACCTTGGAACCGCCACAGCTGTCTGGAATTGTTTTTTTTTTCACTAACAAAAATTAAGTATTTCAAAATATCCACATGCCTCACTGACTCCTTAGGAAGCGCCGGCTGAACGCTTATCATTCCATTAAAATTAAGTATCTGAGGTAGGTAGAGTCATTAAAATTCCATGAAGTTCGTTCTCGGAAACTAAATCGTCCTACACTTTTCTATTGATGGAATAAAAAATACCATCTTTCTGAAGTAAGGTTTACATTGTCTGTTTGCCAGTTAATGGATAACTTTAAATATGATTTGCTGGACTACAATCACTACATAACCGCAATATTCCACGCATTTTCAAATACTTAATTTGGTAATGAATATAGCAGACATAACAAGGAATTCAGCAAAAATTTAAATTATTTTCATGAAATATGATAATTTATGTTGACAGTATTTCCTGAAATACGTCAAAAAACGTTATAAATCCTGCTATGAATAAATATCGCACCGTCTCTACGGGGTGTAGTTTCTCCCAATAAACACCCCATAAAAATCATAGCGCAATAAACCGTAACCGCCCCCGGTCGGGCGGCGGAGCTTTGAAACAAAATCGTAAATACCGGTACGCGCGCGAGAGGGATGGACTCTGCTAAAAGAAAAGATAAGACGATCGGCGGCTAATTCTGCATCTTATCTCCTGCGTTGGTAGGGGGTGGCGGGCGGCCGGGCGGCGAAGACGCGCGAGAGAGCTAGCGGCTGAGCGGCCCAGCGTAATTAAAATCCGAATGGAGGACGAAAAAACCTCTACACACAAGGGCCGCTGTACACGTACGACCGTAGTCAACTTTCTTACGCCTTCCGCTCACCGCCAACCCCCCTCTGAAACTCCGCGTCACCATACCCACCCCACTGTCTTCTCAGATCAGGACCGTAGTCAAAGAGCTAAATGAGGCCCACTCTACACATTTTAATTTTAAGTATAAGACAGTAAGGCTTCCCAGAATTAGAAACCTCACCAAAATATCCTCACATATGTTGTCCACATATGGTATGGCATCATATATGTTAGTTGGGGTCTTCAATCCGATATTCGTCCTGGCCGGCAACATACGGTACGTGGAAGCGGATGCGGATTCCACCAAGTAACATATCGGGCAGGCCAAAATATACTGGACTAACTATCTTGGAAAACAGGTACTATGATACTTACCTCGACGTTGGGAATAGTCTAACCAAGTTGTTCTAACAAGAAGCCATAATTATATCCACAAACGATATTTTATTTATTATCTCAATGGTCAACTGATATGCAATTTAGTATGGGTACCAGGCATGAAGGAGTAATCCAGCCCTGCTAAGAAACGCGTTGTATAACGATTTAACAAGTGTATTGCTGATCAACGCGCTCGCCCCCAAACCGGTTAGATGTGATGGCAAGGCTAGAAATAACAATCTAAGAGGATAAACAGACCATAATAGTCCGAAAGGTTCGAGGAGGAATTTTGGGAATTTCACTCTCACACCAACCAATAATACGAGAATGGTAAAGAACTAAGGCAATCATTGTCTGGCAACCACCATTCTTCAGTCTAAATTCTAGTACCTATAAAAATAAAACAGTACATTTGACATTTTGTGCTCCAAATCTTCACCGCTTTTCACCTCCAATGAGCAGTTAATTACAGTGGCTAGTCCAATCTAACCAGAAACCAGAAATCCATAAAATGGCATATCACACAAATAATTTTAGAAAAAGCAATCATCTGACAAGCTATCCCTTGAAAACCACTACCTACCTCTTCAAAAAAACTAAAAAACAATTAGCTGCGTATATGTACTTACACTACGTTTAGCAATACTAGATTCAGTTTTTGCAATGGTGTTCACTGTTTTCAATAACAATTTAACATATGTAATTTTACATAACGAATATATTTCGTTTATTTAAGCATATTTTTCACAAGTGGTTTACGTTGTCGAGGATACAAACAGCTATAGGCGTCTTAACAATCTTGGAACTTTCGTCCCACCCGCCGTAATTAATGCAATTATACAGGATGCCGCCCCAACACCAATCGATATGGACAAATTCCCGACTACATCTCCGCTGGTTGAAAAATCGAAAACTGCATTTCTCTAATACATATCGACTGAAGACTTTAGCGGAGGAGAGGTTTGCGGCAGCGAGAGCGACAAGGAGAGATTCCGCGAGAGAGGGGGGCGGCTAGTAATTATAAATTCACCGCCACATACGAGCCTGCCGCCTCGATCCGTCTCCCTCCGACTTAAGCCGCGAAGAACAGAGCGGGTAGGACGGGCACTCTTCCGTTTCTTTCGCTGCCCCTCCATTCCCCGCTAGCCGCCCTCGCTCCGCCGCCCCGGCCATAAGGGGTACAGTTTTTGCCGCAGACCCACATGCGCAAATGAAATCGATTAAAATGCGAGTTTGTGCTTTGAAGAAGAAGTATTAATGGCAAGAGGCGGTGGGGGGATGGTGGATGGAGGCAGCAAGGCGGCCGAACGACCGTAGATTTAAGACACGGCGCGAGGAATTGACTTCGATTCTAACGAAGCAAATTGTTTGTTACTCCTAGTTTTTATTTGAGCGTGTGTGTTTCGGTGAATCGATTATTAAATCTCCAGAGTGGTATATTTCTTATATGAAAAGCTACCTCAGGTACATCTAAAAGTTACGCTAATAATGACAAACAGTAAGCATTAAATAAGAGTTTGATATTGAGTTTGAAAAGCGCAAAGATACAAAGAGAACGAATGCGAAATTAAAAACTGCTTCCAATCGAGAAGATGGACAGTCCGTGCGAATTGTCACTCAAAATAACTGCTCCTTCGTCTGCAACAGGATAAGGTATTCTGTAGAAACCACTAGAGTTTGCGATAATCAGCATTTAGTACAATAACTATCAGTTTTCTGAATTTTTCAAACTTCAAACGCGCTCCAACGTTCTTTTCAGCTACGTACTCCGCTTCTGTCTTTCCTTCTAAACTTTCTTCAGCTACAAACTTCCAGATTATGTTTTCTTGCAATGATTTAATTTCCTCTTCAATTGCTATCACTCTTTGCGAGGTTGTCTGCTTGTTTTACGTAATCTTTGAATTTTTTAGGCACTCTTCTTTCTCTATAACTTCTTCGTTGTTTACATTGTTCCTCAATAATATCTCCTATTTCAATATTATTTTCCTTTAAATCATGCTCTGTTCGTCACCATTCATCTTCTAAATTTTCACTTTTATTATCATCTTGTATTACATCATGCTTGATTTTTACTTCATTTATTTCAGTACTTCCATTCAAGTAAACAACTTTTAGTTTTTCTTCGTCTGGATTCAGGAGTTTCCTCAAGGGTTCCTCTACAGCGTCACCTTCGACGTTTTATCTTCTGTGGTTCACTGTCGGTACTATCTGAGGTGTAAAGCATTTGGATTCCCACGTCTTCTTCATTGTCGGGATTCCCAAATGCTCCGGTCTATGTAGTACTATTCTTCTTTTCTTCGTTATAGTTTTAATATTCTTCTTTTTGTATTCTTTGTCTTCTCGGTTTCTCCTTCGGAAAATTCGTCATCAGAATTGTTCATCCACCATCCAACACTGATATCTTTAATTCTTCAGATTTAGTTCCGTTCTTTGATTTACCATTTCCTATCATTTGACTTAATTTCTTAAATGGTATATATATATAAAGGAGAGAGGTATTTGTCGGGCAATTTATTGCCCGACAAATACCTCTCTCCTTTATATCTTACCGTCGATTAACCAGCTTAAGTTTATTGTGACAATCAAAAATCTTTGCTTCTTTCTTTGCGGTAAGCATGCGTTTATCATAAGGTTTCATAATGTTAAGTATGTAATGCCCCTTATTTTCTTCCAAAATTGTTTTGTTGCCCATCACTTTGTTGTTGGTAAATGTTACTCGTCGACCTTTTTCTGTTGTCGCACTGATATTACATTTTTACTTAATTCTGGTACATTATATACGTTTTCCAAGATTTACAACGACTTCCTATTCTTGCCAGTATTGATTAGTTCTCAGCTCTGCCCATGTTGTACAGACTAATGGTAGTGGCTAGGGAGTCAGGAATCTTGACAAAGAGTAGTCTCCTTTAGCTGAAAGATAGGATTGGTTATACATAGTTGGTAATGAAGTAATAAAGAACTTCGCCTCCTTTTATACTGAGATTTCATGTACGTTAGTGCGAGATTTTGCTACTTTCTCCCATTTCGTAAGTTCACTGAGCTTCCTACATATCGCGCTCATCTCCTCTTCAGGTTGGTCAGGATATCTGCACTTCAGGCTCGCTTCTTCATTTCGGATACCCTTCTAAGTCCTTCTTTTTCAAAGTCACTCCAAGAATATTTTGTGTTTTTCCAATTTGTTTTGGTGATAAGACCAGATTTTGTGGCCGGATCGTTCAGGAACTTATCGGGCAATCCACGCCATAGGTACGCCCGGTAATTTACGTTATTGTAATTTAGCGAAAATTTGGCCTTTTGGGTCCCCTGAACATATTTGACAAAGGTAGAAAAAAATGTCTGTGTGTGTGTACCCGTTTTTGTGGCGACGATTCCGGAGAAATGACAAAAGGTATCGGGACAAAACTTCATATTTAGAAGTTTCATGACCAAACTTGAAAAGCTGGAAAGCTTTTGGTTCAAAAGGGTCCTTTTGGTTCAAAAGGGTCCAAAGGAACTCTTAGCATTTTTTAACAATTTTGCAAATGAGCCGCCATTTCTGTAATTTCATCAAAATAGTTAAATAATAAATTCTGAATAATTTATGTCTATGACATGTTTTGGTAAAATTAATAGTTTAGCTGCATGAGCAAATTCTATTTGATCGAGATCGGTCGTGTCTCCATTAATATAAAACTAGTTAGTTAAGATTTGACAAATAGTTTCATTCTAATGACAGTAGGTACTGTCAAACGCTGATGGTTTGACAATACCTACTGTCAAAATATCTAAAAGAAATCTGTTCTGCACTCTCATATTGTTTGTGACCTTTGTATGTTGTTTTATGTTCTCCGCGGCCCACGCCTGACAAAATGTAAGTTTTTACAATTGTGTTTTTTGGAGTTTGATTTCTTCCTATAGCGCGTGAAGAAGTGCCTAGTAGGACACGAAACATGTAGCGATTCCTATAAAACAAAAATAAGGAATTGTATTAAATTAAAATATTAATAAAAAAATTAAATATTAATTATTAAAATATCTGTCAAATCCTGGCTAACTAGTTTTATTTTAATGCAGATACGACCGATCTCGATCAAATAGAATCTCATTTACTATTAATTTTATATATAGTATGATAAAGTCATGTGCCTGGCCACATCAGATTTTGTATTTATGATCCTGGACAATTTTGAGAAGTGCTAATAGACAAAAAATGCAACGTTTGGGATACTCTTGAGGTTAGTATGACTTCTCAACACAAAACATATCGATCATCAAGTTTTATCACCAAGGCAATGAAAAATCCCTGTTTTGTTTATTAATCTAGGTGGCTATCAATTGGCGAAAACAGTCAATAATTGTCCGATATAGTCTAGTTAAATGGAATTTGGCCGATATTGTATTTCTGGCGCCCTCTAGCGTGATTTAATTAGTTTTTAGCCAATGAGTCATTTTCCCGTGTAGGTACTTCATGAGTACACCCTGATTATTCGTTCGATAGAAAACATTTTTTCGATTACATTATCACCAAATCCTTGAAATTTGCTGAAAATTGTAAGGTGGAAATGTCGTTTACAGCAGGGAAATAAAATGTATATTTAATATAACTACATTCAGCAAAATATCAAGAATTTGGTATCATTGTAATCGGGAATATGTTTTCTATCGAATAAACGGGATGTACCCATGAAGTACACGAAAACAAATGACTCTTTGAAAACAACAAAAAAAAACAATTTAATCAAGCCAGAAGACGCTAGTAATAAAATATCGGCCAAAATGTATCCACAAATTCATAGCCACCTAGATTGATGAACCGAAACGTTATTTTTTCGTTGCCTTGATCATAAAAATTAAGAAAAATATCACACAAATAATATAGGGTGCCATTTAATATTTCAATTATGACGTCATTTCCTAAAAAACGAAGTCATACTAACATCAAGAGTATCCCAAAAAATGCATTTTTTATCGACTAGCACTTCACTTCTCAAAATTTCATTCGTCTACCGTCATAATTAGAAAATAGCATTGTTTGTTGTCAAGTTTTCATTAATAGACTTTCCATTATTTTGTTTCTTGACGACACATTGGTGTCTTCTTAATTTAGAAAGTTAATTAGAACTAGAAATTTAATGGATTGGAAAGATTTTAAATAGTTGTTTACTGGTTATAACTTTTTTTCATTTAAAATAAAGTGAAAACTGTCAATAAAAAATAAAAACTCGATTGGATATCTTTTGCCTTCGAGACTGTCTCAGAGTGTTCATTTAGTGTTTAATAAAAGTTGTCGGATTGGACAAAAGAAGAGTACTGCTCATTGAAATCAATAGCGGGGTCTTGACGTTAAAAAGTGACAGCATCTCTGCCCCACTATGCCCTAGAAAGGTTACCACTACTTAATTTCCACAATTTTCACAATCTAGAATTCACGTAAAAACCATAAACAAATCTAACTAAACTCATAATAAACAAAAGAGTAGGTACTGCTCATTCAAATAAATAGCGGAGTCTTGACGTTGAAAAGTGACAGCATCTTTGTCCCACTCTGTCCTAGAAAGGTTGCCACTACTTAATTTCCACACTTTTCTCAATGTAGAATTCACGTAAAAACCATAAATAAATCTAACTAAACTCATAGTAAAAACATTTTTTTGTGTTCTACCAGTCATTTTCATAAAAGATACGCTAATTTCGAAAATTCAATACGCTAATTTCTTTTTTATTAGTTTTATATACTTTCCGGGTGCAATAATACATACATAAAAAACACCTAATATAATAAAAAACACATGACACCGAATCTACGAAACACTTCCGGTAGACCACATAACGGTTCAAGCGTCCTTTTGCCAAATAAAACATTTTCAAACTGGTTGTCGGTCAGTATTCAGTTATATATGTATTTTACTTATCTGTGAACCCGTAAATAATCCTTCTTACAACTGACCTTTCAGAATACTAGGAAAAGGCTTTTGCAAGTTTTTGAAAGCAGTGCCCATATTAATCTAACGCGTGTATTCCAAAAAGTGAATCGGCCATAGTAAAAGAACTGTGGGGACAAATGTCACTGTTCAACGCACAGTCTGAATTAGCATGGCAATTTAATAATTACATATTACGTTACGTAAGGTACAGCATGTCATCCAATCAAATATTTAAATCGCCACATACACAACTAAAAAAAATCATTATTATAAACTACAATGCATGTATACAAGTATTACCGAATTATTATTACGTTATTTAAGTTTTGGTGGTACATCAAAGCAGCCGTTTTTAAACCGCTTCGCAAAACATGCTGAAATATTCCTGAAACTAACTGAAAACAAAGCAGGTAAGAGGCCCATAAACGGTCTGAAACTTTTACTACTCGGGTGTTATTTTTACGATCACTATAAACAGTAAACTTAAACACAATAGGGAAGTTAATAACAACATCATATCTCGGTAACAGCATGCCGTTTTATTCTTATTTGCAGTTGATTTTTGTTTTAGTGTTGAGTAAGAACCACCGACGCTGAAGCGTCTCTCTGAGCTCTTCAAACAGTCCGAGATTGTATTCCATTAGCAAAGTCTAAAGCAAATAATAGGAAAAATAATTACCCCGATATAATGTGGGATCAGCAGCGAAAGATTTTAATTTGACCCCGTCGTGCATTTAACCAGTAATTGAGGATTTTGCATTTTCCCCTTTCGTATGACGTGAAGAGCAGCGCTTTGTTTGTCGTGGACCGAGCGACCACTTGAAAACTTACAGTCATAATCCTGCTTTTCGTTAGTCTTCGGACATCTTTCTGTAATCAAAATGAGGGCTTTATACGGATTACCAACGGGTTTAACGTTTTCTCCACAACCAACGTATTGATTCAAGGATCTATTGTTATGGAAAACCAGACTGAATTATACATGTATACCTACCTATGACGGGATATCATCTCAAACAACGTAAACTAATATTTTTCCGCATACAGGGATGTTCATTTCCCACCCGAAAGAACTTTTGATGTAATTACTGTTTGACAAAAACCACGTTGATTTGGTTTTGTTGAGTTTTAACATTGTCAAAAACCATTCACTACTGTCAAACTCGGAATCCACATTGTGGTGCGCTTAGCTTAGCGCTTAGCGGACCTTTCCGTAATAGCTTTCAAGGTCGACGTTCACCCAATACCTATGTACAGATTTTATCGCATTTTTTTTGGAAAGTATAAAAATAAATTTATTTTATGATTTTTAACTTTTTACTTTATCATACGTAGTATGTAAAGTATTGTAATTGTGCCAAAAAAAATTTTTGAGAATTTAGCGGAAATATGTCTTTTTGGGTCCCCTGAACATTTTTGACCAAGGTACAAAAAAATGTCTGTGTGTGTGTGGATGTGGGTGTGTGTGTGTGTGTACGCGTTTTTTGTGGCGACGATTCCGGAGAAACTACTAAAGGTATCGGGACGAAACTTCATATTTAGAAGTTTCATGGCCAAACTTAGAGCTGAAAAGCTTTCTGTTAAAAAGGGTCCAAAGGAACTGGAGATTTAGTCTTGTAAATAAGCCGGCATTTCTGGAATTTCGTCGAAATAGTTAAATAATAAATTAAACTAGAGGAAATTCTGAATAATTTATGACTATGACATATTTTGGTACAATCAATAGTTTAGCTGCATGAGCAAATTCTATTTCATCGAGATCGGTCGTACTGCATTAAAACTAGTAGCCAGGATATGTCAGATTAGATGTCAGATGTGATTATAATGACGGTAGACAGTGTCAAACGCTAATGCTTTGACAATACTACCGTCAATACAAGCTGCGTTCGGATATTGAACACCGTTAAGGTGCGCTTTCATTAGTGCTAATGGCAGTGGTAGTAGACGCCATTATAGTATTTCTAATAGAATTTCATCACGACATGTGAGAGACACTATAATTTCGTCTGCTACCACCGCCATTACCTACCATTGCCACCAATCGGAACGCACCTTCACACTTTCTACACCCAATAACACGTGTCATTTGGACGGTGTACCCGGTGTCAACGGATTACAATATCCGAACGCAGCTTTAATCGATTTATCTGTCTAGGTCTACTAGTTTTATTTTAATGCAGACATAGCCGATCTCGATCAAATAATATCTCATGCACCTAAACTATTAATTTTATATATCGTATGATAAAGTCATGTGCCTGGCCACATCAGATTTTTATTTTTATATATGTTTTTCTTTCCTTTATGGGCAAGGTATATGAGGACCTAGTAACTGATAAGGACATCATGCAAGATAGAGTTCGAGCTGCGTTCAATGAGTTATGTGCTCAGGGAAGCCGCACCAACAATAAAATGTAAAAAAAAAATCGAAATGTTTTTGAAAATTTATTAGAATAGAAATAAATAGTTTTTGGAGTTTATGTATTTTTAACTTTGCCTTTTTCATTGTGACTACTCTTATTATTTTATAAAGACTAATTTAGTTGGAATGACTGTAATAATAAATCTTCTGCATGAATTCCGTTTATTTCTAGCTGTTCAGTTGTTTTCCAACGCAATCTAGATTTGGTAATATTTTCAATTTCTATTGTGTTTAAAAATCAACTTAAGAAGGAAAAATGGATTTCAAGTATGACATTTTACACAAAAATTTTCCATAATATTCCAAAATGCATTCATATGATAGGTTTGCATTTGAAAAAAGTCGACTTTTAGTACCTTTCTCGAGTTTAACTTTGATCTTATAATTGGAACACAACTTTTCGAAGAACTACCGATAAGTCGGTAATATGCTACCTTCAAAAATAATTTTGTCGGACAACTTATTTCCAACGGTTACAGCGAATAATTTATAAATAACTGAAAGTAACCTTACAGCTGTCATTTTTATTGAAAGAATTCAACATGTAAAAAATGACACATGTTAAGTATAGGGTATGTAACATACAATTGGTCTAAAATTTAAGGAAGATTTAAAAATTGCTATAAAATACAGGGTGTTCCATTTGAAATAGTGTGTACAGTTTCTTTTGTTTCTTCTTGATAATTTGCTTGAAAATTGAAGGTACCAGAGCTTGAATCATAATTTTTAACTATATGGCAAAACAGGGAAAACAAACCAAAATAAGACATCTTCTTTTTTAGGTCAACCCTCTTGGTTTCTATCTAATATGCGTTTTTTTCTATTACAGATATGATGCGAAACATCCTGCACCTACGTGTAACGTACGTTGCCAGAAACAGAGGATAATGGAATGTGGTTTCCTTCTAGAAGGAGTAATAATAATATATTTTAAATAAATATATGTTATGGTTATTTGGTTTGGAATAAATTATAAAAATTATATTTCATTCAATATTACATTGAAATCAATGTAAAATTATTACGCATTACCCCATATTCCATTTAAACATACCTTAAAATTGATGTAAAATATTACTAATTACAATCACCTTGTAAATATAGAAAGCCAAGGTAAAAACACAATTGGGATGTTAAATTACACCGATTCTCGCAGCGTTACAAAAGGACTGTTACAAAAGGCGCTAGTAAATTACCTATGTGTATGTACGAGTTGAGCCAAGCCGAAACGACATACGGAATACTTATAATTGTATTACCTGTTAGCACAAGTTTGTTAATTACGTGCTCTATACCCGTATAGGTGCAGATACCGTACACACGGCTTGTTTACACTTCAGCTCTCTAAATCCATTACATTCATTAGGATATATTCTGGGTACATATATATTAATATATCAGCACGTCCTTCAATGCGTCTGCCAATATAACCTAGCTGCAGAACTTAGACAACAAATAATGTAGTCTGTCAGCATTAAAGAAATTTCAAGTGTCCTTGTGTTATAACTGATCTCCGTTAAGTCATAACATAAGTGTCAAATTTTGCCCGTTATGGTTCTAACCGCATGACTGAACAAACCATTATTCATGAATGTTAACTTTAATAGTATGTTATTTGACGAGCACATAACTAAGGATATAAATTGCGAGCATAAAGTTTATACGCGAGCCGAAGGCGGGCGTGTAAGCATACGAGCGATTTATATCCGTTGTGTGCGAACCGAACACGACGTTTTATCTACGACTCATAAATTCTATTTTATATCAAATATTTTAAATGTATTTGTCAATGATGGCGAGGCGAACTATAACTGTCATCCACGTAGGTTTTGACAGACTTTGACATTGTATAATGATGACAGTTCGTTCAAATAATGAAGTCATTATTTGAACGAACTGTCATTATTATACCACGCTAGATACAACGCTATTATACAACGCTATACATGACCGAAATACGGTTGCAAACATACGTACGAACATTTATCAACTGAAAACTAGAGATATTAGTACGTACCTACTCCAGAAAAGTGATGCGGATTTAAAAACGTTCTGATTACAAACATTGTGACAAAGCGATACCGTCGAACAAAACAAACCGACTTATCACAGCAACTGCAAACTGTAGCCGATCAATGTTATTTCGCATCCTAGCCATTCGTCACGTAACATTGCCATCTATCTATCTGTCGTACTACTGAAATCACTACACAACACACCCAAGTTAAAACTCACTATCCAAAAGATTCTAATTGTAGATAAACCAACGACAGCTGTACACGATGGTACATATGAACCTGGCGAATGTAGATCAATGTCGCCGTAGGAGTCACGCTACAGTGGAGGGAAACCGATATGTTGCCGGCGGCGTTGATTTGTCACCAGTTGCAGCACAACCGTGGTGGAGTGTTGACGATTTTCGTGCGCTGAATAGGGACGAACACCGTTTGTCTTTATTAGTTTTATCAACAATGCATTAAGTTAGACCATAGGTTATTTGATAAAACGTGCTTATTACGACCTTGGGCATATGCTCCTTCAAGGTTAGCCGTTATTGCTGAAACATCAACATGCTAGGTTTATAAATAAAACGTCACACTTTACCACTAATAGCACTTTAATTTCCGAATAATCTTAAATACGCATTATTCATCGCTTATTTATTCGTACGTCATCACTCTACGCCAGCTGTAACTGCCCGCTTATATTTATTCTTGTTAATTGTCTATTTGGAATTTTGTTCCAGTTATTTAGTAGTTCCATTTAGTGTAAAGTGCAAGATGATTTCTTAAAGAAATACTTCTGTGTTGTGTTGTTAATCATTAGAATATATATATTTTTTTATATTTGACTTGTTGCATGCTTTTTTGTTTCACGTTTCATTTGGTAAATAACAATTTATGATAAACAATTTCCTTTTGTTATGTTTTGTTGAAGTTCATCGTGACTAAATATTCACAATACTTCCATTATTTTGAAATTCAATTAACAATTTATCGAAGCACCTCCTCCTAGTCGGAATTCGGGCATTTGGAGATCTTTCGCCGTATACTCCTTGCGCGAGAAAGGCATTCTCCTAATATAAATACAAGCTCATCTTTAGTGCAGTTCATAATTGCAGATAAATATTTACTGCCAGTTGCACTAGTACAGGATAGACAACTAATCGTGACATATGTGTGTTTTTTTAGAATTTTTCGTACAGCTATCTCTGTGCTGACACCAACACCAACCGCTGCGAGCGGCGTGAAGGACGGGCAGTTGGGTTATAGCTGGCGTAGTGATGACGTACAAATAAACAAGCGATATAATGTGAATTTAAGATTATTCGACCGTTAAAGTGCCATTAGTGGTAAAGTGTGATGTTTTATTTATAAACCTAACATGTTGATTTTTGTCATCGCAACTAGATATTTTATATCACATAATTTCAACTTTTATGCTAAATAACTTTTAAATCTGGTGATAAAAGACCTACTAATTATGGCATTTTTAGAAAGCTGTTTTATCGATCTTAACACTGCTGTTAAAATATACAGGCTGTTCCATTTTAAAAAGTTATTTGACATTTAGCAAACCTCAATTTATCTCCGACAAATCATAAGAAAAACTCAAATATATCATAGCTATCTAAAGGAGCATTATTCTTACTGTCTGGAAAGACTTGTCTCGTTTCTCCATCTTAATTAGTTACCTCAGAACAATTTTTTGAAAAATGCATGTTTTTGACATTAATTTGACAATAACTCGGAAACAGATGATAATAGCCTAATACAAGTTGATATCAAAATAGTCAGCTTAAACATGTGAATCAAAATCTGCAACAATATACTTAGCAGTATGGCATATGTAGGACAAACCAATCAATACTTAAAGAACAGAATAAAACAACATAAGTATGATTGTGATGCTAAAAATAAGGACAAAAAAGATAAAACCGCCCTTGCACTCCACGCTTTCTCCAGCGGCCACTCATTCAACTTTGACACGGAAGAGATTCTGAAAATGGAACCACATTACAGTAAGAGACGCATTATCGAAATGATTTTTATAAAAAGAACATCTAATACAGTAAACTTAAGAACCGACACTGATAATTTAAGTAATATTTACTCTAATGTACTCGCGAAATTCCCGACCTAATGAACAGCTGAAATATAGGCAATTGTTGTGACGTGTGGATAAGAAGAACCGTTTTGGAACTGTTTGCTTGTTTCTGTTCGAAATTTCATATTTGAAGATGTCCGTCGTACCGTTACACACGTGATACGTACGTGTAATTTATTTTTCATGTATATTTTAATTGTTAGTCCTACTTTTGAGGTAAATGTAAGTGCGGGGTGTGTTAATATTGTAATAATTATTGTGTGTATTTTGTAGCTATGAATAAGGTTTGAATAATAATAATAATAATAATAATAATAATAACTTTATTCGTTCTACTATAAAGCATTTTGGGATAATGAATACATAGTATAAAAAAAACATTGTATCACATCTTCCTCGTTGCTCCCTCTGTCGTCACCTCGAGTGATGAGAATATCGTCCTCGGGCTAGCGGTATTGAAGGTGTCTGGTTGTCTTTAATGTCTAGGTTGTCTTCAGGTCCTCATCTCTAGTAGAATGGTTCGGACTCTTTGCTTAAATTGTTTGTTATTTAGTTTTTTGTCCTCATCTTGCATGTCGTTATAAGTGCGAATTGATTTGGTTGTAATGTTCATCCTGTTTTTTGCTGTTCTTACTCTGTAGGTGCGTATTTTGTGACGTTGTCTTGTGTTGACGCTGTGGATGTCATAGTTGGTACTTAGTGTCATGTCTGTTTTGACTAGTTTGTTTTGTATTTTGTGAATCAATATTATGTCGTTCATCTGTAGTGTCTCACGTATCGTCATTTCTCCCGTTTGTTTGTATAGAATACTCGTTGGCGTTGTATAATCGAAGTTATATAGTATCTTGATGGCTTTGTTTTGTTGTGTCTGTAGTATGTTTAAGTTCTTCTGTGTTGTTGTACCCCAGATCGTTCCTAAGTAATTTATGTTTGGCAGGAACATGGCGTGATAGATGGCCTTTCTGGTTGATTTTGGTATAAGGTTTCTGATCTTCCGGAATTGTGCTAGGGCAAGTGCGTTTCTGTTCCGTATTATGTTTATGTGGGCGTCCCACTTCATATTGTCTGTGATCGTTAGAGCAAGATATTTTGTTTGCAGTATTTCCTTAATTTGATGGCCGTTCAAATGGATGTTAAGTGCAATGGGGTTTTTATTGTTGTTGAGTATCATGAAGTTAGTTTTCTCTTCGTTTATGGTAAGGTAGTTATGGGTGCTCCATGTTTCCAGTTTCTTCATGTCCTCATCCAGTTCGTTTTGTAGTGTTGTCATATCTCGTCCCGCATACGATATGCATATATCGTCTGCAAATACGAAAAGTCTACCGTTTAGTTGCATATCGCTAATGTCGTCTGTGTACAATATATAGAGCGTCGGTGATATGTTTGACCCTTGTGGCAGTCCATATTTTGGGAATTCCACGTCACTTTCCAATCCTGCTACTTTAACTTTTTGTGGTCGCTCCTCTATATAGGTTTTTATGAGTTCCAGTTTTTCTTTCGTTATATCAAAGTTTTTCAGTTTTTCCAGGATTCTGTCTTTGCTTACCGTGTCGAACGCCTTTCTCATATCAATAAACAGCAAAACCACCTTGTTCTTTTTCACAGCTTTTTTTGTGACGTGTGTTACGAGGTCAAGCACCGCAGATGTTGTACCTGACCTTTTCTGGAATGCGGATTGATGTTCGCCTATTAAGTTATTTCCCTGTATGTGTGTGTCTAATCTCCTTTTTATTATTGTCTCGGTGATTCTGTTCTGAGCTGACAGCTGGGATATTGGCCGGTAGTTTTCTGGTTTTGTAGCGTCTTCGCTTTTGTATATGGGAATAACTGTTGTAGTTTTTAAATACTCTGGGTAGTTTCCATTAGTGAGCATTTCGTTGGTGAGTCTTACCAGTGTCGGGGTTATAAATTCTATCACGTCTTTTAGGAGGTTGTTGGTGATTGGGTCAAATCCTGGAGCCTTGTTATTTTTTAATTGGCGATTATATCGCGGATTTCATTTTCGTCAGTTTCCGGGAAATGTGCTGTTTGTGTGATTTTTCTTTTCTTGTGCGTCGGGTATGCTGTACCAGCTTGTTTTCGTTTGCACAGTTCCGCTAGTTTGTGGCCGATGTTCGAAAAATATTTATTTATCGCGTCTGCTATGTCTTTCTTGTTTGTTGTTATTGTTCCGTTGTCTTGTAAAATTTTTGTTATTTCTTTGTTTCTAGTAGCGTTTTTGTTTATCAGGTTGTTTATTGTTGCCCATGTCTTTCTGCTGTCGTATCGTATTGTCTGGAATTTTTTAGCGTAGTGGTCTGTTTTTGTTTTTCTTATTTTGGAAGCCGTTTGTTTTTTTATTGCAAAGTATCTTTCCTTCAGTACTTCGTTGTTTTGGTTTTTGCGGTATTTCTTATGGGCTTTGTTTCTTTCTTTTATGTGTGTTATTATTTCCTCCGTTATCCAGGGACATTCGGTCCGTCTCTTAATTTTTATTTTAGTCTGGTTTTTTAAGATAATTTTTGCAATTTCCTTTGACAATTCTTCAAACGTGTTTATTTGTGAAAATGGTAGTTGCTTTATGTCGTGTTTTGTCTGTGCTCTATTTGTGTGTCTGTGTGTTTGGTAGTTGTAAATCAGTGGTTTCTTTTCTTTCATTGTTGTCAACAGTGGATAATGATCAAAAACATTTGTTGGTACGACGGTTATTTTCTTAATTTTGTTCTTTATGTTGGTTATTATGTGATCCAGGATTGTGTTGTTTCCATTTGTGTTTATTCTCGTATAGTATTTCAATCCAATTCTATTCATTATTGTATAGCCTTGTTCCGTGATTGTGGTTTTATAGTCTTTGCATGTGTTGTTACTTTCCATAATATTTATATTTAGATCTCCCAATATAATATGGGTTTTTTTTCTATCAAGTAGGTTATTTGTCAGTACTTGTTTAAAGTCTACGTATGTAACGTTTGGAGGCTTGTAAACGGCTGTTAATGTGGTTTTGTCCTGTTCTAGGTATATAGACAATATTTCCACGTTTGCTATTGTGGCTTTCTTTTTTATAGAGTACTTCACGTCTATTCTTACATATATTGTGAGCCCACCTCCCCTCCTGGCGTCTTCTCTGGAATAATATTCGGCGTTCTAACCTTGTATATTATAGAGCTTTTCGCTATACTTATCGAGCCAAGTCTCCGTGATCACGATTACCGCTGGGTTGTTGTGAAGGGCTGGGATTAATTCTAGTTCGTGGTGTTTTTTCTTCAGGCTTCTTATATTGTGAAGATATATGGAATCCATTTCTGTTTAGTTAGTTCTCTGTTCTTGTCGTGTGTCTTCTTGTCGGTAGTTGTTATTGTATTTTTTCTAAATCATCGTTGTTTCGTATTCTTATTTTTGTGCTGTTTGCTTCCTTTCTTATGTAAATTTTGTTGTCACGCGTCCATAGAAATTTGTACTGCTGTGTTTTCTTTGTTTCTCTGGCTTTATAGAACAGGTTGCTTACTTTCCGAGTCAGTTGTTCGTTGATGAATATGTGTGAAACTTTGCCTTTAAGTGGACCGAAACGACCGAAACGTCAGCAAAAAAGTAAAGTGTTTTATTGAGGCAGCTCCCGATAGCCATTAAACATTCAATATTCATTGACTGCATGGAGCGAGAGAGGAAGGAATAAAATATACTTAGCGTTCCATTTAAAAAAACATAAGTTTCTGTTGGCACTCCGTTATGGGACACCCTATATACATGCCAATATTTTCTGGTTATAGACCGAGTGCTTATGTACAACTTTCCTGTATGAACGAAATGTGAACTTCAATTCCTTACGGCCATTAACGTACTTTGGCGCTTCGCTGGGGCACCCTGTATATTGAATTTTGCTATGTTTGTTGAGTGTGCGCTGAGGACGGGTTTTGGAAATTTTGCGCACTGCAGACTCTTGCTAGTTTTTATTCGTAGGTGCCAGTAGTCGAATATGTAACTTTCTAGATATATATTATACGAATACAAAAGCATAAAGATGTGATAAAAGTGCCGCCTTGTTTAATTAGTATCGATATATCAGTTTTTTACCTATGAATCGTATTGTGGGGGACTATGGCTACGTATTACAACCTTGGTTAATTGACAGTTATGCTTGATGCAGCAAATAATGAACCAGAAGAAAGATACACTACTACTCACATAGGGCCTGAAATTATATAGAAAGGTGGAGGTATTCTCAAACAAACGTTTGCCGCATCATCGACACAACCTAAAATATGCAACTTAGAGATAATTATGATAACAATGAAAATGAAGAGATTGAGGAGGTACAGAATGAACATATAGAAGCAGTGTATGAAGTCATATACAGGCGGGATGTAAATTTTGAATAAATTAAAAAATAAATAAATTACAGCTACAACCTGGATTGGAACCAGGGACCTTTGTGTTGCTAGCACAATGCTCTATCCAACTGAGCTATTGGGCCTATGACATTTGTTAAGGGAAATTGTTAAATTCAGGGAAGGGTGTAGGCAACACTACCAAAGCCTAACCTATTGTGACATCTATCACATGTCATCTATATTCTACGTGACGTAGGGTTCACACCAGAAAAGTAATTTAACGCCAATTACTGAACATGAAATGTAACTAGAAACGAATATACAGACATACCGTATCATACGGACTTACCGTAATGAGAATAATCAGTGTATAAAAAGGTGCTATACAGGCGGGATGTAAATTTTAAATAAATTAATAAAACGCATTAAACATTAAAAAAAATTGAACGCGTTAAATTACTTTTCTGGTGTGAACCCTACGTCATGTAGATGACATGTGATTGGTGCACGATAGGTTAGGCTTTGGTAGTGTTGTCTATGGTGTTGTCTAATTTGGCATATATTTTTAACAGTTATGTAATTTTTAGGCAGTTATTATTATAAAAAATGTACAATAATTTTAATAATTACTTTAAAATCCTCAAGTGGGGGTTATGTGCAAGACATGATAATGAATGGTCTCACATTTCCGCTTGCGGCAACAAGAAAATTGCTAACCAAATTTTGCCAGTATAGGTATATCAAATGGAATGTCCACAATAACAAGAAAGCATTCTATATTTGTTGTATGTGGTTTATAGGATTGGTTAGGGGAACCTTAAAGACGTTAAAGTATTCAAACACATATAAAATGCGTTCCGATCATGGTCCGATGCATTGCTACGCACACTTGTTTGTTTTTGTGGATAGCTTCAAACTATAAAGTGTAATTTCATTTCTTTTCAGATGATTGATTCATACACATACATGAGGTGTCTCAAAAGGGCGAACGCCTTGTTGACTGACGATAGATGACTCTGAAGACGAAACAAACACTCGCGGATTAAATCGAGAACAGAGACCACAGTGTAATTGAAGTTGCCCGAAATGGCGGAGGACCTGGTAGTAATGAAATACCGGCCAATACGTCGACTGTGAGTATTCGGTTGGCGGTGTTGTGTAGCGAACAACAATTACAGGTAACTAATAGTGCTTGATACGTGTTTAAAGTTGGCTGCATTGTTTTGGCGATGCGACCGCAGCCGGCCCAAGAATAATGGCGGCAAGGCGTTACACGGGCCCAGCGGTCAGGTCAAGTCAAACCAAGACAAATGGCATCCAGGCGGCCAGGTTAATTCCTCCACTCAGCGAACTTGGCCGATCGCCGCATTCCGTGAGGGCAGCGGACAAGTTGGACCGATCGGGGGTGTTATTAGGGCTGTCCACCCTCCTCGATACCCAAATCCAGCTTGATTAGTTTCAGAAGTCTCCTCCTTAATTTATTACGGCAAGATACAAAGTGAGGCGACAGCGACGACGATACATACCTTGCAAGACAGGAATTCTCATAATTCCCCGCCAAATTCGCCCTCTTGACCGCCTGCTCCACGATTAATGTCCGCGTCTAATTGTTCGAAAGGATTTGCGACAGGATTGCCTCAGAACTTCCGATGCTACAAACCAGTAATCCACCTGATTGTACTGCCCGCATCTCCAAGGACCCACTGTCACGATCCGTCGCGATGTATATACGGGGAAAGGGTATAGTTGAAAACAGTTTTGTTTTAGGAAAAATCTGTTTTCAAAGATACATAACGGATACCGGGCACCTTCGGGTGGGCGGTAAGTTAAGTAGAACCAACCAAACATTGTAATTTTTGTGTTAATGCAAATTAGATAACTAATTTAAAATCATTACGTGAAAATCAATATATTTTTTATGAAGCAATAAAATTATGACTAAAAGCGCTTAACAAGATCTATAGATTTTAGCATAGGATAGCTTTTTTTAATTAAGACGTTTTTATTTAACGTCCATGAAGAGAGTTAAATAGAGGATTGCAAGATTTTTTCCGATATGGCCGGATTTTCCGGTAACGTCCGACTGGGAATGACACTCGAGTCAATTTATATATACTACTTTGGCCTAGGTTAAACTGGTAATGCTTAAAAACGGGTTTTGCCGGTAACATATATTCAGGGTGTATACTAATTGAGTGCAATTATTTTGAAGGGTAATGTAACTCACTATAAGGAATAAAAAATCTTTCAAAATTTTGCAGTTGTAAACATTCATAACGTGTAGTACTACGGTGAAATGTGACCCGCACCTATCTCTTGACGAAATTCATAATAAATAACGATATCTTCAATGACGCAACAGTCAATTTACCGAAAAAATTAAACAAATTGTTCATAGTGACCTCCAAACAAGGTTGTGTACGGCCAATTTGCACTTGAACCTCGGCGTCTAATGTCCATCATAGTCTTCGAGCGAGAGCAGCAGTTCACATTCTCACATTTCCACATTTACGCAATTGACCACAATATCTCACTCACAGCTTGTGAAATTATCCAATTTTATCACACAAAATAACAAAACCCGATACGGGCAACCAGAAAACAACGTAACACGGGCAACACGGCAAACAAGGGACTTCCCACGGGTCGGTCAGCAGTCAGCTGATCTCCACCACTGCTCGGCACAGGATCTTGCGGAATGGGTCCAGGTAGTACTAGCCTTTCTAAAAACATGAGGCGTCAAATTCTGCATTTTCAATAATTAATTACTCAAAACTGTGCGACGGCAGGTTCTTCTTTTTCTGACGGTCGGGTTCGTTTCACTGGCGGAACTTGTCGTCGCACAATAAATTTGATAAATTTATTAATTCCCTTTTAAAAGGTAACTCTTTTTTTTTAGGTCCAAAGATCACGAGGCTTCGGTATTAAAAAAAATCTCAAGGAGAATAAATTTAACTTAAATTTATTTGTAAACACAAAAACAATGTACAGGTAGGAACTTAACCTACGAAATATAGATTCGGTAATAGGAAAAATATCATAAATTCGGGACTTATTGCGGATACAGGTGCGAATAATGCAACGGTAAATAGGGAAAAAGTACCAGTGGTTGTCAACACGGGCCAACTAACCGAGCGCAGGCAAAATAATTCAGTTGCGGCTATCTCCTTGCGGATTCCGGTCGCGGCGATTGAACTGTCAACAAAAAGGCCAACTAGTTCGAGATGAATCCGTGGAGAACTGTCTTCTGGTGAATCCTAGTCGTGGTTGTTCCAACTGTTAAAACTGGGCCAACTAGTCGAATGAGCTCCTGTTAAGAACTGATTTCTCGGCGGGTTTGTGGCGCCTTATGCCTGTAGGCGCGCACTTCTATACAAACTGTAACCTGGCGACGTTAGACTGACAGGCTCAAAGTTTAAAATATCAATTACAAACAGAAAACATGGCAACGTCAACTGATACGGTAACATCAATACATTCATACAAGCAAATAGCCACGGCAATCTGTATAAATCATGGGTATAAATGTAAACAGAACTAACCTAACATTTACATTTATCTATAACGAATAGCATGCTATTTCGTTAAATCCTTTCCTCCTCGCGTGAGGAAAGGCCGAGACGGATGGTACATGAAACAAATAACAAAAACAAAAAAACAACTGAAAAGAAAACTTAACCGATACTTTGTGGTTAACGGCACTGTTGCGGGAAAATGTCACTGACACAGTAAATCACTTACGTCTTGCATCGTATGCGTCTCGTGGTGGTGGCTTCGGAGGTGGCCTTGGAGGTGGTACTGGTGGCGGTTCTGGTAAAAACTGTGGTGGTTCTGGTGGAAGCGGTTTCGGTTTCGGTAAAAGCGGTGGCGGGCCTTGTGACATCGGTGGCGGGCCTTGTGACATCGGTGGCGGTACCGGTAAAACCGGTGGTTTCGGTGAAAGCGGTGAAAGCTGATCTCTCACATTTCTGAACGCACCTAATACATTGCCTCCTCCCGCATAGTCCTGAACGTACCTAGCGAATAACACGCCACCAGAAACGTCGACAGAACCCATAGTTAACCAAACTTATTTGATATAGACTCGTCCACGAACGTGCGACCACGAACTTCGTATTTTAATGTTATTTTAATGTATTGTATGACCAGGAATGCGGTAAGAAGCCGAATTTTTGTCCAGTGTTTCATTGTGAGAAGTGACTAGTACGTAATTTAATCACCTAAATATTGCATCACAAAAATTTATTAACTTGTTTTTTTTTGGCACTCGTATCTCTTACTTGCAACCGTTTGTCTTTGTAACTGTTCTTTCTATTTTTCAGTTGTTGCCTGAGGATGGCTACTGTGTATCTGAAACATGTAGCGAAAGTATATATTAATAAACATACAAGGAAGAAAACACCAAAAAGTTTTAATTATAATACTACACCTTGTACTTGCGGAAGCCCCACTCATTAACACCTGTACCCATCCGCGCATATCTCAACATCAACATAAAGATTGTGAAGACGCAACAAAGCATTAAATTCATAACGGCGTGCATGCGAGAGAATCTTACGCCTACTTTTGCAAAACTCCGATATAAAAACCTTCTAACAAGAACTTAGAAGGAGAGAACTAACAACATAATCTTGAAAAACGAATTACACCGACAATATTCAATTCTGGATCGCAGCAGCTATGAGAAGTTTAATCTATATGTGGCGCTCTGCTCTCGACTACACTATATCGAGATCCAGTCTCTCATCACCTCCGTCGAAGAGCTGACATTTTTTCCTACTATTCTGTCGGACACCAACAAGCGGCGTAAACTGGAAACCCTCCGTAGGACTAAGATTCACCAAGGAAACCAAAAGCGACCGATGCTTGAATTCCATGAGTTTCACAGTAACGTCACAAACCTTACAAACATCTGTTTCTGCCCAAACAAGGAGATTTTTCTTAACAAGGGCCACCAATTTGCCCTTCTGCCATCTAAACCTCAACTACACATCACCGCAATTGAGATGGAGGTCGCAATCCGTGGACACCCAATGGAGGACGCCATTAGAAGTGACTGTGTGCAAGTACTAAAGAATTAAGAACGACGAATATCCCGACAGAACTCACCTGGGAATGACTCGCTCCACAGTACTATCTCTTCCATTAAGAACAAACTAAGAAGGAATAATGCAATAGTGGTACAGGCCGATAAGTATGCCCTGAGTTCCACCATCGCCACGACAAAACAAATCATAAAAGATCTCTCCGACACCTTTACAAAGTACAACCCACATAAGCGTCCCTTGATCCCAATGTATCCCATCCTCCCACAGCTTTATGGCATGCCCAAACTGCACAAACCTGGTATCCCCATCCGACCAGTCGTTGCCTTCTACAACACTCCGACCTACAGCCTGTCAAAGCTCGCACTGAGAATCCTTGGTGACATTTTCTTCTCAAAATACACTGTCTACAATTCATATGACGTCACTTCCAAGATACTGCAGCAGAATGCTGATAATTCGACAATGGTCTGATTTGACATTGTAAACCTTTATTCCAACGTATTCATTGATGACACACTCGACATTCTCAAAAACATCCCCCATGATGCCGACATCGGTGACAGAGACGCGGAGGATATCCACAGGTTGATTCAGCACCTTGGTACACAGAACTTCTGCTCCTTCAATGGACAAACATACAAAATGGATGAAGGACTCCCAATGGGCCCCCCAATATCTGGCCTCCTTGCCGATGTCTTCCTCAATGAAGTCGAACAAGAATATATTCTAAACAACCTGAAGCCGTTCCGAGATAAAATTAAATGGTGGGTCAGATATGTTGATGACACCCTATGTTTGTGGACCGGTAGCAACGAAGAACTAGATGATTTTCTTCAATATCTCAATGGGATCCACAACAATCTTAGTTTCATCAAAGAAGTCGAGAACAACAAAAGCATCAATTTCCTCGATCTGGAAATAACCCGTAATGTTGACTCTTTCCAGTTCGGGAACTACCGAAAGCCAACTACATGTTCAGCCCTTATCCCATCGGATTCACACCATCACCACAGCCAAAAGATGTCAACCTTCAGGACCATGGTATACAGAGCCTTGTTTACAGCTGCCGCTCAACGAGGAGAACAGTGAGAAAGAATTCAATATTATACGGCAACTCGCAACTGCGTACAACCTCAACACGGTTGACAAATTAATAAGACAGCAGATACTGAGAAGAAATCCTCTCCACCATGATAGCAGAGCGGTCAACAGTCCCCTCCCACTGTATAGATCATTCACTTTCCTGAACAATGCATCCCTTATCCTGCCCAAAATTTTTCAACTTAGATGCAATTCAATTCCAACTTAGATGCGCCTTCAAACCACCAGGCAATGTGCTGAGCCACCTTTGTAGACTAAAAGACAAGGTCCCAAAGCTCAACCAGAGCGGAGTTTACAAGATGGTATGCGACGATTGTCAAGCGACTTACATTGGAGAAACAGGTCGAACTCTGGGTGCGAGAATGAACGAGCATCGCAGGATCAGACACATCAGGATCCAACTTCGGATGCCACCTCACCTTTGCCGGCCATAAGAGAGAGAATAACGACAACGTACATCACCTCTATAAACTATGCAAAGGACACATGGTAATGCTCCTCGAGGCATGCGAAATAGAAAAACATAAGCGCATGGGTATTACACTATTAAATGACCAACTACTTATACAAATAAGCCTTTATTCTCGCACTTGCATGACCTCTGATCCCACATTTTTGAACGCACCTAATACATCGCCTCCTCCCGCATAGTCCTGAACGCACCGAGCGAATGACACGCCACCGGGAACGTCAACAGTTAACCAAACCAAACCAAACTTATTTGATATAGACTCGTCCAAGAACGTGCGACCACGAACTTCGTATTTTAATGTTATTTTAATTGATTGTATGACTAGGGATGCTGTTCTTTCTATTTTTTTAGTTTTTGCCTGAAGATGGCTACTGTGTAGCTGAAATATGTAGCGAAAGTATATTTTAATAAACATACAAGGAAGAACGACACCAAGAAGTTTTAATTATAAAAATAAAATGTCGCAGGCAAATGGTTATTTCCGCCAAAGGGGTTTGCCTAGGCAAAAGCTATTTGCCTCGTGAAATAGATTTGGAGTCTTCATGGATATTTCTAAAACTATTTACCTAGGCAAATGAATTTGCCAAAAAAACGACCGAGAAAATAGCGTTTGTTTTCAATCCCCTTTGTAATAAAATTATGGTAGGTCATGTGCAATCCGGGCATGTTTGTTTTCATATACGTCTTAATTAAAATCATCATTCTATAGTACCTGGTATTCCAATCATCATGGTTTTAATGAAGTTACGTCTGATTTGGCTGATGACAAGTATCAATACTCATTTTATTACGAACTCGTCTGAAAACAAAATGCTATTTGCACGACATCGGTTTTGGCAAATACATTTGCCTACGCAAATAGCTTTAAAAATATCAAAGACTCCATATCTATTTGACAAGGCAAATAGCTTTTGCCTAGTAGCTTTTGCCTACGCAAAAGCCTTTTCCCTATGCAAAAGCCTTTTCCCTAAAATAACCATTTACGTACGACATATAGGGTGTCTCACGGAACTGGTACATTAGAAGTTTCTCATGTTCTACTATTTCTGGAAGCTTGAAATTTTGGAATTAGAATTTATTCGATCTGAGCTCTTCAGCTAAAATATTCTCAAGTTAACTGTCACGTCCGGTCACCGGAAGTCGGTATCAACGTTATTTTAAATGGAATGATATAATTTTTATTTTATTTTGGTTTCTACGTATCAAAATACATCATTTTTGATAAGGTTTCCCTATACCTAAGAATCACCATTTTTGAGTTTTTTCTGATTTTACCAATTTTTTGGTGATTTTCGCGGTTACATTTAAATTGAATATCTCAGTTATTATTGAAACTACAAGTTTCATGATTGGTGGTCCAAAAGTAGAAACATAACCAAATAAGACTATGTTTAGTTCATCATGATATCTTATACAGGGTGTTCAAAATTCATCACACAATAATTGAATTTTCAAACGTAAAAAACTTACTTTTTTCAAATGGAACACCCTGTATACCGATACGCCTTTCGATAGGAAATCTTATTCCCTATCAATCAATATTAGGGTTCCCTATATCTATCTTTAAGCGTTTTTGAGATATTGTCAGTATAAAAGAATGCAAACTCAATACAAAATGGTTTGTTCTTGATTTATAGAGAATGTAACAACTTTCGAACAGCAGGAAAACAGAAAAATATTCAAAAGGCTTGTTAAAACTAAAATAAGATATTTGGGATATCTATCTTAAATTAAAACTTAATTATTTTGTTCGTAATGCTGGCGGTTCTGCTCCAAACATTTTAAAACTCTTCGCTGTACTTCTGCCATCTCTTCCCAAATTTTGTTACATTCTCCATGAATGAATAATAATATCAAAATATCGCTATTTGAATAACCGTCAGCGTTTTCCATTTCGTAACTAATAACTAATAACCACGTACAACTGTATACACAATTATTAGCGATAGATGAACAACAATACAAACAAACATATCTGTCAAATGTAAAGATCTATAAAAATTAAGGTAGAAGTGGACTAGCAGCGAAAACCATCGGGCGTACACGATAAATCCAGAGCACTGCAAATGTGCGAAAAATGACATGAAAAGTATGAAAATATCTGTATTCAAATACATTTTATTATTTAAATACTGCACATAGATATGCCAATTTATAAAAAATGATGTTGTGAAAGGTTACCGATAATGAAATACCTTATCTGCCAAAATATGAAGGCCTCCTTATGCAACCTAGGAGTATTCAAAATGGATTTAAAGAAAAAGTGACAATATCTCAAAAACTATTAAAGATAGATATAGGGAATCCCAATATTGATTGATAGGGAATAAGATTTCCTATCGAATGGCGTATCGGTATACAGGCTGATCTATTTGAAAAAAGTGAGTTTTTTACGTTTGAAAATTCGATTGTAAATTTTGAACATCCTGTATAAGATATCATGATGAACTAAACATCGTCTTATTATGTTATGTTTCTAGTTTTGGACCACAATCGTGAAACTTCCAGGTTCAATAATAACCAAGATATTCCATTTTAAACGTAACCGCGAAAATCGCCAAAAAAATAGTAAAATCAAAAAAACTCAAAAATGGTGATATTTAGGTATAGGGAAACATAAAATAACTAAGTTGATATCGACTTCCGGTGACCGGACGTGACAGATATCTTGGGAATATTTTAGTTGAAGAGCACAGATCGAGTAAATTCTAATTCCAAAAGTTTCCCGAAATAGTATAATATGAGAAACTTCTAATGTACCAGTTCCGTGAGACACCCTGTATACCATCTCAACTGTGCCTTATTTGTTGCCATCGTAAATATTCCACTATTTTGTATAAAGCTTCGTTCACTGGTCGTAGCATGGTCTCGCAATATTTTTATTTTCCTGTTTTATAATTTCTCAATTCTATAAAATACCGGCAGCTGCGCAGAAAATACGAAATTTACATGGAGCTTAAATAATAACATAAACTACATTTGCCATGATCACTTAGAACTAGGAGTGGTGTGGAAAATCCTCCATCACTAAGATTAATGCACTTTTTCGTATCTCGCTCAATATTAAGGAATGCATGCAGTCAACGAAAAAATAGAAGTGATCGGGTATCTTCTCTCCCGCATCGCGTTTCTTGGACATATCCGACCATATTATAACATTTCTTGTGCATTGAACTTATAAACAGTCCAACCTCGACAACCGCAAGGGTTTGCAGCATTCAAGTACTGGCTGTAGAAAACGTGTCTTTGTGCTCCTGTGTGCTGTCGCCCTTCTGCCACAAAGAAAAAACCAAACTTTCCGCTTGTGCCGCGAAAGCTCTTTTAACTCTCCTGTAAACTTTCCGCCAAATCTACTTAATAATCGTTGATGGTTTTGCTGCCATTTGCACATGCGGAGACTGGCCTTCAACTCTCAGTAACCGAAGCTCTTGGAGACTTAATGCTACCTCAGTCTTCGTGTATTGTTTTGTATAAACCTTAAGATTTTTTTACACAATAGTTAGGGGCACTTGCTCATCTTTTTTAATTGTCGTTGCAAAAATAGTACGTATAAATAGCAATTTTGCTGGGGCACTTGCTCATCTTATTTATTTGTCGTTGCAAAAATAGTACGTAAAACTAGCAATTTTGCATCTAGCGACAGAGATTCTGGAGTAGTAAAAGAATTGCGCATCCTCCATAGTCCATGTTCCTGCTCCCAAAAGTAAAAAATTCTCATAATGGAGAAGCTCATTTATAAGCCACGTAAACTTTGCAACGTTAACTTGGAGCACGTGTGACCCAACATTATACTTCTGTATAGTATGTTTTGCCTCTTTGTTTTTGTTTTGTTTTCTTCACATACCTTTTTAAAAAACTTATTTTATTGTTCTGCACCTATAGCAATGCGATCGAGATAGTTTTATTAATCATTGCAATGTATAAATCGTTGCCTTAAAGTGGGTAACGACTAACTTTGCAACTAGAAGTCTTTGGTTTTAATTTTTAAACTAAAATGACATCGTACCTTCCTTGTTTTGAGAGGCTGTCGTAAAAGAATATTTTTAAACTCATGTCAAGTGAACATCAACACATAATAGAATAAAATAAATGTATCAAGATTTTTGTATATGTTACGGCTAAAATGGATATTTGGCTAGTTTCAAAACTAACTAGCTATTTTGCAAACGAACTAAACGCGCCGTTATTTTGAAGGATTTTGCCCTTTGTTGCAAAATAGCGGGTAAACAGCAGCTAGTTTACAAACTAGTTGGTTAGTATGCAAACTACTAGGAGAATGTGCAGGCCTAATAGGCCTGCTAGTCGACCTAGGTAGATCGCCGAAGCGTTAATGCTCGTTAATGCGTACGTTCGAAGCGGTTACGGGCGCGCCATCTATTGCTTCGTAGCGTAACCTCAATAGCGACATGATGTGTCGCCGTCTGGTGACCGCGTCGCGAAGCGCGCGGCCGTTGCCTAGCAACCGCGATCGATTGGCATGACGACACGCTGGCGAGGACAGTCCCAAACGATACTCCATAAATTTAGCCCAATCGAGTTAAAAAATAACGAGAACTGGCCGGAAATTGGACGAAATCAAAAGCCTAAGCGCTGTACAATCCAATTTTCCGAGGAGCAGACCCTTCCCCCGATTCGCCGATTTTCGTAAACTTCTTGCGCGGACTGTGTTAGACTTTTAGTATATAGTAGGGACTAGGAGAATGTGCAGGCCTAATAGGCCTGCTGGTCGACCTAGGTAGATCGCCGAAGCGTTAATGCTCGTACGTTCGAAGCGGTTACGGGCGCGCCATCTATTGCTTCGTAGCGTAACCTCAATAGCGACATGATGTGTCGCCGTCTGGTGACCGCGTCGCGAAGCGCGCGGCCGTTGCCTAGCAACCGCGATCGATTGGCATGACGACACGCTGGCGAGGACAGTCCCAAACGATACTCCATAAATTTAACCTAATCGAGTTAAAAAATAACGAGAACTGGCCGGAAATTGGACGAAATCGAAAGCCTAAGCGCTGTACAATCCAATTTTAGGCGGAAAATCGGCGCCTGCGGCGCCGATTTTCGCTTCTCCGAGGAGCAGACCCTTCCCCCGATTCGCCGATTTTCGTAAACTTCTTGCACGGACTGTGTTAGACTTTTAGTATATAGTAGGGATATATTCGTTTTGGTTAATGTCGTTGTTTTATACTATTGTTTTAATATTAACCAACTATTTTAGATAGTTTGTATAATAAGCATTTATGATGTTGGCTAATATGATAACATTAATCGTTTTAGTCACCCAAAATAGCAAGATTCCTGGCTAGTTTATAAACTGAATGGACTGCCTGTAACATTAGTTTACTTCCCCTGTAAGTGTGAGGTTATGTAGAAAGTAGCAGGTTGTTTGTGTTTGTGCACGTATTTATGTGGTTTTAAGAACTTAGAAAGTGACAATGAGCCGCAAGGAATTGTTTAATAAGCTGGTGATCAGCAAATTAAACGAGAAGGCGTGTAACAATAAAGTTTTAAAGAAAAGTGAGTATGATGTTGAGTCATTGTTGAGTCGCCTTCGAAGAATTAAAGAGTTTCGACCCAGTAGCGCAGACAAAGCAGATTATGGGTTTATCAATAAATATGACATTCAGAAAGTTGGTCAGGATTTTATTATTTTCAAAAAGAATTCTGATGAAGCACTTGTTTACATGGAACAAGTTTTCGACATCATTGACGATGCACATAAAGCGACACAACATGGGGGTAGACAAGTTACTTTAAAACAGTTAAAAGAAAAATATTGGAATATAACACAAGAATTAGTTACTTTATTTATTGAAGGCTGTGACAATCGCCAACTGAAACGAAAAAAAAATCGAAAGGATTAGTTGTCAAACCCTTGGTAACCTAACCTACCTACCCACAGATTCTACATTAATAAAAAAATTGAATAAATTTTGTAAACTACCTGGTAAGTATTCAAAATAGCGGCTATTTTAGTAAACTTATATAAAATCCCCATTTTAACCAGATTTTGTAGACAGTTTGCATACTAACCAGCTAGTCTGTAAACAGGCAGCTAGTTACCCACTATTTTGCGAGAATGAGCGAATTCCTTCAAAATAACAGCGCATTTAGTTAGTTTGCAAAAGTTAGTTTTGTAGAAGTTTTTTAGCTAGTTAGTTTTGAAACTAGCGAAGTGTCCATTTTAGCCGTAACATATACACTCCTTGAACAATGAATATGTTTTATTAACTTGATAATAATATTTTTATTTGCTGTATGAATAGAAAAAACATTAATAGATATTTGGAAATTGGCAACAGAGAAAAATAATTTTAATTTTTTTTTAATTTTTTCTATTTTGCCTAAATCTCAGGCTTTATCCGGAGATCTACAAATTATTGTTCTATTATATTTTTATTAGACATACTAAATTATGAACAATTATAAACAGTTACATATGTAAAAGGAAAGTAAAATAAAAATATCCGAGAAACAAATTATGCTAGACAAGATTTCATCAAAAAAATAATTGTTTATAAATATTTAAGTTAATATTTGGAAAACAAACTGCTTCTGGGTTATGCCGTGTGTGAAGTATCGTAATTGCGGATGTTTTGCAAACCGTGTTGCTCGCTTCTTCAGAGCTAGCTGAATACTTAATGAAAAGAGAAACTTGGTTCGAAAAACGTCAGCATTTACAAATTTTTACACACGACATAACCCGGAAGCAATTTATTTTCTAAATGATTCTGGCCGTGAAAACCTACGTACGTACTTATTGCTGTACTTTAAGTTAATATGTTTTATTAACTACTCGAGGATAAAAAATTACCCCTAACATTCTGCTAAGCATCTACTAGCGGGAAGATGTAAACATGTCAATTATATTGGTGACTTAAAGACCTGAATTACACACCTTTCAGCTGGATTTTTTTAGTCCCACCATGCATTTCTTACTCTCCACATCACTTTACAGAGTGATGTAAGTGTACAAAAACTGGTGGTAAAAATAGTATGGTAATGCGTGACGGCAGCATTTTGCGGCGTGTTCTTAGTCTTAAGCTGGAGCCACGGACCGAGCGACAGCGGAGCGGAGGCGTCGGCGATCGTTGTGTATATACCTATATACATACGTATATATAGATATATATATGTTACGGTTAAAGTGATAAATGTGGTTTGTATTAATAATTACCGGCTATTATTAATAATAACCGCATCATTTGGTCAATGTGATTAGAAACACTTAAATAATCACATGGACCGGCTATTATTAATAATTTCCTAACGGGCACGGTAAAAGTGATAAAAACGTTACTGTTTACAAAAGATCTTTTGTATACAGTCTTCAAAGAAGTTAGCTAAGTTATTTTGATTACTATGTAAGCTATTATATTTATTTACTCGACGCAAATCATCAGTACGGCTAGCCCAATGACCAAAATTACGAATAATACAAAACATTGATAATACAGAATGTTTTCTTTTGTCTCCTTTGTAATTTTTGAAACTACTGGATATAATTGGTAATGATATTTGGTATTCACCCAAGGACGGCTCAATGACGAAAACATAAAAAGAACATTTTATAGAGAGTATTCAAAAAAGTTAACCATTTTATTATCGATAGCACCAATTTTTAATGCATGTGGGTAGTTTTTTGTAAATGTAATAATTTTTTTAAATATTGTATTTTCATGCAATTACATGCAAGAATAGGCGAGACTAGTTTACATAGGTGTTTTTACATAAATTGCACCGCACAAATGATGCAAACATTTTTATATGGTTCTGTTCCTTACACGGTATTTTTACTTTTGGTATTTGATAATAAAGTACTATTTTATAAATAGATGATTAAACATTGTAACAACTTGCCCCAATCTTCCCTACATTAGGTTGTCCATTACCTATGCCTACCGTAAGCATATCTAATATCTGACGGATATAATCTGTTTTATAAGGCGGTTATTATACAATTGTTTATCACCAACAAAAAAAAAAGACTTTTAAATACATTTTTTATTTAGATATATGAAAAAATATAACAATAACAAAAACGCAAAATAATTCTCAAGTCCAGGAATCAGTTTAAAAATAAAATATATTCTTAATAAATAAAATTAACAGTAGGTAACTCAAATAACATCTGTATCACATTTGTGCACTTACAAATCAAAAATAAACAATATTCATAGTAAATAATAAAATAAAAATAAAATACAGGTACAGTTCACATTTGTGAACAAAACAAAAGAAGATGACGTCCTATTGTTACAAACTTTATCTTGCTTTATTTTTACAATATAAATGGTGTAATTGTTGTACTACCGCAAAAAAATAAAGGTCTAAAAGGACTTTTGTATTCAAAATTAAATATAAAACATTTTTTTAAAGTTTTGTATTAAAAAGGTAATAAATAATAAGTTATAAATAAAAATAATTTCTCTTGCCACGAATTACAAAATACAAAAGCACTATGTACGTATGCACTGGCAGAATAACACAAACCGAGTGTCTAATTTATTACTGTTAAGATTTGCGCAAATAAGCATGCCCCAAAGAGTTACACACTCGTGCATGCAATTTGTATGGATTGGCATTTTTTAGTCTCGATTTGATAATCTTCCTTATTTTAGGCATGAGTAGTAACTAAATAAGTTAGTCAGGACTAACGTCACTAAAGGCCCAACACTGAAAATCCAGTGAATAGATTCGTTGTGTGGCGATTATGTAGATACTAACAGAATTCCAAATCTGAGGCTCTATTATATTGTAGCATCACCTTAATGCAATATCAAATTGAAATATATCACATTGACCACAGCATGCTGGAAATTATTAATAATAGCCGGTTCATGTGATAAATTCTTCACTTTAACCTCGCCACTTGGCTATTATTAATAATAACCGGTAATTATTAATAATTACCTATTTATCACTATGACCGTAACATATACACAACGATCGCCGACGCCTGTCGCTCGGTCCGTGGCCCCAGCCTAAATGTATCTCATTACAGGCCGAATGCTATATTTTAATATGCTTTTGTATTTAAAATGTATGAAGAAATGTATGGTCTGAAGATGTAAATATGTATTTTCAAAATCGATTACAGTAGACTCTCCTACAACGCGGTTTTATATTACGCATTATATGAAAACGCGTTATAGGAATTTGAGGAACGCAAATTTTGACGCATGCGCGTTGTACGAAAATCGCGTTATATGAAGATTTTTCGCAAAATTTTTAGCGCGTTTGTAGTATTTCGCGGTGTAGGAACCGCGTTATAGGAGAGTCTACTGTACTATGCATATGTACAATAATATTTTTTCATTAAGATGATGAAAAAAACTACTGGGATAGTAATAGTCTGCCCTAGCATTCAACCGACGAAAAGGAGAAGTTTTAGATACTAAGATGATAAAAAAAATGCCTTGGTAGCCGGTTGCGTAGTACAGTACGATGGTTAACATTGATCACTTATTAAGTTAGAAACAAACAAACAAAAAATTATTTCTATCGAATAATATAAGTAGCGGCTTTTCGATCGGTGCGCCGCGCCGCTGCCATTTAAAGTTACGTCAGGTACAGCCAAAAAAAATTAGGCATTTGGAGGATTGAGTCTACCACAGTAACTCTTTACTACAAAAACATTTCCAAAAACACTTTTGTTGTGGACAAAACGGCCTACTACGATGATATGAACACACTAATGTAGGTTAATGTCACTATCAGCGAGAAACACGAGAGTGGATGATATACGGTTACCTATATTGAACGATAAATTGTTTTTCACCATTTATCGTACATCCAGGTTAGGGCCATCGTGATTATTAATTTTCACTGTAGTTAGTAGAGTTTACGTCAGGGCATTTGCTCATTCTATAGTCCATTTAATAACTAGGAGGAACTTTGCAAACGTGATACTAGGAAGACCTCGCCTGTGATTGGCAGGACCCAGACGGTTTTACACCGGGCAAATTTACGCTATCGCGCGCACTTTGAAATCCCGTTAGGTTAGGTACCAGGTAAACAAACCATAAACAAACATGGGTACCTGTTATCCATTGTTTTGTGTGTTATTCGCGACTTCAGTTCAATTTTATCAGCAGCTCGTACAAGAACTAAATATGGATTCTGTGCCAAGTACAAGTTCAGTGCAAGCTTCGCCCCCGAAAAAGCGCAAAATTTTAGAAATGGGTCACTTAACTTTAGCTGAAAAGCAAGGTATTTTAAATCTGTACAAACAGATTGTAACTAACGAACTCCAAACAAAAAAAGCTCGCTGTGATCGCTAAAATTGTGGATACAATGGGTAAGTCAATTAATTTACAGTTATATTGCAATATTTTGTACTACCTGAACCTTTTTGTTTTCATCACAGGTTTCATTAAATTTTGATTTGATTTGCATTGTCTTTAAAATATCAATCCAAATTACACAGTTTTATTTTGTTTTATTTATAGGGGTAGCAAGATCCACTGTGTACCGCGTAATAAAAGAGTACAAGGAGGCCTAAGGGATTCGTAGCCCCAGAAGTGGGGGTGGCAGACCGTCAACGGCAACAAATGTTGATGACATTGAGAAAAATGCTATACGGCGAATAATACAGGCTTTTTTATAAAAATGAAATTCCGACGTTGGACAAAATTTTGAACGAAATTAAAAGTCATCCAGAACTTCCAACAATGTCTCGTTCGTCACTTTATACCAATACGAAGAAAATTAATTTCAAGTGAGTACAGACACGAAGGAGCATGAGTGGTGTTACAAACACGAATGAGCGTGGCATCATACTGATATGCCCACTAGCAATCTTTCTATAATGTATATTTTTTACAGATTTACAAAGAGAAACCGCAAGAGCATTCTACTGGAACGCGATGATATAATTGTAAGGCGATGCAAGTATTTAAGAGCCATTAAGGATTTTTGACGAGAAGGACGGCCAATTGATTACTTAGATGAGACGTGGCTAAATGAAGGCCACACAAAGGAAAAGGTATGGGTAGATACCGCTATTCAAGATAAGAAACAGGCCTTTCTCGAAGGATACAGTACGGGACTCAAAAATCCATCCGGAAAAGGAAGACGACTCATCATTTTACAGGTTGGATCAAAAGCTGGTTTTGTTGATGGAGGAGTGTTGGTATTTGAAGGCAAAAAAACTGCATATTACCATGAAGAAATGAATGCGGATGTATTTGAAAACTGGTTCAATGCTTTATTACCACAATTGCCAGATACCACAGTGATTATTATGGACAATGCTTCTTACTACAGCCGCAAGGTTGAAAAAATACCAGCATCCTCAACGAAAAAACATATGCACGATTGGCTTCGCTCAAAGAATATCGTATATGAGGAAGACATGGTACGATCAGAATTATTGTGTTTAATAAAGGAACCAAGAAATAAGTTCGATATGTATGTTTGCGATGAGCTGGCAAAAGACAGCAATAAAATTGTGCTGCGGCTACCACCAGATCATTGCGAGTTGAATCCGATCGAACTCATATGGGCCAAAATTAAAAATGAGGTTGCAGCGAAAAATACCACATTTAAATAGGCAGACGTCAAACTTCATTTAATAGAAGCCATTGGGAATGTAACAAGCACACATTGGAGTAATTGTGAAGAACATGTAATAAAGGAAGAGGATAAAATGATGACTTTAGATGGGATCGTGGACAAAATTGTTGTACCACTAATAATTCATGTTAATACAGATAGCGACAGTGATAGTGATTTATATTTAAGTGACGATGATGATAATGTTTAAGATAAAGTATTATTATTACAATAAAATATATATATTTTTATTGTTTGTTTTTCTACGCACCAAGAAAATGCGAAAAAAATGACATACTAAATTCTTCGACTGTAAAAATGATTTAATTGTATTTAGACTTTTTTATTACTGATAATATATTACATACAGAATTGTTACCTTTTTTTTTTCACTTTTGCGATGTCGAACAAATTACTCAGTAACCCGTAGTGTAAACGTTTAATTTGTTTTATACAAGGTATACTAATTTATATTCTACAAGCTTTATTTTCACCTATTTAGACACGTATTAAGACTTTCCAGCGAAAAATTCGTTAAAATTTTCACCGTAGAAGATTTGTTGTTGTTTACAAATACGTTTACCCTAAAAATAATTCAAATTTAACCGCAAAAATATCTGGTGACATTTCTGGTAATGTTCTCTCAATTTTCGCCTATGTGAATCTGGCGTCTGGTTTTATTCCTCCTAGTTATTAAATAGACTATAGGAAAGCAGGTATTTCAGAAACATAAAAACGCATAACCCGCGTACCGATTTGAATGGTTTATTTTGTCTGCAAGGTTGCTGTTCACTGGTGGTACCATGTAAATCGAAAGCTAACTATGAACTCAGAAGATGACGACTCCGAAGTGGACAAACGACTAAATAAATTATTTTTTTTTATTTCAACATTTCTAGGAGTATCTCTACATGCAGGCAAGTCATTTTATCATTTTTATACAACTTTTTCTTTTACTTGAAAACAAAAAGAGTTATAACACATTGACCAGACTATAAACATGTTTTACTGGGTATGAATTGATGAAATTAAACACTGAATTCATTATTAAAAAGCAATATTAATTTGTATATTTGCTTAATTATTAGTCAGACTTGTTATTTTTTCTTTTTGATTTTTTTATTATTTTTTTTATTTGTCTTTGTGTATTTACTTTGATATTTAATATATGTAATATATGTATTACCCATAGTCACTTTGTCTATTCACTGACCATGTACGAGCAAGGAAACATGACAAAAGATAGACATTTTCAAAAATAATTAGGAATAACCAAAGAAACAATGTATGTATAGATCTAATCAGTTATCAGGTTCATTATCTCTCTTCAATTTCATACAAATAAAATAGATAGTAAAATACAATGATTGTAAGAAATTGCGACTTCCCAGGGGGGAGACGACGCCGCACTAACAGGGATACCAAGTTGTTCCGTGACTCCCGCTGACCGTTTGAACGATTTTTCCGATGGTTATTACCAACTTCACGTCAAACAGGAACACCTCCTAGTTTCATCTGCGTAAGGGTGAAATATATTCACAGTAATAGTGGATCAAAATATGCCAGGGGAATGAATGTGAAGTTCATGGAACAAACATTTGATTTTTATAATATTCGAAGATATGAAATAAGTATGTAGCCAGGAATGATGTAGGATTGCTTAGGTTGCCTAGTAACTGTCCATGGCGTTATATGTGTGCCTGGATATGAAAAGGGACCAGTTGACCGAAATTGAGTTATGAGTGTTTTTAGATAGAATAAGTTATGGCAAAGGTACTCCAACATTTTAAGCTGATTACCGTAAAGAGAAATTGAAAAAAAAATATTTAAGTTGCTGGTGCAAAAATTAAACTTTTGCGCTATGACGCTTCAAACTTTTGCAAAGTTTAAAAGTTAATAACTTCCCGCATATTTGGAAGTTACGCTGACTCCAACATTTTTGGAACAATTTCGATATTAGTTTCATGATTTTTAGTAGAATTTATTATTTCATTATTCCGTTTGGGTTTTATAGGGTTTTTAATCTATAGCGCCATTGGCCTGGGCCTACAATATGTATAGTGTAAGCTAATCTTCATCTCTCGATTCTTAAGAAGACTTAAGCATTCTCGTAAGGGGTTTATGGGGTCCTCTGATTCCAAATCTTATTTATATTTAGATTTTTTGAATTCAAAATGGCGGATCTAATATGGCGACCAAACATGTAATTAAGTGTCGGATTTATACAAAAATTAAATTATGTGATATATGAAGGTTGCGGATTGCTAATCTGTTGTCAGATGTATAAAATTCAAAATGGCGGATCCAATATGGCGACTAAACATGTAACTAACTGTCGGATTCAGAAGAAAACAAATATCTGATGTTAGATGTTTATAATTCAAAATGGCACCGAGTGCAATCTGGCAACCATAATAAATTAACGTGAATTTGCAACGTTTTTCATCCTATTTCCTGTTACACAATTATGCAGCTATCTGATTTCAACACTTATGTCAGTTAAAACTCCAAATTTGCGAGTTCTAATAAATCAGATAGTATCAAATTATTTTAAACGTTTAATGATAAGAAATAAACATAACTAGGGAGACCAAACATGGAAATAAAATCATAATAAATTTATATAAAAAGTGCATTTTTTAAAAACTACGCTTTATAAACAAAATTGCAATTTTTTAAAATTTTCCATTTTTTTATTCATTTTATGTTTTTCGAGCATTGTCGCCGGAAATCTGTCCACATACAAAATTTCAACTCGATTGGACATATTTTCCAAATTCAAAATTTTTTTCAAAATTTTAGAAAATTTACCAAATTTTTTTATTGCTTCATGTCATTGTCACCGGAAATCCGTCCACAGGCAAAATTTTAACTCAATTGGTCAAATTTTTTTCAAATTTTGGAAAAGTTTCCATATTTTTTTTTATTATTTTATTTGTATTGTTACCGGAAATCTGTCCACAAGCAAAATTTTAACTTGATTGGACACTGGGAAGTAGAAATAATATCGATTACAAGACTTGTACAAAACCAAAATTTTTTTCAAAATTTTAGAAAATTTTCCAAATTTTTTGCTTCATGTCATTGTCACTCGGAAATCCGTCTACAGGCAAAATTTCAACTCATTTGGTCAAATTATCCAAATTGTGAAATTTTTTTCCAATTTTGGAAAAGTTTCCAAATTTTCTAATTGGTTCTTGTATTGTCACCGGAAATCTGTCCACATGCAAAATTTTAACTTGATTGGACACTGGGAAGTAGAAATAATATCGATTACAAGACTTGTACAAATTCAAAATTTTTTTCAAAATTTTAGAAAATTTTCCAAATTTTTTGCTTTATGTCATTGTCACTCGGAAATCCGTCCACAGGCAAAATTTCAACTCATTTGGTCAAATTTTCCAAATTGTGGAATTTTTTTCCAATTTTGGAAAAGTTTCCAAATTTTTTTATTGCTTCTTGTATTGTCACCGGAAATCTGTCCACATGCAAAATTCTAACTTGATTGGACACTGGGAAGTAGAAATAATATCGATTACAAGATTTGTACAAACAGACAAACAATCAAATAGACAAACAAACAAACAAAAAGTGAACTTAATATAAGCGTAGTAATTGTCCCGGAATATTATATAACTTTGTAATTATATATTATACAAACAAGTTTATAACCTGCTCATACGGACATTGTTTCTGCCACTGCGGCAACACCGTAATGCGCGAGAGCGTAGCGTGATATCGACAACTGGTACCTTTTTCGTTCGCGATAAAAACGCATTTTTTCATGCTTTTCCAACCGCAGACGGGTTTCAGACGAACACATCTGATAAAAAACACAATAATGAGAGTAATTAGCCAATAAAACAAAAATGTGTATTTTGAACCAGTTAACTTTATTTGCGATTATCTGCGTAACTAGAAACGGACAACTGGTCCCTTTTCACATCCACGCACACATATTGTAATGTATTAGCCCTCGGCTACCGCTCACCGCAAAATAATATATTGCCGCTTACATCCTAGCCTGGTCGCCGCTCAGCCGCTCTGCCGCTCAGCTGCTCTGCCGCTAGCCGCGCGCCGCTCGTATTGTAGCCGCAGGCTTAGGAAACGTAATGGATTTTATCTTAATGTATTTGCAAAAAGGCGGACATAAGACAAGCCCGTGGAGAGTCGTTTTGGTACCTTAAACGTGGTTTTGAGAAAAGTTTAGTAGATCTGGTTAATAAAACACCAGTTTTGTTAAAAAAAAAGTTTTTTGTTTTGCTTTACACTCATTAAAAGACGTCAAAACGCAAATTTTTATTACTTTTTGGTGCTTGAAGTTGGTTCTATTGAAAAAAGTTCCATTTACAATTGATACTTTTCCTAAACTCGTCAGTAAATATACGCGTAAAAGTTATTGGCTTCATAATCTATGTATTTGAAATGATCAATGCTACATAATTAATACCTACTACAGAATCCTGTATAATAATCATGTTAAATGCATTTATCATTATTTTCCAGATAATTAATTTCATAGTCTCACAGTGCTATGAGAGTGCTGTATACTGTGTTTTAGTGGTCACCGACATTTAATTGGCCTCAGTGGTATAATGCTTTCAATAAATTTGTCTAAATAATAAGGCGAGGTCTATCATGCGCATTTATAAAACATTTTATTTTAGTTAAATAGTCATGCTCGAATATGAACGTTGCTAAACTCGCGTCGGAAGACAAAAGAAGGATTCCTATCCTATCGTTGCCAGTGACCACACATTAAGACGTCCGATATTGATGAGGTACGACGTGGAGCTTGCTGCCCAGTGCCCATTGTTCCAAACACACGCCGTGATAATCGACGAGATCTCCGGTCCGTACCGGTCCAAACGATTGTTTATTAAGATGACATACGGCACCGAAGGCAAGGACATGATGATTCTTTAGAATGCCTGCATTATGAGCATTTAATCTTATCAGTCATTGCGTAATTTGATCATTTTTGTCCCGGCTCAAAAAATTTACACCGTCATGCTCACATTAAACTTATAATCACTGTAAATTAAATTAATTTGACCCTTGGCAAAAGAAGTAAAAGGGATATTTTAGCTATATGACGGCAGCAAAAAAAATCGCCTATATTCAAGCTCATCCTACTAACAGAGGGACAAAGGATTGGGGGATGGCCAATTGGCTTAGTGTCTCAAAGTGTCTTCCGCTTTTTCCGCCATTCCTTTTAACGGTGGCATACCCCTTCGGGCTATAAATTTTATTGGAACCAGTTACAAACAATTAACATAAAATCGTAATTGCTATTGGGCTCTCGCGTAAAATAGAAAGGGTTAAAAATCTCGAAAATTCAATGAAGGCATGAAAAGAAGGGTTGTACCTCTCGTAAACCGCTCGCGCCCCCGAATTGTCGCCCTCCGGGAACCCTAAGTGTTTATACACCCCACCGACTTTTATTTTATTTTAAAATATCCCTGGATACGGACGGTTTTCTCGCAGAGAGGTTAAGCTACCCCGGATTTTTTCTGTCTGTGCATGACCCTCTTCCCAATAGGGGCGAGTACTGAGTATAGAGATTTCAAGTATTTGCCGATGAAGTAGACACGACTACATATCGAAGTAGATCCGAAGTTTAACCTCGGATTGCTCAGATATGGTAGTTTTGATCAATAAATATACCTTTTAGATGTACTGTGATATCTAAAAATGGTATAAATTTTTAGAAACACCAGCCAAGCATATTTTATGACACAACGGCTATTGTGCGACCCCCGTTTCTACGACATTGGGTTTACTGAAAATATTGTAATTACATGTCAATATGCATCATGTTATGGCATGCACATAATGCTCGTGATCTTATGCCCACAAGTTGAGGGACGCCTTGTATATTAACTTAGACTAGAGACGTAAACCATCTTAGGAGAATCAGAGTCTGTCAGAATCAAATGGCGATGACCCATCGTTGGCAATGACTCGTCGTCATTGCCAAAATACAGAAACACCAAACATTATATCTTTGAAGTGGAGCTATGAGGGATACAATGCAAGAAATGCTACTGGTTGAACTAATTAGGGCTTCCAATACTGGGATCCTGGCAGATATTAAACAAATTATAGTTTAGGAAAATCCCGATGTTGAGCCTTTTCACGAAGTCGTAATTGTTCGAGGAGTAAATTGTGTCAGCTCTGCTGGTTCAATGATGGCGGCTCCCAAGTGGTTTTGTCTTGTACGCATTAGAGCGTCACATTCGCATAATAGGTGTACCGCTGTCTCGGGGAACCCCCCGCAGAATCTACAGTCTGCGTTGTTTGCCCGTCCAATCTTTGTGAGATGATATCTCAGTGGACACAGGACAATGTCGTGTAAGGAGACCTGTAATCAGTCGAAGGTCTGTTTTTTGTGACTGGAGATACTGTCTGGCCTTGGAGCTGGAGAAGGTGATGATAGCCTTAGTTTGTCTCATGCCAGATGTTATTTCCTAGTAAGCTCGTTTAGCTTTATGTTCCCAGTTTTGTACCATCGTCCTGATGTGGCTCTTAGTGATACCGCAACAGGGTTCAGGTCCGTAGAAGGGAGTATTAGAGCATTCTCTGGCTAGGATGTCGGCTTGTTCGTTGCCTTCGACCACTGAATGTCCTGGAACCAACATCAGTGAAACCTTGTTCTCTTTTGCTAGTTTTTCCAGGGATATTTTGAGGTCCCAGGCAGTTTTGAATTTTGCGCTTTTGATTGCAGCGCTTTCAATGTCGCCTGACTGTATGAGCATAACCTGTAGATGTTTGCCCTTTGTAAGCTCCTATGGGAACATTCCTGGACACATAAGTTAATTGCGTGAACTTCCGCCTGGAAGATGGTTGGAGATTGGTACATTGCTTTGGATAGGGAGAAATCCGGTCCACTACTGCCGACCCCAACACCCTCCTTGGTCTTTGATCCGTCTGGGAACCACAGTGATGCGGAGTCGGTGATCTGTCTGAACCTCTGAGGTGCATTCGCGCGGTCTTTAATTACCACTTCTACTGCCCCATCAACGGCGTAGACAGGTGACATCATGTCCTTTGGCATTTCCACGGCATTGCCACATATCGTGTTGGCAATGCTTAAGTGACCGTAGGCCTGGTTTGCCTTAAGGGTCTCTGCCTGTATTATTGTTATGGCGTCGAGAGCAGCCTCTCTTTTTACATGCATGTGCAGAGGTGTGAGGTGTGAGGCATTGCCTCCATTGCGCCAGTAGGGCATGTTCGCATTGCCGCTGTAATGCCCAAACATATAAGCCGTTGTATCTTTGTCAGTTTCGTTTGGGTTCCCTTTTCCGATGTCTCGTTCCACCAGACAATCGATTCGTATGTGATGACTGGTCTGACCACCGTGGTGTAGAGCCAGTAAATCATCCTCGAGGCAAGGCCCCAACTTCTACCGAACTATTTGTTACATGACCATGTCGCTGTGGTGGCTCTAGTTAGAAGATACTAGTAGTGATACTTCTGTTCTAACACTTCTATAATAATACAACATATTAATAATAATAGCACTTATGAGTGCTATTATTTAATTAATATGACACTCTGGAATAACTAACGTAAAAACAACTGAAGTAAGTACGTCGGTTTGTTTTTGCTTGTTAAATAAAATTGATTGTGTATTGAAGGAGTGAGTAATCTCTAGCTTTTATTTTAAGACAACGGCCTCCTCGGTCGAATTCCATGTCTGCCTATCTGATGCGGCACTACACCATACATTTCCAAATTTTCGTTGTCATCCCAGCTCTTCCATTGTCGTCCTTGTCATCTCTTCCCCGACTTGGGCGTCCAGTCCAACAATCTCTTTCGCCACCGATCGTTTAATCTTATATGAAGAACACTCCACTTAGCCCAATCACATTAAGATTTCAGTTCGGTAAAATTCAACCTCGGCGAGATTTTTCAATACTCCTTTGGTTGAGCATTACAAAATAACGTCCAAAAAGACCCCAGTCTGCCGCGCGAGTTATTCGCGGTCATAGATGACCGAATTGGGTTTATTAACAATATCTTGCTTTCTATCTTGCTGTTTTCAAATACTATAGTATTTGAAAACATGATAGCGCATCATATTGTATAATAAGAAAGCAAGCATGCAGTTAAAGCTTAACTATTTTCGAGATATGTCCGTCAGAAAGTTAAAGACATGTCTTATGTAATACCCACCTTGTTTATATTGCGACATTGTAACAGCACTTGTAAACAAAACTATGTATTTAAATGTACGCCTGTAAAGGAAAACCAGAAAACGACACATGTTTCTTTTGAAGAACATGTATCAAAAACGGCAAAAGCTTTTGTGTGCGCGTGCGCGTGCGTGTGCGTGTGCATGTGCGTGTGCGGGTTCGTGTTCGACTACGTGTGCGTATGACATTATCTTGCTTCTCATTGGTCTGACGACAATGAATGTTTAGATTGAAGTTTATGAACTTTCTAATTTTCTACTATATAGTCTGCCTACGAGTAACCGTTTTTACGTTATACGGCTGAAAAACGTCAACAACAAGTAGCAACAAACACATTATACATACCCATTATACAGAGAATCACGATTCGCGTCTCTAAAACGTACCGGATCAGTAAACGGTTGGTACTTTTCGATATATTTTCTTCAGAAGGAAACAGTCTGTTATATAAATACCTGCCTTGTTTTTATTGATTTTCTTCAAAACTAGTATCCTTTGCTAGCGTAGAGTTAAGAACATAGTTTTACTAGTTTTAGTGCATTACCGAAAAAACAAGGTGTGTATTACTTATGACATGTCTTAACTTTCTGAAGAACATATCTTGTGAACCATGAATAACTCGCACCGTGAACACGATATCTATGGGGATTTTTTGTACGTGATTTGTAATGCCCAACTAATGGTGTATGCAACAGTCCTGTTTGATCTTATCGAAAAAAAAAGTTATAAAACCTGGTGTGTCTCGTGTAAACCTAATTATCCCAATATTCCTGAAAATTCTCCACTAAACCTTATTTTTATCTTATGTAGTTTGTCCTACGAGCAGTTTCATGGTTTTAGGCAATCTTATTATGACAACAAAAACTTTGTAGATATTCGGAAAACGTAGATCCTAGATGCCTGACAAGATTTTACGAAACGGTTTTTTGTTCGGGAATAGGTGACGATGTAATCAACTCCTCCTTTAGTCTTCCGACTTTATCTGTTGGACCTTGGAGATTTAACGCTAGATAGTGCAATCGAGTATCTGGAAAGATTTTTTAGTATTCAGTTAGCTCTAAAGAAGTGAACAACATGGTTAGCGAATTATCAGCAACTATGAATTTTGTCCAACGACGTAACCCGGAATCCCGGAACCCGACAGTATAAGATCAAGTTTTTTCTAGGTTTCTCAGAATCTAGGAAACTCTGACGAAGCAAACAACATGATTCGCGTACAAGTATGAATCCCGGGTTCCCGGTATCAGAATATTCGGCAGGACTGGAAACTCTACTAAGAATGTACTGACTGACTGCCATTGGAAAATGGAAGAAACAGAAAAATACCGACAAGGTGGGCCGCGGGCAATAAAGGATATCGCGGCATCTATGTGGATGATAATAACAATACATAGATATAGTATAAAATAAGACAGGCCTACGTCAATAAAACGGCAATGACCTGTTACCTGGTTTGTTTGTAATTCAGCAATACTGCAAAATTTGGCGTGATAAGATAAGAAACCGCTCGTTTTCTCTATTTTTTTGGTCTTGGTACTCTTGGCACTGTATCGGGTGCACCGATATCTTAAGTCTCCTGGTACGGCCTCAATGTTCGAAATCAGAACCGAGCGATCTGTGGAAGGATTAATGGGAATTAAATTACAGGTCATTGTTTCTTCAAGATAAATATTTAATACCTATTAGGGCGAGCTCTTTATCGCTAACGCCGGAATGACACAGGTTAGCCTGCTCGGACACGGTCCACCGGACAGCGCCCTCTTCGGCTAGTTAACGTAATCTATCGGAGCATCTATGACCCGTTAATTACGGCAGATAGATCATGACTATTGTGGACCATTGTTGCTCCGATGTACGGGATGAAACGGATCTTTTATGCGTGGTAATTGTGTTTGTATTCTCGCGTTTGGATGGGAAAACACGCGTTCATTTCGGCTTTATTGTTCGGCGATTTTTTACGGCCGATCCGCCGGTCTTCTTTGTATCGATAACGTCCGGTAATTGGCCCGTTTAATTAAGGTATTAATTGATAAAGACCAATCATTAATTTGCCAATTATGCCAGAGAATCTTGGCAATAAATTTACAGGTACGAGATATGTTTTAGTACTTACACAAAAAATATTCTGTCTGGGACAGAAATTTAAACAAAGGGCTCTAATCTGTTGTTGGCCTTAATACTATGAAAACCTGTTATGGAATGAACTCAAGAAGGCACCAAGGATGATTTCACACGCAACTATTGCCCTAAAATAGAAAACCTGTTGCAAACTGTTTATGTTTATCGATCATATTATAATCTACTCAAGTCTATTCAACGTCTATTCAACAAACCGTATACATTAAAAACAATCAATATCAGCTGATGAAGATTTTTAAAAACAAAGTTTCCCTGATATGAGGAACGTGGGCACACATCTTAAAATTATACGAACATACAGGCTGTTCTATAAGATTGAATGATTCTAACTTTAGCATACCATAGGTCCCGGTTTCACCGGAACGGTCTCTATTTGAGTCATCTGTCCCTACGTCCCGGTCGGTTTGGTATTAAAGCCCTGGTAATCTGAATCGATGGTAAACGTACTACATGATATCCAGTTATTGTTCCATCTTGTGGCGTCAAGATGTCAAGATTGTTCCTTGTCTCATATTATAAGATTGCTCCTTGACTCATATTATAGAATCTAGTCATATTATAGTCTTAAAATAATCAAGAATGATGATTATGATAATATTTAATAAAAGATGCTTAAAAGGCCTGTTTGTGTCGGGTTTTGAAAGCTCACGTGACGTATGCGTCACGTGAGCATATTTCAATTGCATTGTATAATAGGGTATTTGACTATTTTTGGAAAACCATCTTAATGTGTCTATTCCTTCAGTCTACATTGGAAATGCATTATTTTTTGTAATTATTTCCTCAATATTTCATAAAAATCAGCGTTAAAAATTGAATCACAAAAAGTCCCGCCAAAACGATACTTTCTGTTGTGTGACGTCACCGGTTAGTGATGTCAAGATGTCAAGATGTCAAATCGGCCCATATGGTCTGTCAGCATCGGCATCGTCGCCGTTTGGTAATTGTGTTGTGTTGTATGTGTTGTTTTCACAATTTCTACATAAAAATGGGTTATAAATGGTGTATAAATCCACAATGCAGAGATACGTCAAGAAAAACTCCGGATAAACTATTTGTAGCTGTTCCGCAAGATTTGAAACTGCGAAGAAAGTGGTTGGCTCGTAGAAATCCAAATGAAATAAATAGCCGCCAATACAAGTGTTTTCTGTTGTGAAGATTACTTCGACATAAGTAAAACTGACTAGAATAAGTTATCTATCGTATTTTCGAAAAGTATTATCTGATCTGACAGCTGAAGGTTAGGGCTATCCTAACCTACAAAGTTATGCTTACATGACGCTTTCGTGCTATTAAATTCAAACGGGAGAAGCATAAAAGCGCGTTCGGATAACCCGGTATTTTACGGTGAGAGTGACGCGCTGCGTAATAGGCGGACTAACGTCATACGGCGTTTATCTGTATATAAGAGAGAGACACCCGACCCAGGTTATCTGAGCATTGCTCTCCCCATACCCTACCCTGACAAACCGAACGCGCTCTAAGGCGGACTAACGAATGACATCACTGGAGACTGACCCAATTACACAGCGTTTTCAATCACGTGATAAGACGTGAATAAAATTCAATTTTAATTTTGGTTTTTCATAGAAATAAAGCATTTTTTTTGAAAAGTAATAACAAATAGTTTTCTTAAACTGTAATCTATTAGGATGACTATAATACATGCCATATTTTTAATACAGTCAAATACCCTATTGAGGCAAGGTCATCCAACCCGTCTAAGTGGCGATTGCTTGATCAGAAATGCAGACGTCAGGCGTTTCAAAATCGGAACAAGGACATTTCGGCATGATTTCAATATATGTTAATCTAACATTAACAGATATAAAAAAGCCGTGTGCACCCAAAGTGTGCAACCACAATCCTGACTGAGGATTTTTAAGCCCAAAAACAGGTCCTGACGTCTTGCCAAATTTAATATAAAAGACACGCGCGAGATAGGACGGGGAACAATTAGTTTACAGCACCCAACACAGTATATTGCGACTATAGTATTAGCAAATACCCAAAACAATGTTTTTAAATACTCAAAAATGTTTTAAACATTTGTTTTTAATAAACATAAGATGCTTAACATATTGAAACGAATCTAAAAGATTAACCATCAATTTAAACCTGAATTCTTAAAACTAGGTACTTGTCTATCACTGATGTCCTATATTTACTTTGTCCTCAACAAGAAGCACTAACACTTCACTCACTGTGCTCTGCTTTTTACACATTTCACTGATTCACTAGTTCGAAGGGTTTAGTTCTTTTTAGTCGTCTCACTAGATTCTGGTTGTCCAGTAGCTGCAGGGCCGCTACGTTGACGTGATGGCTTAGGCGAGATTCATGCTTAGTGGCCAATCCTTTTATTTCTTGGATGACTTGTGGGACACCAAGATCACGGTGCAGGATATCGGGTTTAGTACTTGGTTGTAAACTTGTAGCTTGTTCTGTGCGGACAACTGAGACTTTCTTCGCAGAAGCCAGTACAGTTCTCTGTATTTGAGGCCAAGCTCTACTCTTTTCTTCTTAACGTTTTCTTTCCACCTTAGTTTTGTACCTAGAGTCATACCCAAATACTTTGAAGTGTTCGCATTTGGAACTATGGCGTCGTTAATCTTGACATGAGGTATGTCCTCTTTTCTTTTGTTTGTAAAGAAAGTTAATGTGGACAGATTTCAGTTCCTTGAGCTTGGTCTTCCATTTTAGGTACATTTATATATTTAATAGCTTTTGAAGACTCCTAGTAGATTCTCCAATAGTTGATCCCACTGCCATTAGACCCGTGTCATCTGCATTGTGGCGACTTTTACATTTTCCAGCTGTGGTGGTCACTTGTATATAGTAGATATGTAATCGGTCCCAATACACTACCCTGGGGTAACCCAACTTTTACGTCTTTTAGTTCCGAGTATTCATCGATCTGTTTTATTCTGAAGTCTATCAGATATATAGGATGTTAGCAGCTCGACGTATTGTAAAGGTAGCATACTCTTTAGTTGGTGCATCAATCCTTCGTGCCAAACCTTATCGAAAGCTTGTGTCACATCAAAATAGATTGTTGAACAAATAAGCTTTTCTTCTAATGCCTTCTCTATGATATCTGTTATTCTATGGACTTGATCTATAGTGGAATGCATTTCTCTAACACCAAATTGGTGATTAGGAATTAATTCCTTTCTCTCAACTTATCAAGGTTTCATTCTCTTTAGAAGCAGCTTTTCAAAGAGCGTCGATATCATTGGTGACAGTGATATTGGGCGATATGATTTGGCCTCATTCGGTGGTTTGCCTGGTTTTGGTATCATGATAACTTCTGCTACTTTCCAGACATAGGGGACATATTTTAATCTGAACGATGCATTTATTAGATACGTCACCATAACAATACCTTTCTTAGGTATTGATTATTATTTCTTAATTGATTAAGAACTTCTCCTGTGATAAGATCTCATCCAGGTGCCTTCTTTGGATACAGGTTTGTCTTGATTTCTCTGGCAACTTGCTTTGGAGTAACTAGCTTCTTCTTCATAGGTTATATCTTCATTCGTGATTGGCTCTGATTTGATGTTATGGGGCTGGAAGATTTCTGTTAGATGTTCTGCAAAAATATTAGCCTTCTCTTTATTGTCCCTTGCCGTGGTACCGGCTCTTCGTCTTGTAGGTGGGACATGAGCCTCTTGTATTTCCTCTTTTTCCATAGCGAGTAATCTGTTTCTTTATCGGGAGTCAATTTAGTTAAGAAGGATTCCAATGATGCCTCTTTTAGTTTTTCGCGTTTAAGTTGTTGGTATATATTATTAAGTATAGTTTTGTCAGCTGGATCTCATGACTGCCGCCATCTTCTTCTAGCTCGTCTTTTTTTGTTTGACCATTTCTCTAATTTCCATAGGATAACTATTTCCAATAGTTCTGTGGGTGATTTCTTTATTATAGTTCCAGGCGGCTTTCTGGATGGTGTTGATGAATTTTTCGGCTTCTACGTCGAGCTTATCTCTGGTTGTAAGCTGAATATTTAGCTGTATAGTGTTTTTAATCTCTATCTTAAAGCTTACCCAGTCTGTAGTTTTATTTGTCAAGATTGGGGTACATTCCTTTTTGATTATGCTTTCGCTTAGTCATTAGTATTGCGAAGTGATCAGAGTCCAGATCAAAATTCTCCTCAATGACAATGAAGTTCGATGAAAACTTTCTTGTTATAAAGAAGTCTAAAAGATCCGGAGTTTTGTCCTGGTCAGCAGGCCAATAGGTTGGCTTACCCGTTTTAAACATGAAATAAAACATGTTTTAAATCACACAAAAAAACATGTTTTAAACAAGAAATAAAACTTGTTTTAAATACGTTTTGAATCATGCAATTAATTTAATTGTAAGCATTTTGATCGGCGTCCTTTCATTCCTTACTTTACTTGCCACCACTGTTCTTGCATTACTATATTTTATGAAAAACATTTTAGTTGACTAATAAATACATAATTTAAATTATTATTGATTTTTTAATTGATCTATGCATACAAATCTTAAAGATCAGCATAAACTTCTGATTAAATAATTAAATATGCTGTTCAAATTTCGGTAGTTTAAAACAAATTTAAAACACAACATTTAAAACAAACTGTTTAAAACATGTTTAAAACAAAATAGTTTAAAAGCGTCGTATTATGGGACCGTGTCCAAACCTTTTAAATTCTAACGACAAGAAAGACACTAAAACTAAAACCTGTCATGTTTATCAAAGTATGTATATTCGATTAGTCGTTAGATGGCGTTGGAGAACGCATACCGTTTCCAACTCTAGCGACTTCAGGGCGACAATTTATGAATACCCTAACCTATAATGGTGTGGTATCATCACACTATCATGAACGTTGATTTGATTCGCCAAAAAGCTTTATAAATAGTATAACGTAAATTTTACATGTTATTATAACGATTTATTTGTGCACATTTACTTAATATTAGTAGTGACTATTGGATCGTGACTGAATGTTCATGGTAACGATGGAAAAAGTATAAAGGCAATTCCACTATGAATACATAAGCTTACAGATTAGTACATCAAGTACCTAATTAATCGAGGTAAGTTTGGAAGACTATAAAATATTTAGCCGCAAGAAATAATAAAAATAAAGTTGGGTAGGGAGTTAAAATAGGGAGTTAAGATGGTATGAGCAATGAGCATTCTATGGGAATGAACAACAAATTCAAATATGGTGTGTAAATGTGAAAATTGGTAGAGGTGTAATACGTACAATCTAATGCGCATGCCACACCACTAAGTGAACGAATTATATTTTGTGTAAGTTATAGTTATTTATGTACCAAGGACATTAAACGAATGTTTATGCCCGAGGGTATAAACATCAAATATTGTCGTGATACATTTTATGTCCTACAATAGGTTTTCCTCCAGTTTGAATAATATTAATAAATAGTTTGATTAAAAATCAAGTGACTTGCATATCTACGGAGGCGAGCAATAATGCAAACAATACGGAGTTGAGTGACAATACAAACTATTAATTGTCAAACAGAATACTTAAACTTCAAAAATCAATAACTGACACTGACGAACACTGACGATTTCAAATTTGCAAATTGTATTTCAAATGTTTGATGTATCTGACATATAAACCATGCCCGCGCGTGCATAAAGTAGCAGTTATCGCCCCGTATCGAAGATGTAAAATGTCACTTTATGATCATGTTGAACATTAATTCAATTTAAGTGATGGTATTATGTATTATGTTGGTATTATGTTTGCCGAGTTGGTATTATTGGGACCTTTTCTGTAGCACTGCCCACGAAAAAAAAATATCGGTTTTGTTAATTTCGCGCTAATCCAGAAATAATTCCGAACTCGCAATGTACTATTGAACAGGAGTGAAAATATAACATAATAAAATATTCGAATCTGACTTCGACTGCGGCAATGCTGAATATTTTATGGAGCGTGTAAAAAACTCTTACATTTGTAAACTTGTAAAAAACTACAAATTTATTTAATTAAATTGCTTTTTTTTAAATATATAACAAAAATAAAAATTTATTTTGATAAAATACAAAATATTCAAAAATATAATTCAAAATGCGCTTCTGATGACATAATTTCAACCAAATCCTCCTTTAAGTATGCTCTTTAATCATTTTTAATTATTTTCAAATCTGAAAATATTCTTTCAATACTTACCTGTCATTTTCAAATTCCCTATGTAGTTTGTAAAACACCTGATACTACCTGATACTACGTTTGGTTTTATTTATTTGCTATCTACTGACCATCTCGGAATACGTTTTGCTACAAAGTTTGGAGTCGGACTCGGTACTTTTGTTTTCAACTCGGACTCGGACTCGCACTCGGACTCTACGACTCCAGCTTTGAGTCCACAGCCCAGGTAGGTATATCATGAACCCTTATTTCATGACTGGCATGAACTCTAACTATGGCAGCAACGAATGAGTCGGTGTGTGTGTACTATTTACCGCCATACATATTTTCACGATCACTTCTTGATTCACAATCAATTTGATTCTGGAGTTTCGAAACTGCTCCTTCAAATGATAGTGGTGTTCAATGCATATTAGCCTAGAACAGAACACACTGATTATTACGATACACTATTTAGATACTTTAGTGTTCCATTCTCATCTTATACTGATAAACAGCATTTCCCGTTAACAATTTCGGAGTGAAATAGTGTGGACAAGAAACCAAGGCAAGTAGCGAACGTCGGCAAAAGTAACGCCGGTTGGTTAAGAACGCTTTGGTGATCGCATTCTTAATATATGAAAATATATAAAGACACACTCTGTGTGTCTCACGGAACTGGTACATTAGAAGTTTCTCATGTTGTACTATTTCTGGAAACTTGAAATTTTGGAATTAAAATTTACTTGATCTCAGCTCTTCAGCTAAAATACTCTCAAGTTAACTGCCACGTCCGGTCACCGAAAGTCGGTATCAACTTTGTTATTTTAAATGTAATGATATAATTTTAATTTTATTTTTGGTTTCTACGTATCAAAAATTATCATTTTTAATCAGGTTTTCCTATACCTAAATATCACCATTTTTGAGTTTTTTTGAATTTACTAATTTTTTGGTGATTTTCGCGGTTACGTTTAAAATTGAATATCTCGGTTATTATTCAAACTAGAAGTTTCATGATTGGTGGTTCCAAACTAGAAACATAACCAAATAAGACGATGTTTAGTTTATCATGATATCTTATAGAAGATGTTCAAAATTTACAACACAATAGGAAATTTTATTCCCTATCAATGAATATTAGGGTTCCCTATATCTATCTTTAATAGTTTTTGAGATACTGTCACTTTTTCTTCGAATCCATTTTGAATACCTACTCACATTTAATAATGGCGGACGAAATTCACAACGAAAATTTATATAGTGATAAATATTTAGAAGTTTTGCTTGGATGTGTGAACAATTTTTACGAAACTCTTCCCTTCAATATTTTACGCGACTGCTTTTATCAAATGGACGGTGGTCCGGCACATTGTTCGCATGTGGTAGGTATCCATTCAACTTAATCAGATGTTTGACGATAGGTGGTTCGGAAATAGAGGAACCTGGCAATGGCCACCAAGCTCACGAGATTTAACACCATTAGACTTTTATTTCTGGGCTCATGTGAAAAGTCATGTCTATTCCCCACCAGTTAATACTCGAGAAGAATTGACTAACAGAGTAGTAGCCGCCATTAATAGACTTCAGTGACAAGAAATCCGAAGAGCGACGATGACAGAAGTACAGCGAAGAGTTTTAAAATGTTTGGAGCAGAACGGTCAGCATTTCGAACAATTGAATTGAATTAAATGCCACTGTTTCGACGAAAATGTTAAATTGGTTGCATACCAACCTATTTCAAGTTTGACAGTTGTTTGTGTATAGCGGCAAAAATGTATTAACATGGGCATGGCCTACTTTGACTACAATCATTTATAATGACCCTGTATAATTGTAGCTATAAAGTCAGAAAACTACTTAAGTTTGAAAAACAACCTTTGAGCGTTAATAGGCTCTGGACCGACTGGCATGAAAGATAAAGCTGAGTCCATACAGAGGAGAACTCCTAAATCGTCCTGACAAAATTTATTTGCGATGATAAGTCGCTATAAAAATGCCGGATAAACAAAAGTCAAAAGTTGCGATATGGTTAAGTACAAACCGTCGGCGGCTACCTCAGCCTATTACGATTCCAACAATCTCGCATTAATGAGAGTCGCGATGAGGCCGTGCGGAGAGGCGGCGCGGCGGGTACGCTGTAGTCGGGGGTGAGGGTGGCCGATCTGAGACGCGCATATTAAAATTCCCTCACACGCGGCAACGTCAGAGGCGTCCCAAAGAAGTGCGGAAGAAGAACAGGCGAAGAAGAATAAGAAGAGTGAGGACCGGGCAGGCACACCACCGCCGGCTCACGATCGATACACGACTTAATGAGCGAGCAGAAAGAAGCGAAGGGAAAATGAGTTGCCCGGGCGGGGCGCGGGGCGAGGGGGTCGTATTTAAAAGAAGGGTGAGAGGACGTACATATATACGTTATACGTGGAGCACTGGAGACGCGCGGGTGCCCGGCACCCACCCCACGCACCCCGAGAGGGGGGAATCTTTTTACTTTAATTAGCTTCCGAAGGAGATGGTTTTTAGAGGGACTCTTCCCGGGAGAGCAGAGAACACCGCGCGCCAGGACAAAATGTGTGTATGTAGTATACGCTACCAGCTTAACTAGGCGATAATTACAAAGTTATTTGATTTGCACTGCATTACCGATTTTGGTTATTTAAGTATGAATGCCATCGGCTGTGCGCCATAAGCGTTTTCGCATAACAAACTTGGGTTTGGATTAGCTGTGGCGGTCACCAACCATAAAAGCAAAATATCTAAATATGTTCAATATTATGTAACTCATAAAGAGCGAAAGAAAAACTATACTTAAGTAGTGTCAGGTGTTGCTGAAAATTGCAGCCGTACCCGGAATATTTGCTTGATAAATTAAGATATCCCCGCCATGAAAAATGCGGCGCCATTAATATTTTTAATGATAATCACCAGAGATGAGAAATGACAATAATATATGTGGACCAAAGTTTTCAAGCCATCCATCTCTCTCTCCCTTGTCCTCAGACTTCCACTGTAAGGCCTTCCGTCCAGAGCGGTACTCAGGAGCAAACGACTTCAAGCAACGCATTCAACTTGCAATCGACACGCAAAACCTGTATGTGAATATAGCGAGCATATTTCTGACCTAGATAAGCATTGGTCCATTATTAATTATCGATTAAGACCCTTAGGGGGTGACAGGGGCGCGGGCCGAAGATCCAGGGGTGTATAAATATTGCACGGGACGGGAATCAATTTTCTTTTGATGGGGAAATTACGCCGGTCTCGTTTTTTATTAAAGAAATAATTAGTGACGGAACTGCGTCGCGGCCCTTTCATTCCCGGCCGCCGCGCTCCCCCCGAAAACGAAAATCTTTACATTCAAAGGTTTTAACCCCTTTAAAGAAATTAGTGCGTGCACGGCCGCTCGTCTTACGTCACGTCTACGACGACGCCGACGTTTTCTTGAAACAAAACGAAAGAGATGGTGGCTGCGATGGGGGTGGGTCCAACCCCTTTTTCTCCAGTCGCGAGCGCTTTCTCAGTTAAGGGGCCGCAGGGGTTGCTAGCCTATCCGCCCGTCGCACCGAGGAAATTATAAAAGGGTGAGAATTCGCCCGTTTTTGTTCCTATCGGTCGTTCGTTATTCTTCTTACAGTGACGTACTTCACTCGCTGTGTCAGTCAATCGAAGAGAATTTACAATAAGCACAATAATTATAAATATATATATATATACAGGGTGTCTCACTTTTTTCCATACCAAATTTTTTAAAAGTTAATGTCCTAGTGAATATATTTTGTCACTTAAAACTAAAAACTTTAAAACTAAACGTTGTAATTGTTGTACAAATTTCACGAAACTTTCATGATCAGTTCAAAGCCGTGCACTTCTGGACTTGAGTTCGTTATCAAAATTGGTCTACTATGACCCCTCCCCTGTGCTAATTTTACCTATTTTAGCTTTTGTTGCCAGATCGTCTTTACGCATTTTTAGATGGTACAGCGAGCCGGCGAAAAGCTTAGCAGTGGAAGCGCGATCGCTTTTTTGGTGTTAATAAGGGTTTATATTAAAACCGACGAAAGAAGAAACTGTATTCCTAGTTTTTCAGACAAAATTAATATAATTAAGCAGTAAGAAATGTTCATATATATTGTAATACTTACAACTAAATACAACTACATAAATATTGCAAAATATAATAGGGTATTTGACTGTATTAAGAATATGGCTTGTATTATAGTCATCCTAATAGATTACAGTTTAAGAAAACTATTTGTTATTACTTTTCAAAAAAAATATGCTTTATATCTATTAAAAACAAAAATTAAATTTGAATTTTATTCACGTCCTATCACGTGATTGAAAACGCTCTGTAATTGGCTCAGTCTCCAGTGACGTCATTCGTTAGTACGCATAGAGCGCGTTCGGTTTGTCAGGGTAGGGTATGGGGAGAGTAATGCTCAGATAACCTGAGTCGGCTGTCTCTCTCTTGTATGCAGATAAACGCGGTATGACGTTAGTCCGCCTATTATGCAGCGCGTCACTCTCACCGTACAATACCGGGTTATCCGAACGCGCTCTTATGCTTCTCCCGTTTGAATTTAATAGCACTAAAGTGCCATGTAAGTATAACTTTGTAGGTTAGGATAGCCCTAACCTTAAGCTGTCAGATCAGATAATACCTGGTTCGAAAATACAATAGATAACTTATTCTAGTCAGTTTTACTTATGTCGAAGTAATCTTCACAACAAAAAACACTTGTATTGGCCGCTAGTTATTTCATTTGGATTTCTACGAGCCAACTACTTTCTTCGCAGTTTCAAATCTTGCGGAACGGCTACAAATAGTTTATACGGAGTTTTTCTTGACGTATTTCTGCATTGTGGATTTATTCACCATTTATAACCCATTTTTATGTAGAAATTGTGAAAACAACACATCATACAACACAATTACCAAACGGCGACGATGCCGATGCTGACAGACCATATGGGACGATTTGACATCTACTATCGGGTGACGTCACACAACAGAAAGTATCGTTTTGGCGGGACTTTTTCTGATTCAATTTTTAACGCTGATATTTATGAAATATTGAGAAAATAATGACGAAAAATAATGCATTTACAATGTAGAGTGAAGGAATAAACACACTAAGATGGCTTTCCAATAATAGTCAAATACCCTATTATACCTACTCTATACAAAACAGTATACTAACATAAACAAAGCTAACATTGATATATATATATATATATATATATATTGCTGGATTCCCCAACAACTACTACCATTTATATATATATATATATATATATATATATATATATATATATATATATATATATATATATATATATATATATATATATATACCCGATAATTACCTTCTATTATATATACATAGTGTCAAACGCTGATGTTTTGACAATACCTACTGTCAATAGAAAAAAATATCTTTCAAATCCTGGCTAACTAGTTTTATTTTAATGCTGACACTACCGATATCGATCAAATAGAATCTCATGCAGCTAAACTATTAATTTTATATACATGTAGTATGATAAAATCGTACTCGGCCGCATCAGATTTTTTTTTAAAGAAATTCTGTGGTGAAAAATCATCGTACAGAGTTCTTCTGGTGCTCACTTTTGCTGCTTTTACTTATACTTATTGATACAATAATAAGAATAATAATCCCTATTTAACAACATGCTCAAAAATTGAAAGAACTCAAAAACGACTTTTGCAACAATGAATTTTTCTGTAATTGTTCATTATTTGTTTAAATTTTTAAGAAACTTATAACACTGGTTACACCATTCAATTGTACGTAAAAATACAAAAGAAACTGTCTCTCATTTCCACACTAATGTTATAGCCATTAAATTAGAATAATAAAGGTTCAGATAAGTAAGCAAAATAACCAGTTTTTCTCTTGGAATCAAAAAGTATCCAACACAAAAGTTGTAAATCATAAAAAATCTACAACTTTTGTACAGTATACTATATAACATAACCTCAAAATTTCCGAGAAAAATGCGAAAAATCCATTGTTGTAGTATTTTTAATTTTAATAATTACATAAATAATTTAGTTTTGTCGAAACCTTTGAAAGTAAATTATTTATTTTTTAAATATTCACAAATTGTTTATGAAAAAAAAAATACTAAAGTAGTTAAAATGTGATAACATCAATACAGTAGAAATAATGCTTTAATAATTAATAATAATAAATTACAAAAATTAATATTGTAACGCCCCTAATACCAATGCGCTCCGTAATACCACTTTTGAGGTCGCCATCATCTCACCCTGGCGCAGGTGCCCCCTTCCACTACGTGTCGACATACTCCCTATGCCGAGCAGTATAAAAAACGGCACGCAACCCTAGAATAGGAGTTCGCTCACCGGGCTGGAAGAACCTTTTTACTTGGCGTACCTCGGAGAGACAGGCATCGTCAGTGTACGACACGATGCACCTATACCGCAATTTGCATTTTCGAATATGTCTTTATTTTATTTTAATATATCTTTTCAGTTTCTGTGTATTATGTTGTGTGTAAATAAACAACTGTCCAAACCTCTTCGAGGCTTTTAATCGAGCAACCTTCCGAACAATCAAGATCTACAACTTTTGTATTGCATACTTTTTGATTGTAAGACACATTATTTTGCTGACTTATCTGAAGCTTTATTATCCTAATTTAATGGTTGTATTGTAGCATTAGTGTAGAAATGAGAGACAGTTTCTTTTGTATTTTTTTTCCGTACAATTGAAACAGATAATAAACAATTACTGAAAAATACATTATTGCAAAAGTCTTCTTTGAGTTTTATCAATTTTTCGTATGTTGTTAAATAGGGATTATTATTTTTATTATTGTATCAATAAGTGCATGAACAACAAAACTGAGCCCCAGAAAAATCATCGTATAGAGTTCTATACGATGATTTTTCACCACAGAATTACGAATTGCGAAAATAAAAACGGATTTTGATTGAAAAAACTAAATATCTCAAAAAATTCTTATTGTGTACTTATTTAAGACAAAAAGGCACGCTTTCACAAAATTTCATCAAAATTGAATTATTGTTGCGGTAATGAAAAATAAAAAAACAAAAAAAGCGTTTTTGCATTGGAATTTGCATTTTTCAAAATTTGAGGTCATCGTAAAAAGTAACTCTTATGAATGTTGTAGATACTGCTGTATTACACACTGAGATGGTATCTACGTTTCTGAAAAGTGTTAAAATATTAACTTTAAAAATGTGCTGTGCTTTTAATTCGCAGAAAGAAGAGTTCAAATAGAGAAATTCTTTATAATATTCGTATATCTTTTAGCTTTAATGGTTCAACTACAAATTATTCCATATATGATTTTTTTGAAAAAGGGGAAAACTACAAATTTGGCGGTATAGTACACTCGCAGAAAAAAGTTAATTATTGGCCGGGTGCGCGATGCAAGTGTCTCTACAGGCGTTGGCGGTAGTATGTCGACGAAGCGTATATGGCGAAGGACGCTACTAAATATTACAGTTATCTGTAGTGTATAAAGTGGTCCGATCAAATTTGTATTATTTATTATGTCTCATTTGTTATTATTTCTTCCTGTATTATTACAATTGACAACACAACACTGTGTGTCCCATTATGATTATGCATACCAACGATCTCTGATGAGTTCTGACAGATCGGAACAAAACATAATGCGTCGTGCACTACTGCACATAGCGTTGGCCGGTACTTTTCCGCTACGGGCGCTTAGATCGTTACACAACTCCCTTCCATGCATGCACATTGCACAGGTCCATGTTGTATAAGAAGCAAAGATCGGGGATTGTCGGTCGGCGTATATCTGTCGGTCATAAAATCAAAGCGTCAACATTTTTTTTTGTTCTCACTAGGTAGAGGGAATGAAATCAAATTTTGTGTATCTAAATATTTTCAATATCCAGAACAGGCAAAACTTCTGTTTGCAACTAAATATTGTTATTGACTGATTGACTGATAATATCTTTGTTAATATTTTTTGTTTGAATTGTTGTTTCAATTGGCATTTTTTATTATTATTTAATTCATAGGTACTAAAATACATAGTAATCATAATTATAATTGTAAAAAAGTTAAGTTAAGCACACTTTTTAGTGCTTCATCATCAGAGCTACGTCGGCGTATGCCTAAATCGCAAAACAAATCATTGTAACCCCTTTCAGCTGTCAATATTTTTTTATCTTAGTATTTTTTTACACTAGACTCTGTTCTAATAACAATTTATGGTGCAGATTACCTATTATCTAATAACGATTTCAATGAAGACATTATAGATTTTATTCAAATAGTTCATTATTTTTACATGTTAATTCAAGTTACTAAAACCGTTTTATTTCAAATTCAAAACCCGGTCGAATGTCACCAAAAAGAACGGTTAAAGAAAACCGACAAACCCTAGTGTTAATCTATGTAATATGAGATTTCCCTTCCCTTCTTTAAGCAACTGAGACCACCACTCTTTTAGCAATAACGTCTGCCAATATGTTGTAAATGCTTCTTTAAAGTTTTCCGAGAAGAAATTGCCACTTCCTACCATGGCCACCAAAGTCTCCGGATTGTTTCCCAATTACTATAACCTCCTGAAAATGTAAGTAAGCCATATATTGAAATACAATTATAACCACTGGATGTTTATATTAATATGTAGCTCAGTATATCTCTTCCATTCCTGTACCAGTTGCCGACTCTTCGATTTGTATAGTCCTGCCATAAAACAAAACGTTTTCATAATGCACCTGCTATAATTAGATAAACTATACATATTTTATTACATTAATTAAACTAATTAATAGAACTCTTTAATGCACTACACGATCAGTATACCTACAACAACTAAATGCTGTGGTAGGTACTCGCCGATGCTGAGAGCACCACACCTAGCTCTTACGTAATTATCCTGTTATATCAAACATAATTGTGGCAAGCAATGCTCATCTTTCGGTCATAACACGATTCCAACCACTCTCTACAGTCTCCACAGCACTGAACCAGATCAGTTCCTGAATGTAATTTTAATCGTGACCGCGACTTGGCGGACTCCGTTGTCGGCGTTTTTAAAATTGCATCACACGCAAGTACGAGGAATAGTACCGCTGTGATCTAGGAATAGCATAGAGAATTGGGGGGGAGCTTTGAGATTCCGAGATATCCCCTTTCTTACGCCGACCAGACAATACCACAGCTTGACACCTTTCGGTCTACATGTGGTTATTGACAGACCCCTGAGACCTATTACCACGATAACATCCGAGAAATTAAATCAAGGCGGTTTGGTACTCAGCGCGCCACTCATTCGCGTCGAGGTGTAAGAGATTGAGGTTATGTAATTGACAACCAGAAGAAAATAGTGTCTCCGGACAAGGATAGGATTCGATGTAATTCCGTTCTCTTGAATAGCTATGCAGTCTGGAGTAGCGAAAGGATTACAGAGAAAATTTGGGACTACACATACGATCAATTTGCTAAAAGGTGTCCGTATGTAATTAAGTTTCGAATCTATCACAGATTTCAGTTCTCTTTCTATTATTCCTGCCAACAGAGAGAAAATATTCATTACGCAGTAATAACGTTACCAGGAAAAAATGATACATTTTCTACTTTCTCAGTTTTCCCAACTACGTTTGTGGTTTCTTCTTCATTGACTTGTCCGCAACTAAAATTTTATCAGCGTTATAAGTTGCTCAACTCGGCCGATAAATTGGTGCGTGTATACTACAAATAATATAATAGCTAAAGTACCTAATGACTAAATTAAGGTTGATCTCCAATATACGTTCCGTTTCCATTGCATATATACGAATTACATCACGGTAACAGATATTTCGATCCGGTCGCATACCATTCCGGTTACGTTCGTAGGATTATTCGCGGCAACAAAATGTACCGTTTCTAAAATCGTACATGACGTATAGATATGGAAGGAAAACAGAATATAGAATGCATCAATGGTCATCTTATACAAGGGTTGCAAATTGTGAGTTTCGTTTATAAAAAAAAAGAAAAAGACATTTTAAATATCAGTGTTTATTGAAGAAAAGCGCCGAGAAATTGATTCTTTTCCAGGCCGAGAGAAGAGATCATACAGGCGAGCATAAGGAGCCTGGACACTTGATGAGGCCCGGAAAATCACTTTCACGTGGTGTACACATAATTTTGTATCCTACACAACAATATCGTAATAAATTCACCCGTTTCTAAACACACTGACATATTGGTTTTATACAAATAAACAACGTTGGAGTTTTAATCGCAAACGTCAAACCGAATGATAGCTGTGTTTTGATTGGACAGACCATTCGGTCGCTATCTGGTAGGTATATTGTGTACAGCTATTTTCGCGCCTAGCCCTGAAAAGTCTTCATTACCCCCCTGGCGGTCAAATACCATCTTTCGTGTCTCGATAGCGACGCGAAAATGCCATATTCGCATACAACAGGATAAAAATATACTATTTTAGATAAGTGGCCAGCAAAAAAATGTGTCTAATTGTAGTAGTAACACGACCTGGTATATCCTAGGTTTGAGCAACATGGCATGGTCAAATCCAGAAATAATAATGATAATACATGATTTACATTTACCACACCAAATTGGCAATTCATGGGTTTAACGCCATAATTCGCAATAAATTAAAACGCTTTTACAGTAACATGTAAAACAGAAACATCACACAAAAATAAACATGTTGCAAGAGATGGTAATATACAAACACAAGATGACTGCGCCAGAAAATTTGCCAAATGACATCACCCACACAAAGAAGGTTAAAATTTTAATGTGTAGTGATGTATTTTCTCCATTATTTATTATAGCTTTCAACTGACGATGGCGTGACCCGAAATCGCTATTGCATTATATCAAAACTAGTTGACATTTATACCGAATATATCGGTAGACCGCATAATTCGGTAGACCCCATAATTCGGTAGTCTAGTGAAGTCAATAGACCGCAAACATGAGCAGAAAGTAAAGTCGATGGTCCGCTGGAATCGATAGACTGCTTAAAAGTGTGAAGCATTAAGTAGCTTCTACAAAATATATGAATTATTTCGAATGCTATCGATCAATATCAAAATTCAACAGTCATATAATGCATAATTTTGAAAAAAACATGCCCTGAGCGTGTAAAGTATGGTAACATAAGAAAATCTCTGAAACGGTTTGTTATTTAAAAAAAAAACTCCTAAAATGATTTTATATAGTTTTTACTTCAAGTTATATTTTGATATTTTTGCTTATAATTATTTTTGATATTTTTACTTATTACTAATTTTTTTTGTATTAACTTTTTATTGTCTCAATGGGTATTGAAATAGTTGCTTTTACAGGAAAAATCTAAATTATGAAAAATTTGGTTTTATTGTGTAGATGATTTATAGAGATGAAATATATAAGAAAAACACATCAGGAGAAGCAAAAAAATTAAGAGAGTAACCATAATGGTTTTTTCTTGTTTTTCATTTCTTTTATTTGTTGTTTTTTTGTACAATTTTACACACCATGTTAACTGTTGTAGTCTTTTAAATTTTAAATAACTGGTCTGCAACACACTAGCCATTTCCGGCTAGGCACCAAGGTTTTTGTTAATAAGAAGGCTCTGAGTTTATTGTTATAAAATATGGGCGTGATGTTCGTTGAGTGTATTGATACACTGTCTCTCCCCTTCCGGCTAAATCGGGTTAGCCACACCAAGTTATTATGAGAGAATATGTATTTAATTATAAGTGAGAAATAATGATGTTTTATGAGGGTACTCGGATACAGTAATGAAGGCTTTAAACATTGAATCTGTAAAAAATCTAAATTACTACAATGTACGTAACTTAACAGATTACTACTTTACCTGACGAATAACTGTAATGCAATACTACAGTGCTTTCAGTACACATTACAATAACCTCATCACTCTGTGTGCCAAGTAGTGATGTGCAGTACCGATACTTTTGAGTAACGAATTGATACCGGTACTTTCTAATCGAGTAGTCTTTACTTTGTATTCGTTACTTAAACTGATACCGATATTTTTCAAGTTAGCATTCCTACGTAAAATATGGCAAACTAATTCCTTTAACATTTCACCTACTTAATATTCGTTTCCTTATTGTTTCCGATACAAATTACTGAGCACGGATGACATGATATTTTATTACATACATAAGATTTTCTTATGATTAAAAAATGTCCTAAACCGCCGCTCCGCGCCGGCCGCATTCACTAGCTAATCTATTTGTAAAACATGAAACATCTCCGGACATCGCAGCACCCGAGCCGCAACCATCGTACACGTACGATTAATATCGGTAATCATTTGTGGTTCGTTACTGGATGCTTAGTAGATACCTACACTTTCGGTACCGTTACCAGATTAGATACTGAGTATCAGTAATCATTCGTATTTCGTTAGTGATACTTGGTACCTACACGTTTCGGTACTGTTACCAGACTTGAAAGCGAGTATCAGTAATCATTTGTGTTTCGTTACTTGATACTTGGTACGCGTTTTGTTTCTGTTACCAGACCGTTACTGATCGTGAACTTGATCATTTACTGTATTTAATTGTACTGTACTTGTGATACCAGAATTGATACTGATATTTTGTTTAGTACCAATTTTACGTGTTGTGACTTGTGATTGTCACATAATCTGCTATCTTGGGCACCTTGTGCATCACGGGTGGCGGTATCGAATTGATAGGCGGGTTGATTCGTGGAGAATGTATAGGTTGAAGCGGTCGGTGTTGCGAGGAGTGATTTGCCGGCACCTACTGCTTTTTAGGGATAACGACATTGGATCACACTTCCGTTGGCGGGATTAATATTGAGTTACGTTTAGTGGCGATTACACGTGTTGTATTTATTATTCAATTTTATAATTACATTTATTATTAATACTTATTTTATTTAATTGCGGAAATAGTAGTTTATACATGATACCGGAATTGATATTTCATTCGTTGTGCTTGTTGTCATTGATACCTAACCTGATGTAACGAATACTTTTTGAAATAAGTATTCGTTCATTGCAATATTTGAAAGTAACGAATACAAAGTAACGAATTGATACTATTTGCACATCCCTAGTGCCAAGTGGTGGTGACAAAGCTTCGATAGACCAGGCCTGTATATAACCTAAAATTCTGACGTCACTTTGTTTTGTTCACAAGCTCGGTATTGCTAAAATTACCATGAGTGCCCTCTCGTCAATAAAACCCTTCCAAGTGAACAATGCAATAAATCGGTAGTTGACTCTGAAAAGTACAATAATTGTCTTGTATATCATACATCATACGCTAAACAATACACGACAATCCTACCTCATCTGGGAATAGTTTCCAAACTTTCTTAAGGGTTAGCCCAGCCCGTTCAATTTACTGTCAGCATACTGCAGCAGCTAGAAGCTATGTCAACACTACTATGGACTTATTTACTTCATTAAACAACATTTCAACTCGATCTGAATGCACAGTACCGTGGTATGGACATTAAAGGTATGATCAATTTTTGGACGAATTTACGACCGCTACTGCGCAGGTGACATATAGATAACCAACATTGCATAAGTCAAACTTAGGGGTTATATCACTTGCCATTTAAAGAAAATAACAGACAAATGTACTTGTATAAGCAGAAAGCTTTCAAGCATTTGCATTATGTACGCAGAGATAAGCATAAATCGTACTTAATGTAGTTTGTTCTTGAGAAATGTAGTGGTGATGATAATTGTGTATAATTGTGTATTAGAATTAATGTATTTGCTATTTGTAATTGTATCCTTTAAGTGGGACATTTCCTGTTGGGTATAAATAAACTTATTCTTATTCTTATTCTTATTCTTATTCTTACAAATAAGCAAAAATTGATTTTTGGACGAATTTACGACCGCTACCGCGCAAGTGATATATAGACAACCAACATTGCATATGTCAAACTTAGGGGTTATGTCACTTGCAATTTAAAGAATATAACAGACAAATGTACTTGTATAAGCAGAAAGCTTTCAAGCATTTGCATTATGTACGCAGAGATAAGCATAAATAAGCAAAAATTGATTTTTGGACGAATTTACGACCGCTACTGCGCAAGTGATATATAGACAACCAACATTGCTTATGTCAAACTTAGGGGTTATGTCACTTACAATTTAAAGAATATAATAGACAAATGTACTTGTATAAGCAGAAAACTTTCAAGCATTTGAGATTTTAGCGGAAATATGCTTTTTGGGTCCCCTGAACATTTTTGACCAAGGTTCAAAAAAATGTCTGTGTGTGTGTATGTGTGTGTGTGTGTACCCGTTTTTTGTGGCGACGACTCCGGAGAAACTACTAAAGGTATCGGAACGAAACTTCATATTTAGAAGTTTCATCACCAAACTTAGAGCTGAAAAGCTTTCTGTTGAAGAGGGTCCAAAGGAACTGGAGGTTTAGTCTTAGCATGTTTGAAAGATTTTGCAAATAAGCCGCCATTTCTGGAATTTCGTCGAAGTAGTGAAATAATAAATTAAAGATGAGGAAATTCTGAATAATTTATCACAATAACATTTTTTGGTAAAATCAATAGTTTAGCTGCATGAGCAAATTCTACTTCTACGAGATCGGTCGTACTGCATGAAACTAGTAGCCAGGATTTGTCAGATTTTTTGATTCTAATGACAGTAGGTAGTCTTGGTGTCAAACGCTAATGTTTTGACAATAACTTGTGTCAATATAAGCTGCATTCGCATATTACATTACACTTTTTACACCCAATAACACGTAAGTGTCATTTGGACGGTTTACCCGGTGTCAACGGAGTACAATATCCGAACGCAGCTTTAATCGACATATCTGTCTAGTTCTAGTAGTTTTATTTTAATGCAGGCATGGCCGATCTCGCTCAAATAGAGTCTCATGCAGCTAAACTATTAATTTTATACATAGTATGATAAAGTCATGTGCCTGGCCACATCAGATTTTTTAATCGTGCCAAAAAAAAATTTTGAGATTTTAGTGGAAATATGTCTTTTTGGGTCCCCTGAACATTTTTGACCAAGGTACAAAAAAATGTCTGTGTGTGTGTGTGTGTGTGTGTGTGTGTGTGTGTGTGTGTGTGTGTGTGTGTGTGTGTGTGTGTGTGTGTGTGTGTGTGTGTGTGTGTGTGTGTGTGTGTGTGGGTGTGGGTGTGCGTGTGCGTGTGCGTGTGCGTGTGCGTGTGCGTGTGGGTGTGCGTGTGCGTGTGCGTGTGCGTGTGCGTGTGCGTGTGCGTGTGCGTGTGCGTGTGCGTGTGCGTGTGCGTGTGCGTGTGCGTGTGTGTGTGTTTGTGTGTGTGTGTGTACCCGTTTTTTGTGGCGACGATTCCGGAGAAACTACTAAAGGTATCGGGACGAAACTTCATATCTAGAAGTTTCATGGCCAAAAAAGTAAATATGTCGGCATTTCTGGAATTTCGTCGAAATAGTTAAATAATAAATTAAACTAGAGGAAATTCTGAATGATTTATGACTATGACATTTTTTGGTACACAGTAAAAGTAGTAGCCAGGATATGTCAGATTAAATGTCAGATGTGATTTTAATGACGGTGTAGATAGTGTCAAACGCTAATTCTTTGACAATACTACTGTCAATACAGGCTGCGTTCGGATATTGTACACCGTTAAGGTGCGTTTTCATGGCAGTGGTAGTAGACGCCATTATAGTATTTCTAATAGAATTTGCTAGTGACTCAAGTTTATGTACTATCCACGCCAAAAAAAAGTCGTACAGCTAAGTTTGATATCATGTAAGTCTGGCTTGTCAACTTGACAGCTGGTGCATGTTTCATCCCTATGACTAGCGTATAGGTTATAAAAGAACCATTTACAAAGCTACAAGGTGTACGACTTTTTTTTGGCGTGCAAAGTACATGCAAACTAATATTTGTCACCATCACGACATGTGAAAAAACACTATAATTTCGTCTGCTACCACCGCCATTACCAACCATTGCCACATCGCCCAATCGGAACGCACCTTCACACTTTCTACACTCAATAACACGTGTCATTTGGACGGTGTACCAGTTATCAACGGAGTAGAATATCCGAAGGCAGCATTAATCGACATATCTGTCTAGTTCTACTACTTTTATTTTAATGCAGACATAGCCGATCTTGATAAAATAATATCTCATGCAGCTAAACTATTAATTTTATATATAGTATGATAAAGTCATGTGCCTGGCCACATCAGATTTTTTTATTTTTAAAACACACTTTGTGTTTTAGTTTTATATTTCTGACTTGCCAATGTCAATGGAGACCTTGCAAGTTAGGCAACTCCATAACCAACCACAAATTTCAATCTGACAAGTTATCTAGAAACGGCATTTATGAAATTACCTGTCCAGATTGTGACAAACAATACATTGGACAAACGGGCCGAAATATTGGGATTAGGTTTCGGGAACACACACATAATCGTGACTCATACGTTTACAAACACATCCAGGAAACTAACCACAAAATAGACGTTACTAACTTAAGACTACTACATGAAATTAAAAAGTCAAAAAAACTAAATATTTATGAAGAATTCGAAATATTCAAGAGACATTTAAGAGCACCAGACCTGCTACTGAACCAGGCTATTGAAATTAACCCGAATAGACTATTTCTTAAACTTTTTAAAATTCCCTCCAGTGAAACTGCGCCGAATCACGATAATGGTTGAATTATTGGTCATGTGACTACAACGAATTTTAGGTTAAGACGTAACTCCTCCATTCGACGTATGGTGCAACGCACAATACGATTTTGAACTGTATTTGTACTCTAAGTGTTAGTGATTAGTTAGTTATTGTGTTCATTGTAACCGCAAACCGAAATATCTGCAATAGTATCCTTACAACGAGAGATAACCTGTAAAACACCACATGTTTCATTGACAGCGAATTATGACGGTAAATTGTTTTGTCCGACATTTTTATATATTTTTTGTGATTTTTATAATTGCTTCTCTTTCGCTCATACATTACAACTTATTGATTCTTAATTGTTTTTGCAGCAAGGCCTGAAGACGAAACGAAGCTTTCGAAACATGTAGCCTTTAAGTACAATAAATAACACCAGATACATACTCCTTGAGTTTTATTGAAGTTTACAACAATCTGGTGGCATGGAGTCCTTTATTTCCACAATGGAGACCTTCATAGCCGCCTAGGAAATTGCCCGATTGCGGCAACGCACTCATCCCGTAAACGCTACTTAACCTACGAAATATATGGACCCAAAGAAGCAACTGTTGGTTTTGACCAGGGGGCTACCACAAGCATTACAAATTATGACACATAATCTATTTCTTTCTCATCCACTAAAGTTACTATAACCTATCTCCACTGATAAATATCAGACAGAGGGCGGTATTAGCGGTGTTGAATTACTGTGAAATTGCAGATCTCTGTAACCAAAATGCGGGAGTTTCTAGTTGTTGCCAGCTACATCCGTACGATGTGGCTGGATCGCACTATCATTGGTTCGTTATAATGACGTTTATGCGCGTTTATGTATGAACCTGTCATTGCGTTGATTTTTAAATTCGAATATGTGTTTGAATTTGTAAAAATGCCGATGTGTATTGTGTGTGGCTGTTCAGACAGTGAAGTGAAAAGATTATTCTGTTTTCCACAAATACCCGAGAGGTAAGTAAACGGCTATCACAAATATATATTATCATTATCATAATTTTTTTTTTTAATTTTCCAGATCGGATAATTTGCTAAAATCAATGGGATTGGCGCCCCAGGGACGCATGTCAACTTGTTACAAAAGAAAATCCAGAAGCTTCTATGAAGAATAAATTAATTAACATGCTGATACAACGGAAAGCAAAGCAACGATACAAGCCCTGCGTAGACCACTCACAACACTTGTAGAACAATGTACCGAAGTCCTGACAAAAGCAGCACAAACAAACAATACACTTGCTTTCCATTGGATAAAGGGCACAGTTCCCAAACTCCCTCCAGGAGAAGATGAGACGAAACCACCAAATGTATTTTTGCAAAGGAAACCCTAGGAACTCCTGCCTAAAGACCACAATGTACTCCTTCAACTCACCAGAAGCAACCTCAGACTGCTAACCGGAATCTATACGGGGTACTGCACACTAAAAAGAATCTAACCCGCATCGGACTCAGAGGACCACAGGTGTAGAGGATGCAAAATCGATCAAGAAAACGGTAAAACACTTTCTGTACGAATGTCCGGCACATTTGACCTTACGTGAATGTTTCCTGGCTGATACATGGCTGGTTTTATCCGCCATCAGAGGAGTCTTGCTGAGCGACGCCCTTGCCTTCACGAAGGCCGCAGGATAACTCGAAGCAGACAAAGCCTAAGCTGTAACGACCCCTCGGAGGTTAGCAAAAGGGGCCTAATGAAGCCTAGGTGCTGTGGGAATTGTCCCACCCTCCAATATATCCATATTCCACGAAGAATAAAATTTTCTGAAAAGTTAATGATAACATTTTTTCCCATTAGTTTTCAACTTTCTGCTGGATACGGTATATAATATATAAGAATACAATTAACCTTCCATAACTCGATCCATGACTTAACACAAAAAAGTTTGACTGATCAAGACTACGAGTTATTAAAGAAAAACACATAATCATTCTGATTCTATAAAAAAAAATTGCGAACTCACCAGTTGGTAGCGTGGTTAAATTTTTAATAACAGTTGTTGCCAATAAATTGTTGCTAATAAATTTAACGAAATTTCCACGCGGTTAGCAACAATTTCTATAGAATTGGTCTGAATATGTATGTAATGAATGCATTTATTTAAGTAAAAATATGTTACCTACATATACAAAAGATTAGGGTTGCAACGGATTAAACTGCAAAGTGTTCATGCATAATACATATGTACATATAGTTTATTTTGGCGTAAAATCTCAGTTAATTCTGACAAACAAGATTTTTCATTTTAATTTAAAAAAAGCTTTATTGTAGTTATATAAGTATACAATGAATTGGTTGTATGTTTATTGGCTTCTAAATATGTATGCTAAACGTTCAACAAATTTACAACCAGCTAATTTGAAGGTGGTTACATCCTTCTTCCATGAACCACTTTCCACTTTTTTATAAGGTTAAATTTTTCAATAGATAAAGTACATTTTACTGACATTAGCAATAATATAAATAATTAGTAATAGTAAAAATAATTAGCAATAATGAAAACAACTGTTTTCCATTTATGTAATAAAAGTTGTTGAGCACTGTACTTATTCCAACCAAATCACTATTTTCAATCAGAACATTCAGTCAATCAGATCAAAACTTGATGATCTACAAATACTAATAAGTGATAACAACTTTCATATAATAACAATAACAGAGCACTGGCTGAGGGCTACTGATGTCAGCTGCATGCATCTGGACGGCTTCAATCTAGCTTCCTGGTACTGCCGATCAATTATGAAACATGGGGGAACGTGCATCTTTAGCAGAGATGGGATTGATTTCTTAGAACTGGAAGATGTTAAGGCAATGTCCAGGGAACAGACCCTTGAATGCAGTGCAATAAAACTGCTCGGGCAACATTACATCATTATGGCTATTTACAGGTCTCCTCTTGGTGACATTGATGAATTTATGTGTATTCTACATGACATTTTACAAACAGTAACTAGCAAACACCCACGAAATAATATATTCATATGTGGGGACTTTAATGTGAATCTCCTGAACACTGAGGATAGAAATGCCACGCAACTTGCTGATCTTCTAGCAATGTTTGATTTAGAACCAAAAATCACGGAACCAACCAGATTGGGGATGAATGGAAGGGCAACGTTGATAGACAACATCTTCACTGACTGCGAGGATTGCAAAGCAAGTGTGATAGTCACGGCACTTTCAGACCACTTGGGCCAGAAAATCACTTTCAACAGCAAAACAGAGGACCGGACTCGAAACAACTTGACCCTCACAAGAAATCTCAACACGAAAGCATTAAGAACAATACAGGATGATTTGATGAAAGTAGACTGGGTGAGGCTGGTAACGCATGACGACATAAATGCTTCTGTGGAGGCCTTTATTCAGGCGGTTCAACACTCCTTAAACAGACATGCTCCTGAATTACCGAGAAATACAATGATAGAAAAGCAATCGTGGGTCAATGAGAGAATCAAAATGTTGAGCAGAGTAAAATGACAGTTATACTACGGTATGAAAAAAGAGAGGCTGCCTGTAGAAACTTACAAATCCTTCCTAGCGGAGTACAAGGCTGAGATATCAAGATCAAAGACCGACTCATATACTGATCAGCTCAGAAGATCATCCAATGTCTGCAAGACCACCTGGAATATCGTGAGTAGAATAACAGGCAAAACAAAAAATACCTTTGACGCAACACAGTTAAAGCATTATCCAGGCGAGAATTTAAAAACGGTTGCTAATAGAATGAATTTATTTTACATAGAGGCGTGTACAAATGTAAAAGCAGGGACCGATGGGAAGTACAAAACAAATAAAAACAACTACACTATGGCCTTAAGGGACACTGAACCGGTTGAGATATATAATATTATAAATGGTTTAAGAAATACAGCTGCCACTGGTCCGGATGGGATTCCTGTTCGATTGATGAAGTTTTGTGCGCCAATACTCATGGAGCCTCTGTCGATTCTCATCAACAAAGCATTTGAGTTGGGAGTTTTCCCAATTCAGCTAAAAAAAGTAAACATAATACCTGTTTATAAGAAAGGAGACAAATCAGATAATTCAAATTACCGCCCAATTGCCCTACTGGCAAAGATCTTCGAGAAGGTAATACTCAGCCGGATGATATCCTTTATACAGGACTTTGACCTTATGGCGGCGGAGCAAAATGCGTACATCGAGGGTAGGTCCACCACGCGTGCCATTTATTTGATACTGTCGAGTATACTGCAACAAATGAATGCAGGGGCATGTGTTGGAGCTGTCTTCATGGACCTGTCCAAAGCGTTCGACAGTGTTGATCACAAGATATTAGTAGAGAAGCTAGAAGAGATGGGGTTTCGTGGCAGAGTATTGTGTGTGATCAAGTCCTACCTCGAGAACAGACAACAAAGGACATTGGTCATGGATCAAGGATCTCGGGTGTACTCAGATTGGCTGGACGTGGAGAGAGGAGTTCCTCAGGGCTCCGTTCTCGGTGGAATTCTCTATACGCTGTGTACTAACGACCTTCCATCAATCCTGAAGAATGACATGAGCATGTACGCTGATGACACTTCTGTGGTGGTGCATGCGGCTGATGTGAACGCGATGCTGGAGGACATCTCATCCACTCTGACGGACTGCGGGCAATGGTTCAGCCAACACAAGCTAAAACTAAACGTTGACAAAACAAAGATAATGAAGTTTAATATCAGAAGAGAGGAACCGGTAGTGGTATCTCATGAACAGAAAGAACTTATATCATCCCCCGAGGCGGTATTCCTGGGATTAGTTGTAGACCCAGCCTTCAGCTGGGGTCCTCACATATCAAAACTTGCAGGTGTGCTTTCATCGGCCGCCTATGCAATTCGCAAGATATCCTGGACGATTGGCGAGGATGCTGCTTTGATGGCCTATCACGGGATGGTCTGCTCCAGGATACGATATGGGATAATGTTCTGGGGCGCAGGTGTTGAGGTACCTAGAATTCTAAGACTACAAAAAGCATGCATAAGAGCTATCTATAAATTACAAAGTAGGGATAGTTGTAGGCTAACTTTTAAGGAAAAAAAGTTACTTACTGTTCCAGCAATGTACATCCATGAATCCTGCTGTTTCCTTAAAAAGCACTACACTGAGTTCTTCCAACAACATGAAGCAGATCACAATTACTCAACCCGAACGTGCGAGGTAGGCCAGCTTAGGATACCTCAATCTACCAAACAGAGAATCCACAGGAGCACTTGGATTCAACCAATGAAGTTGTACAACAACATACCGCCTTCGATACGACAGCAACCTTACCATATATTCAAGAGGAAGATGGAAGAACATCTAATAGACAAGACTATATATTCTGTTGCAGACTACTATAATTGAATGCAACCACACTTATTGACGTTGTTCTACATATTGTATATTTTTTCTTTGCGAACTAAATAAATTTATCTTATCTTATCTTATCAAATAAACTTAAGTTTGAATGTATAACTGTTAATAAAATTATAAACTTTTTATCTCACAGTGATTTTATTTTGAAAATTAATCTTTAATATATTGCAAATACCAAATTTAATTCGATGGCGCTATACGATTTAGAATTTGGCGCCAGTATTCTGTTTTGAATTTCGCGCCAGTACGTTTATGTAACTCGGACGCCATCTATGTTATGTTTACGTTGAAAGTTGAGATGACTATACATGTGTGAGAGCGATGCGAGATAGCCCATACGTCATGAAAAATAACGTTTACTGGGTCATCTGTAGTAGTCTGTGGTTTTGACAAATTTATTTGACGTTTCTCGACGGCACTTGTGACTTCACACGTACGTCCGCCATATTTGCTATAGGGGATCCGCATGACCCCATTCGGGGGTGTTTTTTAGGACACACGTGCGTCGATGAGCGTTTCCAAAATGCATTCAAATGAAGCGAAAAAGAACAACGCGTATTTTGAGGGGTCGGGCTTCGCCGTGCGTGTTTCCAGTTCGGAGGAGATAGCTCAGAAAGTGTGAGCTCGCGACGCCCGTCTTGAATTATAAAGTATAAGATAAGTAAATAGATATCATCAGTTTTGAAGACTTTTCTTTCATCCAACACTGGACTTCAAATGATGAGTATTGCTTTCTAACGTATAAATATATTTTGTTAACAGTGATAAAAAAAGAATAATTCTTTTAAACAGTTGGCAAACCTAAAACGGCATTATAGTACCAAATCGTTGTTTGTACTAAATGTATGTATGTTTTTCCGCCTATATTCAAATACGGATTTATTTGAATTAAGCAACATTGTTTCCCGTGTAGAGTTATTCGGGCAAAAACAAAACAAAGCTTTGGGCGGGGGTTTCAATGCTAATTCATAAACTGAGTTATATGACATACAAAACCCTTCAGACCTAAACTCGGTGAAGACCTAATCGTGGTTTAAACTAGCAATTTTTAACCCGGCCTTATTAGTTCTTAAATTACATAGGATGTTACTATTGATTTGACTTTCTTTTCTAAATAATCTTTAATGGATATCATTGCCATTAAAAGGCATTCATTTCTACAACCAGCGTCACTGAAGAGCGATTTTATTCATAAACCCATTAGACCAATAACAGTGCAGCCCGCTGCTGCCGCAGCAGCACCGGTATGAATACCCTAAATATACAAAGTGACTTTGAGTATCATTAACAAAACACCTTGCCGTGTGAAAACGATCCAAGCAATCGAGTACAACAGTCATTGAGCAGAACGGTGCCCTCCAAGTCGCTTGCGGAAAATCCATTACTTTTTCAAGCGTCCATCGTCTTTTTCGCGGGAACGTAACAGTTAGTCGAGCGCATTGTCAAAAGTGAACGGTATCGAGCTCTATACGGAAGTACTTAGCGCTTGTCGTCTTAAATCAGGTATAACACTCTTGGTCGAGTGCAAACATGGCCCAGAACTGATGCAATTGTTGGTTGTTAATGAAATGTGAAACGGAAATGGACACATAATGCGGCTAGATCCGATGTGGCTGCCTATCTGCCGCAAATTGGATCGAGTTTGCTATTGATGCCACCTCTTAATTATAACCCTGACTTTGATCAGGATACGATTCACTTTCATTCATACTTGACACATCTTGGTTGTTCATAACGGCTAAAAACTAACGCAGACCTCCCGCTTTCGATACTTAAAACTCATAGTATAAGCGGCATTTTACGTACCAACTTTAGAGATTTCGAGAAAATGGTATAATCTGTAACATTTGCAGCTTTAAAATCATTTCGACATAGAAAAAGTAGACTAGTAGAGTTTCGCATAGTCAAGCAATGTTGCAGTTGAAACCCTTTTGAAGTTTTTAGTGGATTGGTTAGCACTAGAAGCCGCGATAAATTCAAAGAATATGCCAAAAGCACAATTTTCAACTTGTTCGAAAACCTTACGTGATAGGTACTTGGTAGGTCCGGATTCATGTATATGTTACGGTTAAAGTGATAAATGTGGTTTGTATTAATAATTACCGGCTATTATTAATAATAACCGCATCATTTGGTCAATGTGATTAGAAACACTTAAATAATCACATGGACCGGCTATTATTAATAATTTCCTAACGGGCACGGTAAAAGTGATAAAAACGTTACTTTTTACAAAAGATCTTTTGTATACAGTCTTCAAAGAAGTTAGCTAAGTTATTTTGATTACTATGTAAGCTATTATATTCATTAACTTGACGCAAATCATCAGTACGGCTAGCCCAATGACCAAAATTACGAATAATACAAAACATTGATAATACAGAATGTTTTCTTTTGTCTCCCTTGTACTTTAGAAACTACTGGATATAATTGGTAATGATATTTGGTATACACCCAAGGACGGCTCAATGACGAAAACATATAAAGAACATTTTATACAGAGTGTTCAAAAAAGTTAACCATTTTATTATCGATAGCACCCATTTTTAATGCATGTGGGTAGTTTTTTGTAAATGTACAATTACAATTTATTAAGTTAATTCTCAAATCCCAATTATCTTGAAATTTTGCGCATTTAACAATATTTTTTTCAATATTGTATTTTCATGCAAATACATGCAAGAATAGGCGGGACTAGTTTACATAGATGTTTTTACATAAATTGGTGCAATTTATTTAATAAACATCTATGTAAACTAGTCTCGCCTATTCTTGCATGTATTAGCATGAAAATACAATATTGAAAAAAATATTGTACGGTGCGTACAAATGATGCAAACATTTTTGTATGGTTCTGTTCCGAACACGGTATTTTTACTTTTGGTGTTTGACAATAAAGTACTATTTTATAAATAAATGATTAAACATTGTAACAACTTGCCCCAATCTTCCCTACATTAGGTTGTCCATTACCTATGCCTACCGTAAGCATATCTAATATCTGACGGATATAATCTGTTTTATAAGGCGGTTATTTTGAAAGTGTTTATCACCTACAAAAAAATACATTTTTTATTTAGATACATGAAAAAATATAACAATAACAAAAACACAAAATAATTCTCAAGTCCAGGAATCAGTTTAAAAATAAAATATATTCTTAATAAATAAAATTAACAGTAGGTAACTCAAATAAAATCTGTATTACATTTGTGCACTTACAAATCAAAAATAAACAATATTCACAGTAAATAATAAAATAAAAATAAAATACAGGTACACTTCACATTTGTGAACAAAACAAAAGAAGATGACGTCCTATTGTTACAAACTTTATCTTGCTTTATTTTTACAATATAAATGGTGTAATTATTGTACTACCACAAAAAAAAATAAAGGTCTAGAAGGATTTTTGTATTCAAAATTAAATATAAAACATTTTTTTTAAGTTTTGTAGGTATTGAAAAGATAATAAATAATAAGTTATAAATAAAAATAATTTTTCTTGCCACGAATTGCAAAATACAAAAGCACTATGTACGTATGCACTGGCAGAATAATACCAACCGAGTTTCTATTGCTGCTAGTTGGCAAATTCACTAGTTGCTAGCAAACTCGCCCAGTGTCATCATGTTCACAACGTTACTCGCAGCTTGTAAACTATCTGCGAACATGATGACACTGGGCGAGTTTACTAGCAACTAGTGAATTCGCCAACTAGCAGCGTGTAAACTCGCTCACTGCAATTGAGGCTTTACTTAGCTTTTAAGAATTGCGCAAATAAGCATGCCCCAAAGAGTTACACATTCGTGCATGCAATTTGTATGGATTGGCATTTTTTAGTCTCGATTTGATAATCTTCCTTATTTTAGTCATGAGTAGTAACTAAATAAGTTAGTCAGGACTAACGTCACTAAAGGCCCAACACTGAAAACCCAGTGAATAGATTCGTTGTGTGGCGATTATGTAGATACTAACAGAATTCCAAATCAGAGGCTCTATTATATTGTAGCATCACCTTAATGCAATATCGAATTGAAATATATCACATTGACCACAGCATGCTGGAAATTATTAATAATAGCCGGTTCATGTGATAAATTCTTCACTTTAACCTCGCCACTTGGCTATTATTAATAATAACCGGTAATTATTAATAATAACCTATTTATCACTATGACCGTAACATATATACTTTCCATTTGAAAAATCTACAGTCCGCAATAGTTATCAATAATTTGTAATTTTCAATTGTCTTCTCTCTCAATTTAAGTTTATTATGTAGGGCCATACAAGTGCAACATCATGGAATTCAGTAATATTTTCTACCAAATCTTAAAGAAAAAAAATCCGTCCTTTTCGAAAAACAAAAGTTGACATACGCCTGTCACCAATCAAATCACTTCCACTAGTTTATACTATAAAATAAGCCATAATATTTACTGTTTGGTTCACAGAAATCGGATATGATTAACAACAACGTTATAGCTTGTCGATTGTCTTTTTATACTGCCCGAATACATAAAATTATATAATATGTTGCGTTTAAAGAAAGAGTTTCTGTTTCCACTCCCCTGCAGCCGGTACAGATATGTTCTTAATTTAAATATACCATTTTACGAAACACAATTGTTATCGGTGTAATAATTGCTTAAATATTGATTCCTGTTCAAATACATCATTTGCGACAAAAAAATATTAAGTTCCAGTTAAAATACATATAATCAAATGGTTATACATCATTTGAATCAGAACACATTCGTGCATATCAAATAAATGATGATGTCAATAAACAAAGCGCAATAGTTGACCTTCTTAATGTAAATTAACTAATAGCGTTATTTTTTTGGTGTACACTCGTGTGCACTGGCAATGCGCGTGTACTATCTGAATCTGTGATATGCGCATTGCCAGTACACACCAGTGTACAATAAAAAGTAATGTTATAAGTAAAAATAAACAATAGTATATTATTATACGAGAACTAATAATATATATAACCGTCTACCTAACAATATAAAGCGACTGAAATATATGAATTTCATAAGAAAGATAAAAAGCGAGAAGATGCAGCGAACAGTCGAGAACTCAGTAGTGGACCACGAGAATGACCGGATAAGATAGTATAATGCCTTCGATGCCCGAATGTAAGATGGATGCAAGGCAGAAGAACGTTACATGATGTTCATTTACATTTTGTAATTTACAGTATACATAGTCTAAGTTAGTAATTTTAATTCGTTTATTGCTATAATCATACAAATTTGGATTGTATAGAACGGTATTGTCCTCAACTTCAGCAATTAATTACACCAAAGAAATCTAAATTGTTTCATTTTGAATGATTGACGGTTACATCATGCTGACATAATCTGTTGCTATATAGATGCATATTATAATATATAGTTTATTATCTGCAAATAAATTAATGAAAATTTTAGATCAAAAGTTTAATGCAGAAATACGCATCAAATAATATTTTAATTTTTTACTGGTGAGGTTGTAGTTCTTTTATGCAAACAATCCTATGTTTGCGCCTAATTCATTATTTATGACAATGGGTTAATTTCAAAAATCATTACAATAGTCACAAAAATCACATAAATTAAGATTGATTGCATGCCGCTTGTGTGCGTCGCAGCGAAAAAACGGTTGACAGAAAACATGCATACAGCAAGCATGCAGCAAGCAGCGTGCATTTTGCACCTAGGAGCAAACGCTCGTTCAGTGTGCGGGTCTACATATAAATACAAGGGACCGTTTTTTGCACCTTGATGCTTTTGCTTCCTGCTTTCTGCTTGCTTGCTGCCTGCTCATTCAGTGTGCTGCTCGCCTAACTCGGGAGCGATGTACGAAAACGAATACGGTGTATTTACTGGCGCGACCAGAATTCTGTCCAAAATGTTATCTAAAAAGTTATACATTATATGAACTAACAAATCCCTTAATTTGATGAACTGCTTCATTTAGTCTATAGTAAGTATTTCAGAGTATAATAAAACACGAATGTTTTATGTAGAGTGATGTATTTAGAGGATATTCAACGCTATCGATTTCGGTCATTAAATGACCATCTTCAGGCGTATAAACGTCAATGTGTAAAACTAATGATAGTCAGACATAATCAAAGGGCAGCAACTGGACGGTGTACAAAAATAAAATCAAAAAATTTACACAGGTATGTGTGTGACTGTATCCTTCACTCAGATAAGAGGGAACCAACAAAGGATACTAACCACAGAAGTAGGTTGTGTCACAACATGTAAGCATATTAAAATTGACGATGCAAACAAATAAAAATCCATCGTAATAGTATTGTGCTGTTCCCTCGAACAAATGAAGAAGAATAATTGAAAGTTCTAGGTTGATTGTGGGTGGTGAATAGCGCACGGCACACCCATGCACCGCAATGGGCAATCCTACTATTTATTGGAGCGGTTTAGTAGCTCTAGGTGATTATATTTAAAACAAATGCTCAGTACAATTAAATATTTCATTTGTAGATGATGCTGTTCGCCCACTATCTACACGCAAATGTAATTAAACTTAACGTTAAAATCCATGCTTTTTTTGCTTTCAATTTTCAATCTCAAATCTTTTATAATCTGCCTATTTTGTTGGTTTTAGCAAACATTGCTTTTTAATTTAAGTCGAAGTATCGTAACCGTTGAACCAAAGTTTGTCTGTAAATTATACCTCATCAGTTCCGCGGTAAATTGCATGTTTTCCCTGAGAAAATTCATTCGCTCTGACATGGCTTTGCAGTTCGTCTGAGTATATAAACAGGGTTGCTGCGCCGAGAGTCGTTTCGAAGATACGCGAGCACACCTGAAAAGATTCATTTAAACCAATACCAGTAATTAACGAGCACCCCTTATACATATTTATCTAACTGAGCTGATCTGGCGACTTTTGCGTTTACACTTTAATTTCCAATGCCTGTAGGACTGTCGTTGGCTCGTACCGCTGACTACGGCCCCACTTTCGAACATGTTCCGCGTCTACACTAATTACCAGAGGAATTAGTAGGGTAAACAACGCATCTCGACGGAAAATGAATTTTGGATTGGGTTTTCTCAACTACAGACCATCATTTGTCTTCAGAGGAGCTTCTTTGCTCCTGTACGGGAATCGATGATGATTTAACCAATTCCTTCACTCGCCTACCTATCTTATCTGTTGGGTCATTGGAAATTTTATGGTACGTATTCGGGTCCAATAGATCGTTCATCTTCCTGTTGTAGTCCTCCTTGTTCAATATCACTGTTGCATTCCCTTTGTCCGCTGGTAGTACTGTGATATCCTTGTTGTCCTTGATGGTTTTCAGGGAGTACTTCTCTTCTTTGGTAATATTGCTCTTCGGCGGGGTAGCTTTCCTAATTATCCTGGAAACCTCTTGACGAATGTCCTCTGCTTGTACACCTGGAATTTTGTTCAATGCGGCTTCTACTTCCGTAATAATTTTTTATCTTATCGGTGCGATTGCAAAGTTTAATCCTTTGCATAGGACCGACAATCCACATGTGAGTGCGGAACATGCTATGTAGGACAGACAGGACGAAGCATCGAATGTCAAATCAAGGAGCACAGTAGGGACACCCGGCTAGGCAAGATTCAACAGTCCGCTGTTGCTCAACACTGCCACGAGTCGGGACACACAATGGATTTCGATGACGCGAAGATGTTGGCAATGGTGGGTAATTATCATCGAAGGCTTATTAGAGAAGCCATCGAAATTTATAAACATCCTGACAACATCAATCGCGAGGACGGTACTGACACTAGTAGGGTCTGGAAATCGATCCTAACGCGGTCAGGTGGAAAAGCACATGTAGCGGTGGCTCCAGATGTGCGCAGTGAGGTGTAAATTCAGGTATATAAGGGAGACTTTCTTGGTAGGTCTTCAGTATTCAATTAGCTTTGAAGAAGCGAGCAACATGGTTCGCGAAACGTCAGCATTAACAAATCTTGACACACGGCATAACCCGGAAGCAGTTTATTTTCTAAATGATTCTGGCCGTGAAAGCCTACGTACTTACTTATTTTAAAAGTTATTCGCCAAAAACTAATTTTTCACCGTTTCCAACGGCAATTTTAGGTAATAAATATTGTAGGTAGCGTTGAAAAACAATTTATTTCATAAAATATAACGCAGAGAAGTATTTTAGATTTGAGTGTACTTAATTAAGTAGTTGTTCGAAATGTCTTCCGTGCTCTTCGAGGCATAACCGAAGACGAGTATGTAATGACCTCGCCACTGCTCTTAATAGGTAGGGCGTAATAGTTTGATGAGCTCCAGCATATTACTCGTTACATGTCGGGGACCAGCTCAACGAAATCTTCCCAAATCGGTGGATTGGCAGAGGAGGTCCAGTTGCTTGGCCTCCTCGATCACCGGACTTAACGAAACTGGATTTCTTCCTGTGGGGCTATGTTAAGGACATCGTTTATGCTGAACCTCCAACAACTAGGGATGGCAAATATATATCGATGTTTTCAAAACATCGATGTATTTCATAAAAACATCGATATTTCTACATCGAAGTTAGTGCTGCGATGTATCGTTGAAAACGTAGATATTTTTGTTTCGATGTATGACAAAAAATATCGTTATTATATTTGTAGTTAGCGATCTGCGATATTAAGCGATATACATTTCACGTGCCATCTAGTGGGGGAAAGTTGTACTAACATTATTGACCGCTGTGTTGAGTGATGCGGTAGAAAACTGTAGTGATTTGCATTACTTTAGTACGGGATTCCCCAGAAATTTCAAACCGATCCCAACTAAACGCAAGCAAGTTAGGTTAGGTGACGTTAGTGTTTCTTCGCTGTTTTGTTTTGTCTTATTCTCTTTGGTGTGTTTCATTCGGATAACAATGGCTCCATCGAAGAGTAAATGTTGGCGGTACTATATAAAATTATCAAAAGAGTTCGCGCAGTGTAATATTTGTTCAAAACAATTAAAAGCAAGTGGTAACACTTCGAATTTAATAGGACATCTAAAACAGAAACATTGTAATGTGTACCAAAATTTGAAAGCCGAGGACAGTGGGGACAGTAATGCTGTGGAAGTTCCTTGTAAGAAAGCTAAAACTAGTAATATTTATAGCCAGGTATTTTTCTTTATTTATGTGTCTAACATGTTATAAGCACTAATATTTTATAGAGTGAAACTATATGTTCCGCCAGCCCTTCTGGTAGTGTTACTACTATAACAACTAAGTTCCAGTCCCACTAGAAAACCGCCGTCACATAACTCACATATTGAAGTCCTCCCTTCGACATCATTAAAAACAGTGCAACCGACATTAAAAAAAGTTATTAAATCAGTTAAATCCTATTCCAGTAAGTACACAAAGATTTTACAATATATGTCTGTAATACATTATTTTTTTCAGCTGGTGGAAACAAAAATATTCAGATTACTACTGCAATTGCCCAGTTTGTCTATAAAGACAATGTACCCTTTTCAGTAGTAAATGGAGAAGGTTTTAAAAATTTGATTAAAGTCATGAGTCCTCTATACAAGATATAGTCGATATCACGAGTGCTGCAAATTACTCATCGCTTATAAGTGTATGAACCAAGATTTTTGCGTATCGCTCAGCTTGATTGTTGTGCTTAGGCAACCGAACATAGATCACTGTAAATACGTTGCCTACCGAGGCGGATATTATAGAAATTAAATTAATATTGCTATTATCTTTACTAATTAAATAACCTTTAAATAACCATCACCATAGATTTTTTATTAAGCGGCTTACCTTTCAACGAAAACATTGTTGCTAACATGCGGTCACGTTGAATATTTACGTTCAGTATTAGAGGTTAGAAACGTTAGAAATGTCATTCTAAGAAAAGACGTACTTTTTCGCTGGGCGCTTTTAATTTGTACAGCAGATGTATCATAATCATTCTATTGCGTTCTAACACACGGCAATGTCTACGAATGAAATGTAGCGTATGAGGAAAATAACAGCAGAAATCGATGAGTAATTTGCAGCACTGGTGAAATCGACTATACCTGCAACAACACCATTAAAAACGTAATCGATAAAAAGTATGAAACCATAGCTGGCGAATTTCGTGAAAAAATCTCTACAGTACAATATGTGTCACTTACTTCTGACATATGGACAGATCTTCAAACAAAAAGTTTTCTTGGTATGACTGTACATTTCGTAGAAAATTCAAAATTAATTACAGCTTGTCTGGGAGTTGAAGAATTGAGCCAAAGCCATACAGCCGACTATATTGGTAATAAGATGTTAAAAACCCTGGAAGAGTGGAACATTCCGGAGGACAAAGTTGTTGCTGTGACAACGGACAATGGGGCCAACATGGTACGTGCTGTTACTGATACATTTGGCAAGAATAGACACATACCATGTTTTGCACATACAATCAATTTAGTCTGCGAAACTGTCTTAAAAATGCAAATGAACTTACCCCAGTGCTCGAAAAGGTTCGGGAAATTGTAAAATGGTTTAAAAGGAGCGTTGGCCCAAGTGATCAGCTTCGAAAAAAACAGGCTGATGCAGGAGTTCCAGAGGGCAAATTTCAAAAAGTTATTCTTGATGTAAAAACAAGGTGGAATTCAACATATTACATGTTACAGAGATTTGTTGAATTAGCACAAATAATCAGCAATATTGTGTTCGATAATGCCAATGCTCCGGATATGATTACTTCAGGTGAGCTCCAGCATATAAAAGATGCAATAAAAATTCTGCAACCTCTGGAGCGGTTGACCAAGGAATTATGTTCCGAAAAACTGGTTAGTGTCAGTAAGATAATTCCGGTGGTAAACTGCACTGTCGAGGAGTATACATAGCTGCATGCTAGTTCGACAACAGGACAACAAATGAATGGGGCTATATTAAAGGAGTTTGACAAAAGATTTTCAACCATAGAAAAATCTTTTCTTTTAGCTGTGGCTTCGATATTGGACCGAAGGTTTAAGAATATTCACTTTAAAGATTACTTAGCAATTGCTACAACATTAAAGTACCTACGAGACAGAACAAAACCTGATTTGACCGATGAGCGGTCAACATCAGAATCAACTGACTCCAATAAATCAACTTTTGATCTCTGGTCACATCACAAAATGTTGGCACATACACGCAGTAAGAAAGGAAATCAGACCATCGGCAGTGATGAAGTATCACACTATCTGAACGCACCTGTGTCTAGCCTTTCGAAGAATCCGTTTATAGTGTGGGAAGAAATGAAAACTATTTACCCGAAGCTGTATAAACTGGGGCAAAAGTTTTTAGGCGCATCTGCTACTTCAGTACCGAGTGAAAGATTGTTTTCTAAAGCTGGGGCAACCGCATCAAAAGCACGAAACAGATTGACCTCCAAACGCCTATCCAAATTATTATTTTTAAATTCTTTACCTTTACCAGAATGTTGATATCAGGTTTAATTTGAACATTAAACTAAAACTATATTCGAATTGTTATACTTTTAGTTTAACGTTCATCTCTTTTTTTTGCCCTTTATAAATATGGAGCAGTATAGTTTCAGTTTAATGTTGATCTCTTTTTTTCAACTCTTGTAACATGAAGCAGTATAGTTTTAGTTTAATGTCATCCTTTTTAATGAGATCTATTGTAATATGGGTTAGTATATTTTTACATTATTATTTATTGTTATTATTACTATTATTTGTTAACCTATTGTAAAACAGCAGTACGTATATGTTTTCAGTTATTTTTTTTTTGTATTAACAGGCATTAATATTAAAGCCATTAAGTTTGTGTTTTCTTTGTCTATATTCGTAGTCAATTTCGATATCCTGTTTTATACACTTCAAACAAATCTTTATAATTATACTCTCTCTACGTAAGTCGTTTACCTGATCATTTTTCAATGTATGAACCAAATCAGCGTGCAAAATTATTACAGTTAATTAATGTCAAATATTTTTATGAGAAGGTTACAAAAAGGTAATAGTTAACTTCATCAATTTTTGCTACCTACATGCTATTACCTTTTCAGTTACATCATTTTATAGCTTTTGGTTGTATAGTTTTTGCATGTTTTGAATAATTATTTAATTTGTTTTTATCTTGAATTACTTCAAAATATCAACTTCAGAGGAATCCTTTGTCAAGTATTTTCGATTATTTGTTTGATTGGGTGCTCATAAAATGTTTAAAAAATCTGATGTGGCCAGGCACATGACTTTATCATACTATATATAAAATTAATAGTTTAGCTGCATGAGATATTATTTGATCGAGATCGGCTATGTCTGCATTAAAATAAAACTAGTAGACCTAGACAGATATGTCCATTAAAGCTGCGTTCGGATATTGTACTCCGTTGATACCGGGTACACCGTCCAAATGACACGTGTTATTGGGTGTAGAAAGTGTGAAGGTGCGTTCCGATTGGTGGCAATGATTGGTAATGGCGGTGGTAGCAGACGAAATTATAGTGTTTCTCACATGTCGTGATGGTGACACATATTAGTTTGCATGTACATAAACTGAGTCACTAGCAAATTCTATTAAAAATACTATAATGGCGTCTACTACCACTGCCATTAGCACTAATGAAAACTCACCTTAACGGTGTACAATATTCGAACGTAGCTTGTATTGACAGTAGTATTGTCAAAGCATTAGCGTTTGACACTATCTACACCGTCATTAAAATCACATCTGACATTTAATCTGACATATCCTGGCTACTAGTTTTAATGCAGTACGACCGATCTCTATGAAATAGAATTTGCTCATGCAGCTAAACTATTGATTGTACCAAAAAATGTCATAGTCATAAATTATTCAGAATTTCCTCTAATTTAATTTATTATTTAACTATTTCGACAAAATTCCAGAAATGCCGGCTAATTTAAAAAATCTTTCAAAGATGCTATTACTAAACCTCTAGTTCCTTTGGACCCTTTTTAACAGAAAGCTTTTCAGCTCTAAGTTTGGCCATGAAACTTCTAAATATGAAGTTTCGTCCCGATACCTTTAGTAGTTTCTCCGGAATCGTCGCCACAAAAAAACGGGTACACACACACACACACACACACCCACATCCATACACACAGACATTTTTTTGTACCTTGGTCAAAAATGTTCAGGGGACCCAAAAAGACATGTTTCCGCTAAAATCTCAAAAAATCTTTTTGGCACGATTACAATACTTTACATACTGCGTATGATAAAGTAAAAACATCGATTACCAAACATCGAATAAAAACATCGATGTTTTTAATACGATACATCGAATATATCGATATATGCTTACGATGTATCATATGATGCAATACATGTATTAGGCCATATCTAATACACCGATGTATTAGGTATTTTTGCCATCCCTACCAACAACTCCAGAAAACATGCAAGAAAGAATCCGGGGCGCATTTTAAACTATTACGCCCGACCTATTAAGAGCAGTGGCGAGGTCATTTCATACTCGTCTTCGTTTGTGCCTTGAAGAGCACGGAAGACATTACGAACAACTACTCAATTAAGTACACTCAAATGTAAAATACTTCTCTGCGTTATATTTTATGAAATAAATTGTTTTTCAACGCCAGGTACGATATTAATTACCTAAAATTGCCGTTGGAAACGGTGAAAAATTAGTTTTTGGCGAATAACTTTTAAAATATTGGGAATTGGGATGGGGTTGTATTTAGAAGCAATGTTTATTTTTTAATTCTGCATCGTTTCACTTAAAAAAAATGTATGAGTTCCAATTTAAAATAAGAACAATAACACGCTTTGAAGTTTGACATGTTTGACACTAGATTTTAGTCACCCCGTATAATTTGGATCAAAGACACTTGATTAACGAGACTACTAGATCAAACTTAATAAGCACGTCGCAAAATTTTACTAACGAGCTGCAATTTGTGGTTTTTATTGATTTTTAAAGCCAACGATGCAAAATCAATTTTCTTTTGTTTTTATTTTATTTGCGCTGCAGTCACTCAACCGATTTCAATAAAACTTTGGTGGTAAGTAGGCCATACCATAAAATGCTTCAAAATGTATAAAAAAATATATAGCATGCAATTAAAAAAAAATATTACCATGGCGTTGCACATTTTTGGGACACCCTGTATAATCAAAAATAATTTCTTGAAATGTACCTTGAAGTACAGGGTAAGCCTGCAAAATGTCAAACTCTTAGCTTAATTAGTAGCTGAGCTACAGTAGACGGGAGCTGAGTTGCAGGACCCTGTATATATATAAAGGAGAAAGGTATTTGTCGGGCAATTCCGTCATACGAAGATCGAAGAAGCAACCGTAGACACGTGTTTCGGACTATTAGTACTCATCAGTACGACGGAATTGCCCGACAAATACCTTTCTCCTTTATATCTCACCGTCGATTAACCAGTTTTCCTTTATATATATATATAAAGGAGAAAGGTATTTGTCGGGCAATTCCGTCATACGAAGATCGAAGAAGCAACTGTAGACACGTGTTTCGGACTGTTAGTCCTCATCAGTACGACGGAATTGCCCGACAAATACCTTTTTCCTTTATATCTCACCGTCGATTAACCAGTTTTCCTTTATATATATATATATATATATATATATATATATAAAGGAAAACTGGTTAATCGACGGTTGCTTATATATATATATATATATATATATATATATATATATATATATATATATATATATATATATATATATAAAGGAAAACTGGTTAATCGACGGTGAGATATAAAGGAGAAAGGTATTTGTCGGGCAATTCCGTCGTACTGATGAGTACTAATAGTCCGAAACACGTGTCTACGGTTGCTTCTTCGATCTTCGTATGACGGAATTGCCCGACAAATACCTTTCTCCTTTATATCTCACCGTCGATTAACCAGTTTTCCTTTATATATATATAAGGATAAAGGTATTTGTCGGGCAATTCCGTCATACGAAGATCGACGTAGCAACCGTAGACACAGTGTTTCGGACTATTAGTCCTCATCAGTACGGTATAGCCAAGGAGCAAGGTGGACATTCAATGAAAAAAACACTCAAATGGAGACCTAAAGGGGGTGACCAATGTCGCCAATTTGGTGCTTCAGTCCCAACATCTTCAGGATTCGAAGACAAGAAGTGACGTCGCGCCGGAGGTGACTGGTACACCCCAGGTGCACCATAGCCCATGGAAATTAAAAGGAAAGCTGGTTAATCGACGGTGAGATATATAAGGATAAAGGTATTTGTCGGGCAATTCCGTCATACGAAGATCGACGTAGCAACCGTAGACACAGTGTTTCGTACTATTAGTCCTCATCAGTACGGTATAGCCAAGGAGCAAGGTGGACACTCAATGGAAACAAACACTCAAATGGAGACCTAAAGGGGGTGACCAATGTCGCCAATTTGGTGCTTCAGTCCCAACATCTTCAGGATTCGAAGACAAGAAGTGACGTCGCGCCGGAGGTGACTGGTACACCCCAGGTGACGTCACTTCTTGTCTTCGGATCCTGAAGATGTTGGGACTGAAGCACCAAATTGGCGACATTGGTCACCCCCTTTAGGTCTCCATTTGAGTGTTTTTTCCATTGAGTGTCCACCTTGCTCCTTGGCTATACCGTACTGATGAGGACTAATAGTCCGAAACACTGTGTCTACGGTTGCTACGTCGATCTTCGTATGACGGAATTGCCCGACAAATACCTTTATCCTTATATATCTCACCGTCGATTAACCAGCTTTCCTTTTAATTTCCATGGGCTATGGTGCACCTGGGGTGTACCAGTCACCTCCGGCGCGACGTCACTTCTTGTCTTCGAATCCTGAAGATGTTGGGACTGAAGCACCAAATTGGCGACATTGGTCACCCCCTTTAGGTCTCCATTTGAGTGTTTTTTTCCATTCAGTGTCCACCTCGCTCCTTGGCTATACCGTACTGATGAGGACTAATAGTCCGAAACACTGTGTCTACGGTTGCTACGTCGATCTTCGTATGACGGAATTGCCCGACAAATACCTTTATCCTTATATATCTCACCGTCGATTAACCAGCTTTCCTTTTAATTTCCATGGGCTCTGGTGCACCTGGGGTGTACCAGTCACCTCCGGCGCGACGTCACTTCTTGTCTTCGAATCCTGAAGATGTTGGGACTGAAGCACCAAATTGGCGACATTGGTCACCCCCTTTAGGTCTCCATTTGAGTGTTTTTTTCCATTGAGTGTCCACCTTGCTCCTTGGCTATACCGTACTGATGAGGACTAATAGTCCGAAACACTGTGTCTACGGTTGCTACGTCGATCTTCGTATGACGGAATTGCCCGACAAATACCTTTATCCTTATATATCTCACCGTCGATTAACCAGCTTTCCTTTTAATTTCCGTGGGCTATGGTGCACCTGGGGTGTACCAGTCACCTCCGGCGCGACGTCACTTCTTGTCTTCGAATCCTGAAGATGTTGGGACTGAAGCACCAAATTGGCGACATTGGTCACCCCCTTTAGGTCTCCATTTGAGTGTTTTTTTTTCATTGAGTGTCCACCTTGCTCCTTGGCTATACCGTACTGATGAGGACTAATAGTCCGAAACACTGTGTCTACGGTTGCTACGTCGATCTTCGTACGACGGAATTGCCCGACAAATACCTTTATCCTTATATATTTCACCGTCGATTAACCAGCTTTCCTTATATATATATAAAGGAGAAAGGTATTTGTCGGGCAATTCCGTCATACGAAGATCGAAGAAGCAACCGTATACACGTGTTTCGGACTATTAGTCCTCATCAGTACGGTATAGCCAAGGAGCAAGATGGTCACTCAATGGAAAAACACTCAAATGGTTCCCTATAGGGGGTGACCAATGTCGCCAATTTGGTGCTTCAGTCCCAACATCTTCAGGATTCGAAGACAAGAAGTGACGTCGCGCCGGAGGTGACTGGTACACCCCAGGTACACCATATATATATAATTGGTATGAAAATATTCGACCTCTCTAACTAGGAGATTGTTTTAATAGGGTGAAGGTCGTGTTGCAAATAAAGGAGCTGCTGTTTAGTAAGCCTTTATTTTAATTCTAATATTTCGCTAACAATTTTTAGCATCTTCATAAGAACTAAAACGAATATAAACCAACAGTTAGTATGAACTTATTCTAAAGATGTTATAATGAGGTACTCACAAAATGTGGCTGTTGTTTATAGGTGTAATTGCTACAGTATTCGACATGAGGTGTTATTTACGTTACATTTATTTTAGCGAAAACCGAAAATGTCCTGCACCATGGGCCATTTTTAACCAAACTAAAATTTATACCCTTTTTTTGACGTGGTCAGGTCAACGCGAACGGATAGGTACCAACGTGTGTGCTTCTCTGTCACTAAAGAACACTAGGGAAAAATTCAAACGGCAAGCGGGACCAATTTGTCATGAAATTATATGAAATTTGATTTGGAAAGTGGTGGGTTAGGATTAATTAATTAAATTGGGGCAGTTCCAAATGCTAATCAGGTATTTTAGTTCCTAGATTTTAACTACTCCGGACCATGATTCAGAAGGTAAGTGTAAGTGCTGTTTAAATTTTCGATATCTTTTTTAGTATTCATGCAACTACCCTGTATTTCACTAATTAGGCACATTTCCATGAAAAGACGTTTTTGGTCGTTGCGTTCCGTCCTGAGTACCCTGACACCATCGTAGTCTGCCTCATGTCTCGACTCGTTAACATGAATCGACAAACCACAAGCCCGAGGTTTCCTCTTCACATCACTCTTATGTTGAGTTAGACGTTGACCCAATCTTTGGCTTGTTTGGCCTCTATAGGTCAATGGGCAGTTCTTACAAGGAATTTCGTAAATGACACCACTCTTTTGTAAGATAGGTGTCCCATCTTTCAGATTGGTAAACAAATTACCAACCGTGATGGTATTAGACACCGCCACGACAGTGCCAGAACCACCCAGAACACGCTTCAAGGGGGGTGTGAGGTTCTCAACATTTTGCAACTTTCTGTACTTTTTAGAGTTGTTATTATTATCACCTACATATTCCTCTTCCACAGGGGAGACACTGTTAGGAGGAGTTAGTTGGTCAGTGAACAGGAACTTATTCAACAGGTAAGTGGGATAACCATTCTATAAAAGTATTTCGTTCAAAATATTTAAGTTTTCTTCTTTAAGCGAAGGGTGAACTATTTGTACAATTCTATTTTTTAAAGCATTGGTGAGATTAATTTTGTATCTGAACGGGTGATCTGAATGGTATGAGATGTACCTTCTTGAGTTGGTAGCCTTTCTATACCAATCGAGTTTAATGAAGTTGTGTTCATCTCTTATTACAAAAGTATCCAGGAAAGGTACGCCTCCATCCTTCTCACTCTCTATTGTAAATTTTAGATGAGTATTGAAATTATTAAATGTATTTAAAGTCAAATCTAGTTTGTCTGAGGGTAAGGAGCAGATGATGTCATCTACATACTGATAAAGGAAGCCAAACGTGAACGGCAAACTCTCCACACAGGACTTTAAGAGATAGTTCATTACCATCTCGGCTACTATTGGAGAGAGCACCGACCCCATCGGGCACCCAAACACAACCTGATAGAAGACATCACAGAACCCAAAATAAGTACCTACTACCGAAAATGAAGTTAATAATCCTGTTGAAGAATTCTACAGGGATGTTACAATGTGGTTCAATCAACACCCAGTGTTTGTTTATGATTTCCAAGACTAACTCCAAAGAAATGTTAGTGAAAAGCGAAACTACATCTAAAGAAACCACCACGTGACCCTCAGGTACTTGTATATTATTAACCGCCGATGCAAATTGAAAAGAATCCGTTATGCGGTAAGTGTTAAACTCTTTAAAGGCTACCGATAGTATCTCTGAAATAAACTTTGAAAGATTTTTATTGGGTTAGTTAGTAGACGACACTATCGGTCTCAAAGGGAGATTTTCTTTATGTATTTTTGGGAGACCGTAAAACTTGGGTGGAACAGAATTGTAATATTTAAGACCTTTTGCTGTTACATCACTAATGTAGTTATTTTTTGCCATAAGGGCTTCTAATTCATTATGGTTTCTTTCCCAGCTAAAGGTGGGGTCTTTGACAAGTTTTTTGTACATGGTAGTGTCGTCCAACATGCCATCCACTTTATCAATATAATCTCTCTTCAACATCGCAACGGTTTTGTTACCTTTATCGGCCGTGGTAATTACAATTTCAGGATTTTCTCTGAGAAAACGTGAGCAGTTTCGATATAATCTATGGAAAAACAAATAATTCTCTGAAGGAGTGTAACTGTGAAGATTGTTAGTAATGATATTGACACATCTCGCCTCCACCACATCTCTCTCTGATTCATCAAAAGTAAGAATCATTGATTCAACATCTGCTAAAAGAGTATGCATAGTAAGGTCCTTTATAGCTGCAGGAATGCTGAATTTGGGACCAAGTGCCAAGAAATGGTGGCGTGACCCATGGCCCATGGTGCAGGACATTTTCGGTTTTCGCTAAAATAAATGTAACGTAAATAACACCTCATGTCGAATACTGTAGCAATTACATCTATAAACAACAGCCACATTTTGTGAGTACCTAATTATAACATCTCTAGAATAAGTTCATACTAACGGTTGGTTTATATTCGTTTTAGTTCTTATGAAGATGCTAAAAATTGTTAGCGAAATATTAGAATTAAAATAAAGGCTTACTAAACAGCAGCTCCTTTATTTGCAACACGACCTTCACCCTATTAAAACAATCTCCTGTATACAGGGTTAGCCAAAATTACCGGAACACCCAAATAATTCTACAACGGTAAAAAATTTCAAAAAAAAAATCAAACAAAAGTTTTTAGACTTTAAACAATCCATCGTTAAAATATATTTTGAATATACAGGGTGTTCATTTTATTATAGAAATCGCGTAAATTTTTTTTTTCAAATGGAACACCCTGTATCTTTTTACATTTTATAATTTTAGGACTAATTCTGGACATTGTTTATTATATTAATCTTTTTATAAAATGCATCATTTTTGAGTTTTAAGCAATTAATTTAAATTTGTCAAAATTACCGGAACACCCAAATAATTCGCCATCGGCAAAAAAATTTCAAAAAACACTCAAACAAAAGTTTTTGACATTAAACAAGCTATCATTAAAATATATTTTTAATATACAGGCTGTTCATTTTTTATGCAAATTTGGTTAACTTTTTTTTTCAAATGGAATACCCTGTATATTTTTACTTTATCATACGCAGTATGTAAAGTATTGTAATCATGCCAAAAAAAAATTTTGAGATTTTAGCGGAAATATGTCTTTTTGGGCCCCCTGAACATTTTTGACCAAGGTACAAAAAAATGTCTGTGTGTGTGTGTGTGTGTGTGTGTGTGTGTGTATGTGTGGATGTGTGTACCCGTTTTTTGTGGCGACGATTCCGGAGAAACTACTAAAGGTATCGGGACGAAACTTCATATTTAGAAGTTTCATAACCAAACTTAGAGCTGAAAAGCTTTCTGTCGAAAATGGTCCAAAGGAACTGCAGGTTTAGTCTTAGCATTTTTGAAACATTTTGTAAATAAGCCGCCATTTCTGGAATTTCGTCGAAATACTTAAATAATAAATTAAAGAAGATGAAATTCTGAATAATTTATCACTATGACATTTTTTGGTACAATCAATAGTTTAGCTGCATGAGCAAATTCTATTTCATCGAGATCGGTCGTACTCCTTTAAAACTAGTAGCCAGGATATGTCAGATTATATGTCAGATATGATTCTAATGACAGTACGTAGTGTCAAACGCAAATGTTTTGACAACCTACTGTTAATATAAGCTGCGTTCGGATATAGTATACCGTACACTTTTTACAGCCAATAACACGTAAGTGTCATTTGGACAGTGTACCCTGTGTCAGCGGAGTACAATATCCGACCGCAGCTTTATTCGACATATCTGTCTAGTTCTACTAGTTTTATTTTAATGCAGACATAGCCGATCTCGATCAAATAGAATCTCATGCAGCTAAACTATTAATTTTATATATAGTATGATAAAGTCATGTGCCTGGCCACATCAGATTTTTACATTTTATAATTCTAAGACTAATTCTAATAATTTTTTATTGGAATAATTTGTTTATAAATTTCATAATTTTTTAGTTATAAGCAATTAGTCAAAACTCCTGAACTTCAAATTAAGAATTGATTTGAAGGATGCAATGTGGGATAGCTTACCACATTAAAACTATGGTCCTTTCAGTGATTTCTTCCGGTTTTATTGGAATATTGAGCATAAAATGAAGTAATACCTCATCTCCTAGTTATATTCAACGAGGATCTGAATAATATTTGGTTTCAACAAGATGGTGCACCGCCGCATTACGGTGTCCAAGTTCGGAATTATTTAAATTCAATTTTCCCGCAGAGGTGGATTGGAAGGAGAGGATCCATTGAATGGCCACCTAGGTCGCCGGATTTACAAATACTGGATTTTTCTATTTGGGGCCACCTAAAGTCCAAGGTTTACACCAATAGGCTGCAAAATATTGATGCGTTGAAGCAGAGGATAGTGGACGAAGTTTAGAGTATTACTGTCGATCATTTAGACAACTGTTTAGGGGAATTTGTTGATAGGTTGTCAAGCCGCTCAGGGATGGCAGTTTGAAAATTTAATTTAATTGTTTTGTTATTTTTTCTTCACATTGTTATTATTTATCCGTTCGGCTAAAATAAATGTTTTGGAGTTTTGATTAATTGCTGATAATTAAAAAATGAATCAATTTATAAAAACCTACTTGAAAAAAATTCTTAGAATTAAAAAATAAAAATGTATAGGACGGTTAATGAGAAAAAGGAAAAGTTTTCCATACTTCCATAATAAAAAAAAACACCCTGTATATTAAAAATATATTTAAACGATAGCTTGTTTAAAGTAAAAAAACTTTTGTTTGAATGTTTTTTGAAATTTTTTTACCGATGAAGAATTATTTGGGTGTTGCGGTAATTTTGACTAATTTTAATTAATTGCTTAAAACGCAAAAATGATGCATTTCATAAAAAAATTATTTTAATAAACAATGTCCAGAATTAGTCCTAAAATTATAAAATGTAAAAAGATACAGGGCGTTCCATTTGAAAACAAAAGATTTACGCGATTTCTATAATAAAATTATAGATATTATATATTCAAAATATTCAAATATATTTGAACGATGGATTGTTTAAAGTCTAAAAGCTTTTGTTTGAATTTTTTTTGAAATTTTTTACCGTTGTAGAATTATTTGGGTGTTCCGGTAATGTTGGCTAACCCTGTATATTATAGCGTGATTACCATATCCAAATTATGTACAGACTGGTCATAATCTGCAACAAAATATACCAAACAGTTCTTCCTAAGAAAGTTAATTTGTTGAAATCTACGCATCGTTCTGCACAAAAAAGTACTAGCGCACAATAGCGCTAAAATCAACAGTTACAGAAATAATTGTTTTCTTCGTGAAAATTTTCATTAAATTACCGTTATAAATATCTATTTATTGCAAAACAACATTAAGTATTAATCTTTATAGAAAAATAAATGTATAGTGCTTGATATTGAGTTGCGTTATGAATTGTCTTTATTTTAAGATACTTAAGTAAAACAACGCCTTGTCTTTAACAGCAACTTTATATCAGAAAAAAAAACAAGAAAACAATAACAGATAAAAACAAAAAAAGAAAACAGAAATGTATTAAACCAGATTGATCAAGTGTTAAAAGTGATGACCATTCTGTAGGATGCATTTTCCACCCGCTTCTTAAAAGATTCTTGTACATTTTGTACTATTCTAGAGGTAATTGCTCTAAACGCGTCAGTAATTCGGATCTTCATATCCTCCTTAGTTGTCGGCATTTCTTGATAAACGAGCCCTTTCACATGACCCCAAAGAAAAAAAATCTGATGTGGCCAGGCACATGACTTTATCATACTATATATAAAATTAATAGTTTAGCTGCATGCAGTGGCGGATTACCCATAAGGCAATGAGGCACGTGCCTAGGGGCCCCGGACATTGGGGGGCCCCCGATCAAGACATTTTCCCATAATGTTTTAAAGATTAATGTAGTATCATAAAATTTTGATTATTTTAAGCAAAAAGTTCATCAAAACGTTGATATACGGAAATTCTGGACGTGGAAATGTGTCGACTTGTACTCAACTACTTGTGACAAATTTATTCAATAGTTAGGAAGATACGACAATAATTGAAGAAACTTAAAGTAAAATTGAAGCTTTTTCCGGGCGAATCTTGTTAAAGACACCCTGAATATATTTAGGCAAAAGTTTGATTCAAAATTGAAACGTATTTAAGTATACTAACCACAGTCTAATCGCAGAAATGGTGAAGCGCTTGCCTTCACACAAGCTTTAACTGTCTGTTTTAACATTATAATTTGAAGTTACAACGTACATTTACAACAAGCAGCTAAGCAATCAGTCGCAAAATATACAAAGCAACCTGGAAGATCTTGTGGAAAATTAAATAATTTAATTTAATCAGCTTATAAGCTAAGGAAATATCCTAGACATGTTTAAGCAACGCATTTCGACTAAATTTGACATTGAGGTGCAGAGTATGTGAAGGTGAGCAATCTTCTTCTATGATGGCAATAAGGTGGTGTTCAAAAAGGAAGACAATCATAATTGTCAATGTTACATAATATGCATGTTCAAGTTTGTGCATTAAAAATATACGTTAGAGTAAACTTTGAACCTGAGCTAATAATTAAAAAATATCCGGGTCAATTCTTTCAAATGTGTTTTTGACATAGCCACCAATATTCTTGAAATCGTTCACCTAGACGCGACAGAATTGGGCCGGATATGTGATTATTTGGATTATGATTAGTATTATTGTAAATCTTATTAAAAGTCATGAAGTATATTTGGTGCCTATGTCCATTTTATCGCCACATTAATAAAATGTCAAAAGCTACTTTATGCTCGCGAGGGCATTAAGGATTCTTAACGTCCGCGCGGGCATTATGCGTTGCCATGGTTTGTCAGATACATCAAATATTTGACATTCAAATTGTAAATTTTAAATCGTCAATGTGAATTATTGGCGATTAAGGTTATTCTGTTTGACAATTAATTGTCTGCATTGTCACTCAACACCGAATTGTTTGTATTGTAACTCAACTCCGTGGATATGCATGTTACTTGATTACGACAAAATATTTAAATATCATTCAAACGGAAGAACGAAACCCCTGTAGGACATACAATTTTGTATGTACCACGGGCATTACTTGGTGTTTATACCCTCGGGCGACTTAAAAAGCTCAAGGGCCGATAGGCCCGAGTCTAAACTTACCTAACTAACAATGCGCATATTCACAGCAGTTAATACATATTGTCGTGTCTTTTCCGATTTTTCTCAGACTGCTAGTTGAAATAATGTACACGCAATATAAATATCATAACATAAATAAAATCTGTTATGCTTTTACATGCACCAAACATACTGAACTTAACCTTCAAACTTTACGGCATGCCAACTATGATGCCAACCTTAGATTCTAAAAATACACTATAGGATAGCCAGGTTTTATTCTATTAACTGCCAGTGGTCTCTATTTAATTGTTAGCCCAAACCTTTCAGCCAACCCATTGGTTTTTGGATGATATGGTGATGATTCAATAAGCTGGATGGCCGTATAGGTCCGCCAACTTTAACTTGACTCGACGTGTGCGCAGAACGAGAACAAGGACGACATTCGGCGGAAGCGAGAGGCACTGTACGCTCGGTATCAACACACTAATGATCCCCTCCACCAAAACTATCCCGAGTCCACTGCGCATCGTAATGTTTACATTTCTCTGAACGAGTTCTGAGTGGCCGAGCTGTATGTGTACAGAAGTTACGAAAATCAGGATCGGGACATAAACATCCGTTTAATGCCCTTGGTCATGTCCATAATATCCAGAAACACTCTCTAAAATGGTTTATTATTACAATCGTGGACATGGACAATGTATAACATCTAATATAGTAGTCTGTCGTACTGTCGGTAATACTGTAAACTGGTAAACTGCTAACATAATGTAGAAACCTATAATACATCTTTTCTTTTTTTTCTTAAACATATTACATAATAAAGTCTTTGAATCGTGATAGTTTCTTTAACTCTCTTCTGGGTCGACTGGTGGTGACGATTTCTTGCGGTAAATCATCTCTCTTTGCTTCGACAACGTCATCACATATTGGCTTGCTGACCGAAGTTGGCTTGTTGACCGAAGTTGGGTTACTGATCGAAGTTGACTGACTAACTGAAGTTGGATTGCTGATCGAACTTGGCTGGCTAACTGAAGTTGGATTGTTGGTCTCATCGTATGCTAACTCAGGTTGCGATCATTGTCCGCATTTGACTCTGCCGTTTGGTGGGGGAACAGCTCGTTAGGTTGGATGTTACTTGGAGTGATGTGGACTCGACTCCTTCGGTATGGAATATCCCCGACATAAACCGTATACGAATTGTCTTCAAGTTTTCTTCCAGTTTTACCTTGGTTCCATTCTTTGTCTCCCAGCTGAACACTTACTGCTTGTCCTCTTCTTAAGTCTTCATGGTTTATAGCCTTTCTATTGTACCATGTGCCGCCACTGATCATGTAGGAACCTATAATACAACAGTTATGCCATTCCGAACCAACGCCGGTAAAGCCGTATTCTACAGAGGTTACGCCGACAGGCATTTGCGGGGCGGGGACGAGGTCCAAAACTGCTATCTCGTAGCACGCAAAACTCCTAGCCTACTAGATGTTTTATCGGTCTTGACACCACTGACGTCACTTTTTCGTGAGTTTGTAGCCATCTGCGGAGGTCTCTAGAATACATTGGCAGTATAGGCATCAACGCAACCTCTCCAACCTTGATTCCAAACAAGCGATATCATCATGACGATAGGTGTCTATGCCAATAAACAGTGTCTATTAGGGGGTAGGTTTTATACATATTTTGGTATGTTATGAGTATGTTTTGATTTACACATAAGTGGATAATAGCAGTGGCTAGTGGGCTACTCTTTCATTCCAGTAACTTGGGTTGCATAACTGTTCTTTCGTTATGTTGCAATAATGATATACCACATCGGAAGCACGGCACTATACACTATACAGGCATTATTAAGAGAATAATCTTTCAGGCTTTCTGTTTCAACTTCGGTTTGTCCCAGTTTACACTGCTATGAGAGTCCAGCCCGCATCGTGTATGTTATACCAATAGCATTTCAATATCTTGCTAAAATTCTTCTCCTTCCCTTGCACGTCTCGTTCCCTGACTGCTAGTTGAAATAATGCACACGCAATATAAATATCATAATATAAAAAAAAACTGTTATACTTTTACATGCACCAAACATAATGAACATAACCTTCACTTCACGCCAGCTATGATACCAACCATAGATTCTAAAAATACTATAGAAGGTGGACCAATGCGAGAGTGCTACTTTTGAATGGGTCGCAGAAGATTCCCGATGAGTGCCGAAATGGGGGCGGTGCGCACGACCGATACTCGTTAGGAAGGATGTGATCGTCTCCTCTTCACTGCTAAAATAATAATATGAGTAAATCTGATAGATCAAGCATTTTATGTTAATTACAAAAAGTAACAAAACAGCCTGTTTAGTATGTCACGTTTGCTCAAATTTAAGTAATCAAATTTAAAATATTTGGTTGAAAAAGTAAAGATGTCTGAAGGGTTAAATATTACCCCCTTTCTCGCGGTATATACAGTGGATGTATATTTTATCTGAGACGAATTTGCGATCAAAACTTCTGAATATTTCAAGCGTCTCCTCTCGTTTCTCTGTTCTCTCGGAGCAATCGTGTACACCGGGCTTAAAACACAATTAAAATTTCCCTCGTCGGCCCGAGACATCAAAAATAAATTCTACTCATTCCTCCACATTATAAATCCTTCTTCTGCACAATATATCCACGTCTTATTTCCGAGGCAGAACAAACCCTCCCTCTCCCCTGTTTTAGGCCCCCTTTTCTTTAATTAATCTGCCCCGCCAACCCCCCGGCCCCTGGACTAACCCCCCTTCTCCCACGCCGATGCCTAGCAACGAATGTATTCTCTCTTCACAATACATACACTTTTTGCCGTTTTACCCGCGAGATGGCGCTCCTTCGAGTTCTTAATGCGTACCCGGGCTGACATTAATTAAAAAATCTTGTTACGCACGCCTGCTGGGGTGGGATTCTAGCACGAGGAAACGGGAAAGGCAATTTTAAGGAATGCCCGGGGCATATGCAAAATAGTGCCTAATTTATGCAAGTTTTTTACTTTGGCCGCGTCTTACTCTTGTGCACCCTCAAGAAGAAAAAGAACTAATTTAAGAAAACTTTTTATCCTGTAAATGTCACAGTTACAGAGATACATGATCACGAAGTATACCTTCTCGTGTGTTATAACCACGTCAGCAAAGTTATAGGCATCCAAATATGCACATATTGGTATATGTATTAGTATTGGTAGTATTAGTGAAAAATACTGTTGTATATGAACAGTAAAAGCATGAACTCCATGTATACTTTTTCTAGTATGTGTATGCACATACTAGACGCATACATTTGACATATGACAACATGACATAACCTAATTCCCAAAAACAAAACATTCATAACAGGCACATGTGGTACAGAGGGATACGAAGAGAGACAAGTGAAATAATATTATTCATGACTTGTATATTTTGTTTCCGTCATGCTATTTGAAACATTGGTCATTGTATTCGGCATTACAAAATTTCATCAGTACATAAGCCATAGGCACGAATATTTGGAGATAACCGAGATTTACCAAAAATAACCAATAAGCCATTGGTACGATGGGCTCTCCTGCAGTATATTAGTTATAAATTAGAATACTGGACAGGGAAACATAATGAGTGTGCTCATGGTTTATCCAGATTGCCACTTTGAGAAGATAACCGTCATGGAACGAATCATGTGATATTCGGTACATTCAACAGGCCAAGGGACATAATTATGTCTGAGAATACTTTGAGCAGAGGACGAGGAACGATATCTATCTAACGATTCTGGCGGTAATGAGTCAGAAGTACAATTATATTGGTGGAATAGCTATAAGAAAAAACCCGTGGGGTCGAATACATATTGATTTTGCTGGATAAATTCATTGCAACCAATAGTTAATAAATTGTAGATGCCTACTAGAATTGGGTTGAGGTAATACCAATGCACTTAATCACCTCTATCAAATTAATTGCGGGGGTTATTTATGCGATGTGGTGTTCCCAAACAAATTGTGTCTGATAATGTCACCGCAACTGATTTTCGTAACTTCTGTACACATACGGCCATCCAGCATATTGAATCCGCACCATATCATCAAAAAACCAATGGGTTGGCTGAAAGGTTTGTGCGAGCATTTAAATAGAGACCAGTGGCAGATAATAGAATAAAACCTGACCCTAGAAGAAAAATTGAGTTAAAAATCTGGTCGCAAAAACTATACCATGACAAATAAGCAAAAATGCATTCATTTAACCCATGAGTTAATGTTTGGATAAAGAACAAACAGGAAACCAGGAGCAAATAAATGTAGAAATGGGCATCAAACTGGAGCAATTGATCAACCATCTGCTGATCAGCTACGCATGAAAGAAAATGTGTCAGCAAAAAAACATCTCAAGGTTTAGTCGTTAGGAAGTATCGACTGATGAAAAAACTCTGACAAGCGGATATGATGATATATCAACTAGAAAGGACATTGTAATAGGGTATTCCGGTCATGTCAAAATTTAAGCAGATATTCGGTTTAACTTATTGTACAATTTATGAGGATTCATAAAGTTAAGCTATGAGCTTTTTGATTTAGTTTTTCTATGAGATTATTGAAATTAAAAGTGCATTTCGTTTGAATTCACCGACCACCCTCGGAAATACACGATGATTACCGATCCCTAGTAGCGGTGGCAACAGCGGACAGCTCTCGAACAGCTGATCAGCCAAGTTGACGGTTGGCGACATGTTGGCGACCCTGTTGTTTGACAACGAATAAAGGTAACTTTTTTAGAGATGATTTGGTCATTGAAACTTGAAGCCAAACATCTCTCATCTCGCTAGTCGGCAATGTAAAGAAAATCTTATCAGGAGTTACTGTTCTACTGCTGTTACAGCCCGGCACAGAACAATGTCGGCGTTGGAATTTATACATTTTGAACAAGTGTTTGATATAAGCTCAATAACCAAAGCAGGTGTCAACAAACGAGCGATTCTAAACGTTGACACAACAGAAGAAAAAAATTTACTACGTGCACCCTAGATATAGCAACGTTGTCAAGTCGCTCACTTTGAGCGGTCTTTGTGACGTCACAAAGACCAATCCTAAATCAAACTTCAAACAACGATTTCTCTTAATTTAAAACAATGTTTGATATTTTACTTGTGAAGTAGCAAACAGTAGCACCCATACTTTGTAAAAAATGACAATTTCAAAAACACCGGAATACCCTATTGGAGGATCTGAAATACTATGTGAAATACCAGTCACAGTGGAACTGAGACGAAGTAGTCGAGAACGGCACCATCAAAAAATATGACGAATATTTAAATTCAAGAGAATAACCATGGAGAGATGAGTCAAGATGTGGAATAACGAATCTGTTCTGACATCACCTAGAAACCGCGAGAACGAGTAGGTGGTTGTGATGTCATATGTTGCTATTTACTAATCGTCATTTTTACTTAACCCTTTTTTCGACATTTACGCTGTATAGTTTTCTAAAGTTTCTATTGTTAGTTAATGATTACTTATTTTTATTGATGCAAACATGATACAAAAAATATGTTTAGGAGTCGCTACCAAAGTTTAAGAAAAAAGTAATGTAAAATGGTTATTTTTATATTTATTCATTTTAATGTGCATGCCAAAATTATTAACCTGCTTCATCTCTAACGAAAAAAATAATATTCGACGCTATAAGACTACCTTAACCAGCAACAAGAAAACGCATTTTAAGCACTGGTTTTCAAGAAAAAAAATAAACACAATTCTGCATCTTGATAAAATGGACATATATTTTTTCCACAATAAATAAATTATTAATTATAATATTTTAAAAATGTATAATATAATTAGTATTATATAAAATATAAAAGGACGTTATTCAGATCACACAACCTTTGAAAAAAAATCACCCAAATAAAACCACCCAATATTAAAAGTACAATTTAAACGAACAAGATATAAAATAAAAGCGTATTCTTTTTAAACAACTGATGATATATGTGATAATAAGAAAAGCACTTGAGCGGTAGTAGAAAAATTAATAAAAATTAAAAATAAATGACCAATAAATTAATTAGTGTGGGCAGTATTTAAAATAAATTGCATTAGACTATACTTGAACACTTAAATAAATAAATGTGCAATACAATTTTAACCTCTATAAAAGTTCAATGCGCAGTTAAAAAATAAACTATCATTGAAAAAATATATGTCCAACAGATTAATTAAACCACAACATAAAAATCATGTGCTCTTCAGTAATCTAAAATGAGCTAAAAGAAGAAAAGCTTTATGCGCCCTATAACTAATATTTTGTATCTCTGGATAATATAAAATATATTTAATCGCCGGCTGAATGACTCCGGTCGATGGCCGTTTTCAGGCGAAGTACAAAATGATATGTACAAAATATGACATAACCATATATTATACTTAGCTTGGAAATACACTTTACTATATTTCTACTATATTTAGTTATATTCTTTTGACAAGATAATTTTGAAAGGAAAGTGCTGTGATAGTAAATTTAGTTTACTATTTATAATTTAATATAGTAACAATAATAATATATACATCAAGCGTATAAAAACTCCTCCTGAGATCCAGCGTCTATTTTGTTGGCATTTTATATCAAATATATTTAGTAGGACCCTTTCAATTTGTTCCTTTATACACATACTTAATTCCTGTAAAATTCGAGATCGATTAATATATGTATTAACCCGACCAGGCGGAAGTTACCCATAAAAGTTATCCATAAAAAATTTTTTCAACCGATTTCAATAAACGACATATTTTTGGGAAGCTCACAACGTACTGAATCTGCAGCAGTTATGGCAACAGGATCAAATCATAACTCCTACTTCAAAAATTTAAACGAAAGTAATTTTTTTCATAAATTTGCACATTTGTCAAGCCTCATAACTCCGCAAATAGTTGACGAGTTATATCAGTAGTTGCAACAATCGAATGCCCAGACGACGCACAGTGCGGTATTTGGCCTCAAAACCTGGCCATAAATGAAAATTGTTAAATGATATAGATGTGAGTAAGCTTTGGTTTCCGAACAGACAGATAGACTGGACGTCACATAGTTTCAATAACACCTGCGATTCTTCCACCACCGAGTCGAAACTTGACATTCGTTGAAACGATCACGTTTTGTATTTGTCACGCAGTTGTGTGTAAACTTTTCGTTTCTTTTTCTATGTTTCAAGTGTTTTTTGTGGAAAATCAATATGGATATTGAAGTTCGAAATATGTAGATTACATAAAATAGATTTGCATGTGTAATTTAATCCAATTATTACATATTTTCATGGTAAAACAACGCTTAACACAGTGTTCGATGTTTTGCACTTCTTTGCCTATATTAGTGTTTTCAAATATGTTCAACTCATTGGAACTCAAAATGTTATATGCCATATTAAACCTTGGAGTTTCCTTTAACAGTCCTATATCATCTTTTCTCCCACAATTTTCCCATTTTTTTGTAACAATTTTTTTACTATATTGTTACAGATTCTGATGAATCAGTCAACAGAATTACTGTAACTCGCAAACAACTGCACGACTTTATTACAGAAAGGTCTGATAGACTGTTTAAGCAGAAACAGAAGCCCCTGGAAGATAAAATTCGAAATAAATGTAGAGAAATTCTCTCGATTTACAACGGACACTGCAAAACATTATATTAAGTTATACAAATGGCAGCCAATGTCACCGACACTGCATAAAATATTGACTTATGCACCGAGTGTCATCTCACATGCATTACTGCCACTTGGGAAATTATCTGAAGAAGCTGCAGAAGCAAGGAACAAACATTTCAGGGAATACAGGGAACATAAATCTCTGAAAAGTTCCCGAGAAAACTGTAATCAGGATGTTCTGAATAGACTTTTATTGACCTCAGATCCATTCTTGACAAGTATGAGGTCTAAAGTAACAAAAAAAAAGCTTCCGTTCTCAGAGGATGCAGTTGAACTGTTGAAGCAAGCGCAATTATAAATATTCATTATTATTGTTACATTAAGTGTTTTCTTATTATTGATATGATTTGATGTGTAAGTGTGTACTGTTGTATATTATTACTTGAAATTTTACAATTACAGTTTCGCAATTATTTTTATTTAATGTGAAAATAAGCATTATAGCATATACAGTGTGTCTCACTTAAGAGTGTAACACATTCATATCTTTTTTATTTTTAGTCCAATTTTAGTAATTTTTTCTTTCAAATATTAGAACACATACTGCTCTATAGTTACTGCCAAAAACTCAATTGTCTTCTTTAAATGCAGAGCACCTTGTGATGGTAAAATAAATGGCAAAAATCAAGAAAATCACTTTAGGGATCCTTTTATCGAAAAATTTTACTAGTAATAATTATTCCAAATTGCCCAAAAACCCTAAAATTTCATGAAAGTTAAAAAATATTGAAATTTTCTGAAAGTCTGTAAATATTATTTGCATAGGCAGCTGCGCCTAAAAAACTGTGCTGTGGAAATTTTGTTTGAAATAAAACCTGAACTGTCAAAGTGCTTCAGCTGCTTCCCTTGCTGATCGCGCATTATCACCGACTAATCTTATTATTTCCACCTTTTCGGCGAGTGTAAGCATTGTTATTCAGATAACAATGAAATACGACAAAGTACTTTAATAGTTCAGGTTTTATTTCAAACAAAATTTCCACTGCACACATTTTTAAGCGCAGCTGCCTACGCAAATAATTATTTACGGAGAATTATTTTTGAAGAGAATTTCAATATTTTTTAATTTTCATGAAATTTTGGATTTAGGGTTTTTGGGCAATTCTGAACAATTATTCTAGTAAAATTATAAAAAAATAAAAAAATCCCTAAAGTGATTTCTTGATTTTGCCATTTATTTTGCCATTACAAGGTGCTTTGTATTTAAAGAATACAATTGGTTTTTTGGCAGTAAATAGAGCAAAATGTGTTCTAAATTTGAAAAAAAAATTACTAAAATTGGATTAAAAATAAAAAAGATATGAAGCTGTTACACTCTTAAGTGGGACACACTGTATAAAATATATATTAAAAAATAGGTGATAACCTCCCTTTGTTTCCTTTAAAAACAAATTATCTGAATTATATTTGAGTTTCAATCACGTTAATATAAATTTTCTTTTAAAAAAGCCAAGGAAATATTTTTGGCCAGGTTTTGAGGCCAAATACCGCATAGTCCGTCGCTTTAACTCCCACAGTTATGGCAACTTAAAATTATGCTAATTAGTGATGTAAAAAAATTAACGATCTGTGAACGTTTTTACGATTGGATGAGCGCCTAAGCAGAACAGCTCTTCATAAAACAAGTTGCATAAGTCATTTCTTTTTACCCGATCGTGACAATATGCACATCAAACGATAGAAGAAGCCCATCACTACCTATGGTAGTTATGGCAACTCCACATTAGGTTAATTAGTGATGTAAAAAAAATACCAAACTTTAACCGCTTTTAGCAGAACAGCGCTTCATAAAACAAGTTGCATAATTCATTTCTTTTCACCCGACGGTGACTATTTATACATCAAACTGTAGAGGAAGTTCACCCCTACCTATGGTAGTTACAGCAATTAGAAATTACGTTAACTAGTGATATAGAAAAATTACCTAACTTTGAACGTTTTTAGCATTGTATGTGCGAATACGCGGAACAGCGCTTCATAAAACTAGTTACATAAATCACTTCTTTTCGCCCAATGGTGACAATATGTACATCAAACGATCTAAGAAGGTCACCCCTACCTATGGTAGTTTAGGCAACTCGAAATTAACTTTAATTAGTGATGTAAAAAAATTAACAAATTTTGACCGTTTTTACCTTCGGATACACTCCAAAGCAGAACAGAGCTCCATAAAACAAGTTACATAAGTCATTTCTTTTCACCCAATGGTGACAATGTGTACATCAAACGATCTAAGAAGGTCACCCCTACCTATGGTAGTTATGGCAACTCGAAGTTACGTTAATTAGTGATGTAAAAAAATTAACAATCTTTGACCGTTTTTACCTTCGGATACACTCCAAAGCAGAACAGAGCTTCATAAAACAAGTTACATAAGTCATTTCTTTTCGCCCTATGGTGACAATATGTACATCAAACGATCTAAGAAGATCACCCCTACCTATGGTAGTTATGGCAACTCGAAGTTACGTTAATTAGTGATGTAAAAAAATTAACAATCTTTGACCGTTTTTACCTTCGGATACACTCCAAAGCAGAACAGAGCTTCATAAAACAAGTTACATAAGTTCTTTTCACCCGATGGGGACAATATGTACATCAAACGATGGAGGAAGGCTACCATAGGTAGGATGTACTAGTTATGGCAACTCCAAAGTAGGTTAATTAGTGATGTAAAAACCAATTGAGTTTCAACATCAAACTAAATTGACAATATGTACTACTAAAATGAAGCGCTGTTCCGCTTAGATGCACATATTGCACATACAACAGAAAACACTTTCAAAGATTGTTAATTTTTTTACATCACCAATTAATCTAAATTCTAGATGCCAACTATTATAGGTCACCCTTACCTATAAAGAGTAGAGTAGAGTAGAGATAAACTTACTAAGTTCCTTAACCACCTGAACAATGTCCTTCCAACAAAATCACGATAGAAATAGAAGAGGATAATCGGCTGCCATTCTTGGATATGCCGGTATACAGAACGTCGACGGGTAGGCTTGGACATACAGTCTATCGTAGGAAGACACATACCGATCGGTACGCCAAATCACACCACCATCCCCAATAGAAGAGAAGTGTTCGGGTATCACTGTGTTCAACAGAGCCGCAAAAGTATGCGACTCCAGCACCTCGGACGATGAACTGAAGCACTTGGAGTGGGTCCTACGTCAGAATGGATACACCAGTCTGAGATACGGGGTGTCCCACAAAGAAAGTCTCACAGGAACCGAAAGAGTCAAAGGGGTACGCTTGCCTACCATTCGTAAGGTATACAAGATAACATGTGAGTGTGGAACATGCTATGTAGGACAGACAGGACGAAGCATCAAATGTCGAGTCAAGGAGCACAGTAGAGACACCCGGTTAGGCAAGATTAAACAGTCCGCCGTTGCTCAACACTGCCAAGAGTCGGGACACACAATTGATTTCGATGACGTGAAGATGTTGGCAAGGGTGGGTAATTATCATCGAAGGCTTATTAGAGAAGCCATCGAAATTTACAAACATCATGACATCGATCGATGAGGACGGCACTGACATTAGTAGGGTCCGGAAATCGATCATAACGTGGTCATATGGCAAAACACATGGGAGCGGCAGCTCCAGATGTGCGCAGTGAGGTGTATATTTAGGTGTATAAGGGAGGTTTCTTTGGTAGGTCTTTCAGTTAGGTATTCAGTTAGCTCTCAAGCAGCGAGCAACATGGTTTGCGAAACGTCAGCATTTACAAATCTTGACACACGGCATAACCCGGAAGCAGTTTATTTTCTAAATATTACTACTAACTTTGTAACTTAAAATGAAACACCCTGTATTGTATATTTGTTATATTGTTTACAAATAGCACCAAATACCGTGACACCATGGAAAGGCATGTCATAGCTAGTGTCTCACCATCAAGGGTCGGAAAATGTATGCACTACATAAATCCAAAATTTTATTAATTTTCGGTCATGCTCTTGCAGAGAGGTTGTCATGTTTCCATAATTTCCGCGCATACTGTAATGGTTCAATCGTCTAAAGTTTAGACTAAAGTTGGAAATAGAAGAAAAAATATCATGAAGCAAAAGATCTATGGGTCATTAATAGCAGAATGCTGACGCCCAACAGTTTCCATACGTCTTTTCCAAAGTATCTCTAATTAATTGACGAAATAACAGTTGCCGCAACAGGAACCCACAAGGATAACAGCAATTCTTAGCTGTTATAGCACTACGATGTCCATACTGTTAATATGATTGCCCTGATAATAAAGAATCTAGTGCTTTATTATGTTAAATTTTGCTAAATATGTCAAGCATCCACTAGCATCCTTAATGACAATAAAGTGTGTAACCTTCGCTTACTATAAATGAAAATTGAAAAACGTAGATAGGAAGCTATGGAGATTTTGGATATCTAAATTTTCTTTCGTTAAGCTTTTGAATTCTGGACAGCTGATTACGCTTGCGCGGATAGGGTTGCCAGATCGTGACAGTTGGGTATAAGAAATCTGGCAGCACTACCTGAGAGCTACGCTAGACCTACCCTAGACACTAAGAAAGAAATAACAACATATGTTAACAACACCTGTTTATATCACTTTCGGGAAATCATCCAAGTACTCTAGATACTTTACATTACATATACAATTGTTTTAAAGTGTAGTGTTTTGTTTGTAGTTTTATTTCACCGTAATCGTATATTGGGAGATTCTGTTTGAGCGACTTGAACGCGGTATCAGCTGTAAACACATTCTCTCTCACCACATGTTTTCAAGACAGCAAAACTGACGCAAGGCCTGAGGACGAAACGAATGTTGCGAAACATGTAGCCGAAAAGTACTTTAATAAATAACATCAGATACTGAGTTTTATTAAGAATTATCATAATCTGATGGCATGCAGTCTTTTATATTAACATTGAGTATTTTCTTTCTGTTCAGTGTTCCCCACTTGCAAATTATGAGGGTTTATATAAATAAAGTAAAAGACAAACTGTCTTTTTTGTTGATCCGGCTGTTGTTCCAAGGTCCTCGTTGGCTAAGTGAATTTCGCAGGTCCTTCGTCGAGTGGCGTTTCTCGTCGGTCGTGTTCTCATGGCCGGGCTTTGTGCTTACCTCGCAATTGGATTAGAGCATTAATTGTCCTCGTCAAGAAATTAAAGATTGACGGATCTACCCTTTTACGGACCGGGGGCGAACTAAAGAAATTACGCCGTCAAAAAGGGTTATCCCGCTGGATTTTGAGGAGACGGGACGCCGGGGGTGCGTTTCTTAAATGGAAAGATTAAACGCCGCACGATGGCCCGACCTCTTGTTTTGAAAAGGGTGAAACTTTTCTTACGCTACGCTTCTTCTTCGTTCTTTGAAGGGGCCAAGCAATCGATACACTTTGAATTTTGCAGGGGGTGGGCCCGGTAATGCAATTATCCCGGATGCCAGATAATTGGAAATGCCACTGTTGGCAACCTTTCGAATTCTAGGATATGTTATTATAGACTGATAACTCAATAAGCTCAGTTTGCAATCCTCTCGAAAAAAGGCAACCAAAGAAGATGCAGATACAGCATCTGTCATAACTCAAACTTATTTAATTACCCACAAATCACCATTCTTGTTCTCCCTAGAGCGTTCTTGAATATCACATGTCTCTCTTTTACAAACCTTCAGAAATTGGGATAAATCAGCGAACAACATGTATTAAATTGATATGGCTTTGGTGGATTGCAAAGCTGGGACAAAAGCGTTAATCCGTTAATCGTTAATTAACGAAGTTACATTTTTCGTTAACGAATTAACTTTTAAGTTAACTTTCAAAACCATTAACGGACTGACTAACTTCCGCTACATTCACCATCCGTTAATTCAAGTCCGTTAAATCGGAAATATCAATAAATATTTCAAATGGTTGTATAGGCATTATGTGCAAGTTCGGACTTGGCTTTGTTTACATGTGTGACGTATTACTTTGTGTGACGTGGCGTCCGTATATAAAGCATGCGCGCGAGTTGTTTTGTTTTAGTCGTTTCAACTCCAACCCCCTTAAGCCCCCTTTACTTCATTCTGTGCAATTCAAACGCGCAATTAAATTCGTCGTCCAATGTGATTTTTTACTCTATGGAAGATTTTAAAATTACCAAGTTACATGGAATTAGGATCAGTTCGATCAGTTCTAAATATGTAAGTGCGTGCGTTTATAGCAACAATCTAGGATTTTTTTGTCTAAAACGAAAATTTGGTGACACTGTGTAAGACGCGAAACATAACCTATTCCGTATTTCGTTATTTGTTATTGTTTGCTGTGATTTAAAAACGGTGTGTGGAAGAAAAGCGTAATCAATAATTTAATAGCAAAGCCCAAAACATGGAGGTTATGTTTGCTACCAACCCAAAGCAACTATTGTTGCCACAAAAATAAAAATCACTGATGTTCAAGCCATGCACAGATGTAAATGGTGTACAAATTGTCATGAAATTGCATACGATTTTTCAAAACTGCATTGTTGAAACTGCAGGTTTGAACTGCATAGATATAAAAGTAGCTTTAGTTGATCTTTTCATCTTTGTATCTTGCAAATGTAGTTCTGGTAGTTAGTTGCCACTGTAGCTAGTTTGAAAAGTTTCGAAGGCAATTTTTACAAATGCAACCGCAAGTAAGGTCCGCAGTTATTTGGGTTGCATAGTCACCGGTAGACCGGCACTCAACATAACCTATATTTTTTTATAAAAATTGAAAAGTTAACGATTATCGGTTAACGTTAACTTCCGTTACATTTGTAACAAATTAACGGAATATCGGTTAACGAAGTTAACCTTTTCGTTAACGGATTAATGATTAACGAAGTTAACTTTCAGATTAACTTTGCCCAGCTTTGGTGGATTGAATTACTCCACAAATATTCCACATATTTTCAGATGTAACACTTGACGCCGTCAATGAAACTTTAAATGGCACCTTTTCAATATTTTTGTGATATTTTCAATCAGGATGACATTCTAAACACAAAAACATCTCGATCGTTAATTATTATCACGAAGGCAAGGAAAAAACACTTTTTTCAAAAGTAAATAAAGCGCTTGTTCACTCTTCGGTTTTCTGGTCCTTTATTTAAGACATTGCCGACGTTTCGCTGATTGTCTTCAGTTTCTTCAGGGCTTGTGATGATAAAGAACTCACGTCAAGGAAATATGAACAACAATTAGGTACATCAAATGAAAACAATACAGACAAAACTCTTCACATGTAAAACGCCACCATCCTTATTGATTTTAATAAAATTGAAACTATAGCTTCGTCGGCAATGTCTTAAATAAAGGACCAAAAAACCGAAGACTGAACGAGCGTTTTATTTACTTTTGAACAAACACGCAGTCGACAGCAGCTTACCTTTCAACATTTCTTTTTTGGTTATCAATCTAGGTGGCTATGAATTGGTGAAAATATTCGAAAATTGTCCAAGAAACACTAACTAAATCGATTTTGGCCTGTATTGTATTACTGGCGCCCTTTCGCTTGATTTAGTTGGTTTTAGTAGGCTAATTTTAAGTAGTTGTTAACTTAAGTACTAAGGGAAACTTTATTGTATTATTATTATTTGTTTGTATTTATCTCTTTTTATAACCTTTTAGAAGATGGTATACGAAATCGATGAAAATTACATAAATTTGTAAATTTGTACTTTAATTAAAAACATTATTGAAACTACAAGTGTGACTTGGAACACAGATAATTTTATTAAATTTATTGTAATTATTAGATACTTTTAACTAAGTAAACATTACTATTATTTTACTGTCTGTTAACAAAATGTCGATTTCTGGCATATATCAAGTTCTTACAATAAGCCCTTCGATTATTCAATTGTTAATTAATCATTCTGGATATTTGGAGGGGGTTTATATACGAAATCTTTACGTCAGTTCTCTTTAGAGACAAACATATCTGTTCGCGCCTTGATTAGAAGGCATTGTTGGCGTGAAAGACGTGGAGCGCTTGTTTCAACGTGTGAATAAGAACTTGCGACTCTTCTGGTTGTCAGTTAACCCCCTACCCACTCCATCGCCACAGCGCAAGCGAACGATACTATTAACAATGGAGGGCACGCTAGAAATGATAAAGAAATGAGCCCTGAAAAGTTAGGGCGAATAAAGCACCCCGCTTGGCAGCAGAGTTGACGACTTATTTGAAATAAAAAGCTAATAACAAATGGATGCAGAAAAACAGAGATGTTAAAAAAACTGTATTAATTTTTAATTAATTAATTTATTTATAAATATATAATAATAACACTTCCATAGAGCAAGTCGAATTAAAACTTAAGTGCATAATTTATTATTATTATTATTATTATATTGTTGAGAAATAGTTTACCCTCATCGATAATGTCTAGTCGTTTGTGGTAGATACTTGATAGTAACCATAACGCGTAATCTTAATGCTAGCTCCAGACTCAGCTCGAATAATCGGCGAAACGTTCGGCGAGGCTGGGTGAGACATAGCGAGAAAAGAGGGCCATCCACATTCTCGGCGTTCGGCTCGTGCATTCAGTGTTCATCTGCGGGTGACTTAGAATGGACGTCGCTGAAGTAGCCGCTGCCTCAGCGTATAGTGTGTGTGCATACTTTCATTGAAATTGTGGTTATTATTAATTAATGATTAATTGAATAACGTAAATAAAAATTTAATATAAAATATATTAAATATTTGAAAAATTTCTTAAATACTATTGATTTCTTATTCTGATCATTTATATCAGATACCATATACTAATATAAGACATAGTAATACGATTTTCCATAAAACAAAATTAAATATTTGCATAATTATTATTTTATTATTTTGTAGAATGCATTGCAGTATAAATAAAATATTATAGTGCAGATATTATATCCATACAGAGTTAGTCAAAAGTACAACTAAATAATTCTCCAACCGGAAACAAATACAACAACTTTTTTTTTGTTTTAAACAGACTAACTAAATTTGGTAACATTTTTTTTTCGAATAGAATATACTGCATATTTTAAAATTTTTTAATTCTAGAATTATTTTTACGAAATTACTGTACGAACCATTTTTTATAAAAGGCATAATTTTCAGTTATCAGCAATTAATTAAAACTCCTGAACTTTGAACTGAATATTTCCCCACATACATACACATTTATTTTAATTTGCTGTTTGAACATTTAATTTAATACTATTTAATTGTCCTGTTATTTTTTATCCGTTAAGTTTATGAGTTTTGATTAACTGCTTATAACTCAAAAATGATGCATTGTATAAAAAATTATTCCTACAAGAAATTCTTGGAATTAATCTTCGAATTAAAAAATGTAAAAATATGTGTTCCAGTAGAAAAAGGAAAGGTTGCCAGTTTCCATAATAAAATAAGCACCCTGTATAGTAAAAATATATTTAGACGATAGCTTGTTTAAAAACAAACAACGTTTGTCTGATTTTTTTTGAAAATGTTTACGGTTGGACAATTATTTAGGTGCTCCGGTTATTTGGACCAACCGTGTATACCGGTATAAACAACGATATTATCAATCAATAACTTAGTAATTGCTATTCATTTTAATTTTCATTAGTAATTTTATAATAAGGATGGTTAATTTATTGATATGCATTTGCATTTCTTCAATTAGCTGGTATATTTTCCATTTTAACTTTGCGTATGTGATTTTTTTCCTGACAAATTATAGTAATGGATACGTGACAAATAGAGAAAAAATGCTATCGGATATTTAATTTAATATCAATGTAAACTATTTGTATTTTGTATATAAGTTTATTGTGTTCAATATTTTGAAATCTTTTTATTTCAATACTAAATAATTTATTCCATACGTTACTTACATTTCGGGTTGCATTGATGCTCGAAGAGCCCCTTCACCACACGTGTTTGATGTGATAAATCAGACCCCTGTCGTTAATAATACCTTCGGGAACACACAAAAACTGCCCGAGTCTCGTCAAAAATCCACATTGAATGGATCGATACGAGAGCACACGAATGAAGCAAGCCGCTCGGCGAACGCGTGATTTTTATCCGACTATCTGCATCCGTAGAGACTTCTGGCAATTCGAATGTTAGCGGATTTGGGCGAATGTGGCATCCACTCTCCTGATTTGCGGTCTCTCGCTATGTCTCGCGAGAGTCTGGAAGAGGTATAAGATGTGGCGTAAGCGGAGAAAAGCCTCCATAGCAGCAGTGGGGCACGTACTCATGGCCCCAATGATGCTTAAGCGTAGAACGTTGTAATTTATTCAACTTTGTTTTTCTTGTGATCCGGTTGGTTTTAGACCACCAGATAGGCGTTCCATAGGTGATAGTTATATATGAAAGGGTTGTAGTTATATAAAGGCAGTTGTAAAAATAGCCGAAAATATTACATTAACTTCAACAGGAGCAATAGTTTTTATTAAAACACTTAAATAAGTGTTGCATGGGCACGGGCCAAGGGCATGTAAATACATGCCCTTGGTATCTTCTCTATATCATTGCCGACGTGGCAACCTAGTCCATACAGGGTGCGTATCATATATATCTTGGGACTGACGCACCAATTTATGCCGAAGAGTCTGCGGCAGGCAAATGTTGCCATTGGGGCCTTGACAGTGACGATTTCAACGTGTGTTTTCAAATTGCGTCTATGATCTGGAGTTATACTTGGAAAAGTTTATGATGGTTCCTTTTATAGTGGGAGCTTTAAGTTGTACCTTCCTTCCGTTTGTGAAAGGAATTATGGGCGTTTTGTGCGTGTTAAGGTTAAGTCCCCTTTCGGTACATCATTTACTGATTATTTGGATGGAGATAGTGCTGACTAAATGTAAATAACTTTCTACCAACACGGAATTTTGATTTTCAAAAAAAAATTATGGTCACGTATTAACGAACGCAATGCGTCCGTAAATACGTTACGATTGAGAGTAATCTGCACCTAGAGGCTGCTCGGGGCTAAAGATCTAGGCAATAAATAGACTGAGCACATCAAGTACAGCCGAACAAAGTGGTATCTCCTGAATATTATAATTTATTTGAGGAGACCCGTCTAGTGCCCTGTTGTTTTATTATCCAATATCGATCAAAACGATCGTTATCCTGCATAGGATACGGGCGGGTATCATGTTCTTCCCAGCGCCATCGAAATAAGTCGTCATTTGTTGCGAAATTTACTCGTTCACTTGTTAAAATTAATGGTTGTTTCTATAATTTTGTTTTTGTCTCACGCCTCCTGCGCGCCTCGCGTCGTTCGCGCGATCATCTAGCAGAGGAGGAGGCTGGTCGGTGGGCTGACAAATTGCCCAAATTAATTATGATTAAGCCAGCCCCACACCCCGACAACGGGGTGGTCCTGCCCGCCAGTTCTCTTCCGTTCGTAACCGGAAAACTGGAAGAAATCAATTAGAGAAAATACGACAAGGCTAAAGTATGCGAATGCAAGAAATTCGTGGACTAACGAACGCGAAGTTTGCGACAATCAATCATTTATAATGCTAAATCCGCCGGTGCTAATCTTGAATGGGTAACACCTATACCTATACAAATACAAAGTCATGAAAAATGTTCCATACCTATTACAATCATAATCAAAGTTACCCAGAATCAGTATTACCGTTGATTAACTTTTGCAAGCGTTAATTGTTCTTAATTTTGATCACATAGGTTATAGACCATAATTAGCCATTAACATAGCGTCGCGTCGGTAAAACTTGAAAAACCTTTATGTGCGTTTTGAACAAAACGTACAACAAATACACAGGTCAAAAAGTAACTATTGCTATTTTGTTTGAGGTAATAGGTATGCTTTTTTAAAACTATTTATTTACAAAGGAAATAAAAATTCAGCAAGACAATGCACATTTTTTAATGCAGATATGATGCTTTCAGTTTTGGCAACGATAAGGATTTCACATCGAAAAAAAAACCTGTATAAAATGGGTGATGTGCGGGATTCACAAGATCTCAACCCAATTGAGAACTGTTTGTACCATTTGACAAGGAAAAATGCGACAGGCAATTAGCAGCAAAGAAACGGTGACCAGGCTGTATAAAAAGAGTGGATAAATGTATTCGCAAGGAATACACATGTATTTTTGACAACACTTTTGAGAGATTATACATGGCAACTATTACAAAGTTGATAATATTTTCGATCAAATTCGTGAAAAACACGCCTTTCTTTCCCAGATAGATATAATTTGTAAATAGGTACATAAAATTAATAATATATTTTGCTAAAATTTCATGTAGTGGTTTCTTGAATTTTTTATTTTCGTGTGCTGTGCGAAGACTTTTGGGACTCACTGTAGTTTACAGTTTGAGACGTTACACGTTAGATGCCCCCTAGAAGTTTCTACACTCGCGCCTCTAGCGACGCGACGGCGAGCTGCGTTGTAAAGTGTTACAAGATAACCTATAAGGCTTGGGTGTATACCACAATTCTTAAATATAGCATTTAGCAATACTAATTGCATTCAAAATATGTAAATTACAAGGGGGGGAGGACATCTTCAACCCTTTTAGAATAATCGAGAATCTGTACGTATCCAAAAGTATTTCTACTTCCACTGTTCTGAATATTTTAGTAGTTTTTAGGGTTCGATCAGAAGAAATATGCTCTACGTGAAAAAGGTAATGTATTTACGGTAGTTTTCGATAACTTTTAGTTTAGTGTGGAATTTGACAAAAGGAACTCGGGAGGTTTTAAGCCTCGGAACAGTCGAAAAGATTCTACCGCATAGTCTTAAGGCAAAGTCATGCAAATTATTAGTAATGGGTGTAATTGCAGGTTTGTCGTTTGTGGTTCTTTGGACAGCGTGTTAGAATTAACTTTGCCGAATGTACAAACAAGAATGGCAAACTGTTGTCGAACAACGTATGTACTAACGTTTGAGAATTAAGTGACAATAATTTGACTTATTTTAGAGGTAAATAGCAAATACATATCTTATAAGAGTTTTGCATTACTACTTCTGAAGGTCAGTATAATCTTTGGTATAACCTTGGTATGGCTAAGTAGTGTCCATCAACTAACGGGTATAATTTGATACATACTTCCTTTATAGAATACAGAATATGAAATTACAACCTAACAAATGTTTTTATATTGTGTTCTGAAAGTACAAATTCTTTTTGTGCTCTTCAAAAAATGTCCACTTAATAAATTTCGTTGTGTTTATTTTATTGAAATAAATCGCTTACGGTTAATTGTGCCTATATTTTTATTCGGAATGTGTCCATGTCGACAAAGGTACATAAACTAATATTCTCGAAAAAAACTGCCTCTATTCCTTTGTAAAATATCTTAAAATTTCTTCGGTACCGGTTTCGTTGGTTACATCATCATCAGCCTAAGGCCGTATGCACATGGGGCAACCGAAAAGAAACTGTAGTAGCGTGGATACCAGGAGACTGCGCGACTAGGCTACGTGCATGTATATTTCAATGACTCAACACACACGGGGCAACCCGAGTACCGGCGACTGGGAGACGACGCGATTCGAGTATCAGAGACCTGACATGTTGGGTCGCGCGTTGCCCAGTCTCTTCGTGACGCGCTTATATTGACAGCTGACAGCACTGAACATGGAGCAGCAGTTGAACTTAAAATTTGTGAGGTTGGTATAAAAGTATCCTGTGCTGTACAATTATAAAGAAAAGGGCTACACAACAGAATATGTAACGGACAAAGCTTGGAGTGATGTGGGAAAAGAAGTCAATGTGCTTTTAATATCAGCTCCTCAGCACTCACGCATTCCCTCATGTTGGTACTTTCTTTATGTAGACCTGGGGAAAAAACGCACCAATTCTAAATAACTCTGATTCGACATACGATAGAAGCTTTAAAAATTACTATCTGAAATATTGAGTTCTTTTTCTGCAACGAATAATCGGTAGTGGAATTTCTTTTGATATATGGGGGGACCTAGAATCTCCTTTTTATTCCATTTCTTCTACGACGATAATAGTAGTATAGTAACAAATCCTCATCACTGGAATTATCACTGAAATCATTATTATCCACTACGTAGGACAATGATTGCTGTGAGGGCCCTGCTTCCATGATACATCCAAGAATGTACTGATTTAAGGGCAAAGACGAGTAAACTGATTTGGATCGCAACTGTGTGACGATAGACCGTGTGCGGACAAGGCGCAACTTGAGTACCCCAGTCGCCCAGTCTCCTGGTATCCACGCTACTACAGTTTCGTTTCGGTTGCCCCATGTGCAGACGGCCTTAATCTACAATCAGAAAATGTTGGTACGAAAACAAATAAACAACAATTTACCAGATTACTCACGGTCAGGTAATTAAAAACACAAGCGAAGTACGTGTGCCATGTGCGAAAGACGACGAAACAATTGACGGCTGGAAGTTAGCAAGAGGGATGGCTAAAATAGTGAAAAATTGGGTCAAGGTACGCAACTTAAAGTACATAATTTTTAAAATTATTGTAATGTAAACATGAATAATGGTTTTTGTTGAAAGTCCAATTGATCATTTAATAAAGTTATGTTGTCGTTTCTATTTTGTTTCTCTATCTCCAGTTGTTCTAAAAGGTCTAATTTGTAGTTTGTATTACATTTTGAAGAAGTGTAGCCTCATTGTATTTTACACAATGACCTGTTGAAATTTTGTACTGATAAATGTTAGAAGGAGTTCTGGATTTCGCTATCCGTTTTGCCAACTTCCTTCCGGTTTGACCTACATAAACAGCATCACAATTAGAGCATTTGATGCATATTTATAGTTAGTAGTTTTGTTTTGCTAGATTATGTTGTTCCTTTAAAGAACATCATATTGCCAAGGACTTGTTCAACGCTTTCAGACCCGGCAGCTATCTCTTCAACGCTCTCCGACCCCACAGTTATCTGCTCACCACTTTTGGATCCCACAGTTATCTGTTCGGGTGTGTTAGTTACATCACCTAGTATAGATTTTTCACCAAGATCGTAACCTGCTGCAGATATTCAATAAATTTGACATCAAATATTGATTTTATTGCACTTACCATTCACATACAAGTCAGGAATCTCAACTCAAACTCTTCCTGATCTTCACAATGTCCTTTTTCAACAAATTTTGTCTGCCTATCACTTTAATCCACTTCTCAAGCAACTGAAAATTTTAAAAATACTATAGAGTTCAAACATTTGTATATTAGTTGTACTATTTAACTTAGGTACAATTTAAGGTTAGTATTTAAGAAACAACTTACCTATCGATCAGCAGGAAAACCGCGTTTTGCTAGTAGTTGGATAAGTCCGCACCCAACAACACACAACCATTGTCTTTAAAATAATTAGAAACCCGCTCTTACAATAAAGGCACACAAACGCCGACACGTGGATGACGCGTGACACTGATGTCACTGACACTATCTTTTTAGGGTTATCAGCGCAGGCGTGAACCTGCGTGAACCGCGCTAAAATTTTTCTAGCAGCGCCGACGGTGGCAGTTTGACAAATCGTGAGTGTGCTCCCCGTGAAATGACCTCTATTGGATCTCTTCGTTCGTCGGGTGCATCTGGCCTTCATGGATACTACTTATATCAATCATCGGTGCAATTTCCAACCAAAAAGCGGCCATGGGAGTTAGAAATCCGGAATGAATTCATCCGATTGGCTGATGTTGAAAAAAAGGTACAGCATGAATGAAGTTTTGGTGGAACTCTGAAAGAATTTGAATCCATTTGGTTCAAAACTACCAACGGTTCCAGTGTGTTCAGATAAACGGATCAAGTCCGAACTCCAAAAATTAGTTGATGAATTTAATACATTGAAAGCGAAAGTCATGAAGGAATTGAATGTGAGAGAAGAAGAAACTGCATTTCTTGAATCAGTAAAAGAAATGTATGAAGACATCTCTCTTCAATTTGATCCGTGTGTCGCTTGCTTCAACCGAGCGAGGTATAATTGATAGATTTTCTGATCGAACATCGCAATTGATTGTGCAACGTCCTTCTTATGAAAAAACAAATCCGGAAAGATGATCGTCGAACTTTATTTGATGTCCTTAAACGGCCCTTTTGATCAAATTTCGTCGTCTTTTAAAGGAAGTTAAAATAGTTCGTATTTATTAACGGATTTTCAACATTCAAACTGAAAAATGCTCGAACTGAATAGGAGAAAATAGTATGGCTGACAGCGGTACCGTAAAACCACTTTGTTCATTTCTTCTACGGGTTACCACATAAACCGTCATTTTCCTACTGAGGCGCTATCGGTAGGTTAATCGAAGACATATCATTTCCGTCCAATGAAGAGCAATTCGTCATTTGTCCTAAATTGGCTTGTACCATATAATAATAAATTTACTAAAAAGGAAAATTCCCCGTTAGAATTTTGAGAACGACCTCTCTGCAACAGTAACATCGCACACCGGCCCTGATAAAAACACAAATCTTGGCTGTTTCTCCAATGGTGGGGGCATTATAGGAGGGTGGTTCTGGCGGGCCTACTGCGTGCCTGCAATATTAAACAATCCGCGGAATTAAGGCCTCGCCGGCGCTCATTAAAAAGAGAAAGAAAGGGGGCGCGTCACTCGCTGATTAGTTACGCCGTAATATAAGAATGTACGCAGGACTAAGTCATCGTTTCGACCGCGCACCCTCGTGGGGGCGACGGAGAACGGGACTCATTAAGTGGCGCCCGAGCGAGATGGGAGAAATGAAGAAATTCTATCTACATTTGTGAGAGAGAAGTTTTCTTTGGGCTGTCATGCAAAAATCTCCCGTCTTGGCGGGGGAGGGTCGGGAGGAGCTCCTGGTAACCCCTTTACGACGCCATGAGCTCGGAGACAATAAGAGTAATTCTTTTCGCCCGTGCGTCTTACTTCATATAGATTGCGCTCGCTTTGCCGTTCCCGTTCCTCTAGGGATGTTAATTGTGAATTTCTCTTACTCCCTTTCAGACCCCTAACCCACCCACGCCCCGATTCGAACGCTTTGCTCAACTTATGGCGAAATAAAAACTGCTCGAAAGGGTTGACCTTTTTAGTCTACGCACTCGGAAGTCAATTCAGAAGTGGAGAAAATTACTTTATAATAGGAATAATAAATATTACGATTTTATAGTAGAAATTATGATTTATCGTTTCAAGTCATGAAAACTGTAATACATATCACGATCACGTTGGCCATCCACGGTCATCGTTATTTTATCGTTATTTACGTTTTCAAATAATTATGACACTTTCTGGTAAGATAGGGCACCACATATTGGGTTCCTCATAAACAACTTCAGGATCTTAAGATACTCAAATGCGGTTTTATAATTAAAATGTTGATAGCTCGGAGTTCGTGATCAATACAAGTTCACATTTCTTCAGTTTATTTGGCAATCCGTATCTATAAAACAGTTAGTCTCCACCGATTCATAATTTAGGGGTCCAGTGCAAGTCCACTTAGTAAATAATCTTCAGTAAGGCTATAAAACTGTCAGCTTCATGCCAGCCTAGTTAGAGAATTCTGTATATATATATATATACAGGGTGAGTTATTAGTATCCCGGCGGTCGATAGTCATCAAATCGTTTGAGAAAGAAAAAAATATTTTATACAAGAGTTGTTTGACTCATTAGTTTCTATATAATACGTAAAATTATTTTGTTTTATACAGGGTGTTGCATTTAGGCGTGACGGAACATCAGTACATTTTTTTAAATGGAACGGCCTGTATATTATCCCATATTATGAATGCCAAGGAAGTTGTCTTTCCAACTGTGTAAGTTGTACCTGTGTAAAGTAAACAGTTCCTGAGATATTCAATTGTTTGTCAAAAAATTGGCAATTGCAAGCCTTTCTTAAAAAAACGTTCATACTACATTTTTGCAGATATTGTGCTAAAAATTTTGTCACATTATAACTAAACCCATAGCTAGATGCTGATATCATGAAAAATTTGATGCGCTATACAGGGTGATTGTAGCATGCACTAGTTTTTAAACATTTTTAAATGGCTTTTTCTTGAGATTTTTAAATGGAACACCCTGTATATTATTTGCTAATTGAAATGTCCCTTATGTTCTTTGTAATTTATATTCACTATATCGTATATCTATTTTTACTAGTTTTTGTGATATTTGAAATTTTAAGAGTAGTATGCTATTTAGTATCTTAATATTGTTTTCTATACAGTGTGCCGGGTAGCATGATGTAAAATATTTAAAGCGTCATAGAAGAAACCATTTAGAACCTATTTAACTAGATTTATTCATATAAAAAGTATTACGGTTATCAAGGTATTACACAATTTTATAAGTTTGTTTTTCAATTTTTACAAACGTACAGCGAGCGAACCTGAAGATCTAGTAACTTCAGTTGGGCTCCGATAGTATGAGTAATATTGATAATGTGAATCGAAAGTGGGTTATTTGGAAGTGTTTTTAATAGATTTTTTTGCTATGAATAAAAATCTGAATAAAGATGCCTATCAGTTTGTTTTTATTGCATATTTGGTTTTTGTGTGTGTACATAAATCTTATCAAAAAAAATCTGATTTTCAACACTCAGGAGTCACCAAATTTGCACGATAGTTACCCTAAAAGTACACGGTTTAGGGTTTACTTTAGCAGTAATTTAAATTTTTAAATCGTGTGTTCGGGTGCCGTACGGTAGACGGCAAAATATACTTATAAAATTTTATATAAAATTGTTAATATGTTAATAACGGTAATTAAGACTATACATCAAATTACCAAATACCTTATTCACAGCAATATTAAAATTTACAATTGCATTACATTTTCGTAAAATTGCAAATATCACAAGAAATAATAACATTTGGTGTATGACATACTAGATGTAAATTAAAGCGAAATAAAGGGTTATTACAGACAACATATTATACAGCGTGTTCCATTTAAAAAACTCGAGAAAAAGCCATTTGAAAAACATCCAAATTTACCAAGTTCAATGAACAGCCTGTATAGTGTATCTAATATCTTTGGATACTTTCATCTACCTACTGGTTTTGACTATTGTCTCACAAAGTTTAAAGGAAAAATCGGCAAAAATGTCGTTTTTACATAGTTTTTAAAAAGATCCTGCAACGGGCATATTTTGGAAACACAGTTGAATATCTCTGGAACTATTAACGCTGTGACTTAGCAGCATACACGGTTGGATATACAAATTTAGTAGTGTTTATAATATAATAAAATATACAGGACGTTCCATTTAAAAAAATGTTCATGCTTTCCGTCACACCTAAATGCACCACCCTGTATAAATGAAAATAATTTTACGTTATAGAAAACGGCGAGTCAAACAACTTTTGTATAAAATATTTTTTTCTTTCTCAAACAATTTATTCACTATTGACCGCCGGGATACTAATAACTCACCCTGTATATATATATATACACAGTGAGCGCGTAATGTATGGAAACATGACAAAATCTCAAGAACGGTTTGCTATTTTAAAAAATCCTGGAACAAGTCGATTTATAATTATCAAAATACACCTTATAATAAATTTTTTTACCTTCAATTGTTTTTAACAGATCACGTCATCCACATTTTTTTTTAAATGACAAGCCTATGTCTTTTTAGTGAATTTGGCAGGTCTTTTAATTGTCTTAATGGTAGCATAATATTTTTATGGCGTTACATGAGACAATTTTCGAGAAAAATACAATTGAAGGTTATGAAATAAAAGTGACAAAATCTCCGGAACGGCTCGATCGAATTTAACGTAATTTTGGAATTAAGTATTTTGCAACCATGTGAAGTCACTGGCGCTATTATCGTTGATGTAACGTTTATAATTTCTGAGATATAACCTCAAACTTTTGAATTTGAAATAGAACACGCTGTATATTTTGAAAGTAAAATTTTGGAGCAGCAGTTTATTAGAATAAATTATTACACAAGCGAATCAGGTGTATTACGAACCGAAGACTTTGACAGTACAGTAACCATAGCTGGTTACCGCCCATGGGCTTCTAAGCCTTTAAGGGCCGTTAGGACTTGTTATTCGTGATTCAATATTATTGTTTCAAAATTTTGGTAGTAGTTTGGTAGTATTTTCAGTATGCATGTAGGTACTTTCGAGAAGAAAACATTTCTGGTACTGGAGTTTACTGTTGTTATTTTTTTGAAGTAGTCGATACTTTTAAGTTCTATGTCTATATATATATTTGCGAAACTTGTGATGTTAATTAAAGGAAAACGTTCGATTGCAAGAAAAGAAGCACAGTATTCGGGTGCGCAGTTTCTTCTATTCCGCCGCTCTTGCAAACTGAAAATCTCGCCCTTTCGCCAGGGATCTTACCGACTCAAGCACCTGTAAACGCATTCATTCGATACCCGGAGTCGGGCATTTCAGCATAATTGGAAGTTATTAGATCTCGTATTAATTAGCAGTTATTTGCTTTTCACCGGGAATCGACTGCTATGACGATTGGCCACCGAGCGCAGACGGCCGGCGTACACGTAAAGCAAAAGTTGTACAGACGACGGTGTTATTGCCTCTCCTCACTCCGAGAAAGCTAATTACTTTTTTATTGGAACGAGACGGTGATACTTTTTCTTGCTCTATTTCGCTCTTGTCTACTCCGCGTCACCGTACACCGCATTATGCTGATATTTTCAAGTGTTCTGATATATTTGAAACCGTCCACCTCGTTGGTAAATCTTTTATTTTTTTTTATTACTAGCACTGGGCTACCAGGTCGCGACGACCAACAGTCTGCATGGTTTGTTTAATGGACGAACCTGCACTGATTGTTCTGCCAGTTGCTGATTTCAATGACGAACACAAAATCTGTTCCAGTGGTATTTTTATTTGAGTTATCAATAGTAAACATTTTTACAAAATACCTAAAATATCTGGCATTGACTGTCGCTGCCATCATCAAGTATACACAATCTTATGGAAAAACGCAGTGAGTGAGCGCCTACAAAATCGTCCAGATGCATCAATAGTCAAAACCTCATGTTCATATGAAATTTACCAACACAACTATTGGTGGCTGAACTGGACGCCTAGTTAGCTAAACTATGAAATTAAGTTCTGTAGAGTAGCTCTTATTTTTGTTGTTCAGGACTTTTCTGGACATGCTCCAAGCAGCGGTGTCAACTGCTGACTAGCAAATGCAACATGTGGACCAGGAACCTTGCGGTACACCCGTAGATAGGTTTCTGTAAGTTTATACACGATTGTCTGCAACTCCGAGGGACACATTAGACGAACACACATGTTCGTCTAATGTGTTCAAATCCTTCAAAAAAGAACGTTCATGTGTTTACGCCTAATGTGTCCTCAGATGGACCAACTATACGTATAATGGCCCTACATTTTTATTTCTCGAGAAAAAGTCATTAAATATTTTAGGGGTCTAAAAAGTCTATAACTATAATCAGCATTTTTCTTTAAAATACAGGTTGATTGAAAAGTAAGACATTGTAAAATTTCTCAAGAGTAAACCATAGACTTTTCATATTTTTTCACATTTTTTGCTGAAATATAAAATTAGAATATACACTGCTCAAAAGAATTAGGGGAACACTTTTTTCGAAACCTGTAACTTTTTATATAATAGTTCTAGGCAAATAAAATTTGGTATGCTTTAAAGGCATATATTTAAATAAAGAAAATTACAAAAACAATGTTACAACTCTTAGTTACTTCTAAGTTACACTTAAAAATGCAAATTAATAACGCAAAACAAAATGAAAAAAATGTCAAGTATGCTTTTAATTCACGTATGAAAGCCTAGTAGAGACGATAAATGAATTCAGTTGTCAATTTTCGTTGCTTAGAAACGTCATTAGAAGAGACGTAAAATGAGGCATCTTAGTGAAGTGCAAGTTGCTCGTGCTGTCGCCCTTATTCAGCATAGCCACTCTATTCGACATGTTAGCATGGACCTTCGAGCTTCCCCTTCTGTTATTCAGCGTTTATGGTCGAAATCGAAAAACTACTTAAAATCAAGACCAATTTCTTGTCCTTTCCTCTCTACATCAGCGTAGTGGCACTGTTAGAAGTCGATTAAAAGAAGCGAATTTGAAACCAAGATGAGCTGGAATTAGTATACACAACAGAACTGATCTTGTTGTGGTTCTTGGTAGACTAAATGCCATGAATTACATCAAAAACATCTTGGAGGACCATGTAGTGCCTGCTGCATATGGCGTCGGTCAAAATTTCGTCCTAATGTAGGACAATGCAAAGCCACATACCGCCGGCATCACCAGAAACTTTTTACAAGAACGTGGAATTCAGGTCATGGAATAGCCGGCGTCCTGACCTGAATCCTATTGAACACGTATGGGATCCGCTTGACAGACGTGTGCGCAAGCGCCCTAATATACCACTAATCATACAGGAACTGACACAAGCCCAGATTGAGGAATGGAAAAGCATACCCCAAGAATCTCTCCGCAGACTTGTTCGAAGCATGCCACGCAGGTGTGAGCAAGTGATTCGTGCTCGTGGAGGGCATACACTGTACTAAACCTCACCGATCCACAGAAAACCCGACTGTCATCGATACTATGACAGTCATTTCCATTTTGTTTTGCGTTATTAATTTACATTTTTAAGTGTTAAGTGTAAGTAAGTGTTTAAGTGTAACTTAGAAGTGACTAAGAGTTGTAACATTGTTTTATATGCCGTCGAAGTACACCAAATTTGATTTGCCTAGAACTATAATTTAAGACTCATAAAAGTGTCGAAAAGTGTTCCCATAATATTTTTAAGCAGTATACAGACAGAAAAGTGATTAGTTGGAACGAGAAAACATAATTTCTTGAATTTATTTACTAGATTCAAATGCATATTTACTTGGATGTAAAAAGTTAGGTATATACAAGTAATGCCACATACTCAAAATAAGTAAAATAATTTCTCAGATAAATGCTGTCAACAAATAAATTCTTTCTTTATAAGAACCAATATTGCATTGGAAGAAGTAATTGAATTGTTCGTCCCAAAAATGTTAATTTCTCAAACGAAGTAATAGTAAATCCATCCAAGTGCGTAGTTACTTGATCCAAGAAAATATCAGACATTTAATAAAAGTAAGTATTGTTTACTGAATAAAAACCCACCAATTATTTAACTGAAGTGATTCTCACTTCTTTCAAGTAATCCCTTTACCTGGAATAAATATGCGCACCGTGATTTTGTCAAGGCTCGAGCGCCCGCGCGTGGTGCTGGCGCCGTAAAGGAGCCTAGTACAAACACAACAGCGAAGTACCCGTAGGGGATGTGCCTTGTTATTTATCGGGGATGTTTATTGTGATTTATAGTGTACAATAAACGTTTCAATACGGAATAGTTTGATGTAACGCACGCAACAGTTTAGAACGAGTAAGTAAATATAACATACCTATCATGTTAATTAGCAATAGAAAACGTATTTGTGCTAAATCTTTAAAATTCTTACATTAAGTAGCTAAAAATATTTGCCGGGAATAAAAATATACACTTCATTGAAGACTGTTTACTTACTTCACCAGAGTAACCACTTTCTTAAATCTAGTAATTATTCCAAGTAATAAAATTTCTTGTATGAAGTCAATAATCTCTCGCGTATATACGAACCTACCAACTACTTCAGCCAAGTAATTCTCTCTTCGTTCGAGAGACCACTTTTCTGTGTGTAGTATCTCAAATCCAGATATCGGTCTAGTTCATCAAATCTGTAAGCGGTACATCTGTAATTAAAAACTAGTAAGAAAGATATCTTCAGCTGTGCTGAAGTTATCTTCAGCTGTGCTGAAGTTAAAATGTCCCCCACCGTAAACTATTTTCCAAGATTTTATATTTTTGGCGAGCCCGAACTGTCATCTGGCTATTACTAATAAGATTATTTTTTAAAATTTATTTCAAACATGAAATTTTACCACTATAAATGGATACTCAAACAAGGAAACCTACCGCACACGAACCAGCCGAAGGCAGAGTGCCACTAAGCAAGCCAAGGTTTTGGGATCGAGTGTCAAATGTTCGTCAACACAACCCTGTCATGAAATATCAGTCGCCAAGATAAGCCAGATGGATTGACCGAATCAAATATAACCGTTGATTGTCAACAGGTATAGATGTTAGGCATGGTTATTTGGAGCCATGACATCCAGAGGACCGGAGTTTGAGCAAGATTCATTCACAAATTATAGCATTTTCGACTTATATATTTATTATAATATATTTATGCTCGGACTCGGTGCAGTTCACACCGAGTGCGTGCATAAAAGTGTATAAGTTGAAAACGCTATAATTGTGAATAAATCTTTATCAAACTCCTGCCCTCTGTATGCCATGGCCCCAGCTAACCCATGCCTAACTATCTATATCTTGTTGACAATCAACGATATAACTCTCTCATAGTAGTCCGTCTTTGCTTCTGTTTAGGTCAATATCAACGCACCCGATATTTTATGTTTAATTCAGGAAATCCTTTTTGAAGAAAAATTAATCTTTAAACACAGATAAATTTTCGGGCCCGTGACAAATCTGTGGTCAAGTTCATTCCACAAAAAAAAATTCACCGCCATTTTACAACAATAAACAAATTCTTTACCAGTACCAATAATATACGCGATCAGTGGCGGCTCGCGTATAGGCACTGTAGAACTGCAGTACCCCCTATTATTTTCCACTTAATATTATGATAACATTTAATATAATGAGTCCTTTTTTCCTTTAATTCTCTCTTTATACTTGGACAAAGTATAATCCTTAAACCTTAATATCAGTAGCCATCCCCCAATTTAAGAGACAGATTCAAAAATCTTTGTATGGAACTGTGATATTCACAGTTCCAGCCGGAGAGGTGTTGGCTGTTCTGCGCATGCGTACATAAGAAGCAGCATGCGCGGTAGCGGCGGCGGCGTGTTATGGATGGAGAGAGCACTGTTGTTCCCGCAGTGCCGACCGTGCCGACCCTGTCGTGCTGGTGGAAGGTAGTTTTACAAACTGCAGATGGCATATCAAAAGTCAATACGTATTTTACAACAATTGCAGTGCTTTCAATGGAGAAAACTCACACATTTCATCACATCAAACATCATATTTCGAATCAGAGACCACAAGAACCCTTTATACGCATGATTATAGGTTTTGTATCAACGCACACAGAAAAATAGTTTTCTAATGTTAAGAAAATTACAACCTTAAAATAATTTGTTTGATTTAAGCAGTGGCGGCTGGCGTATAGGCACTGTGGAACTGCAGCACCCCTATTATTTTCACTTAATATTATGGATAACATTTAATATAATGAGTCCTTTTTCCTTTTATTCTTTCTTTAGACTTGTCCAAAATGTAATCCAGTAGCCATCCCCCAGTTTACAAAACAGATTCAAAAAACGTTGTATGGAACTGTGATCTTCAGAGTGCGAGTCGACGAGGTGTTTGGCTGTTCTGCGCATGCGCACATAGAAAGCAGAACGCGAGGCAGCGGCCTCTTGTGGATAGAGAGAGCACTGTTGTTCCCGCAGTGCCGACCGTGCCGACCCTGTCGTGCTGGTGGAAGGTAGTTTTACAAACTGCAGATGGCATATCACAAGTCAAGACTTATTTTACTACAATTACAGTGCTTTCAATGGTCCAATCGAGTTCAATTTTTTCATGTTGACGATTTCTGGTGACAATGCATGAAACAATAAAAAGAATTGGTGAATTTTTTAAAGCATCGTATTTAGAAAATGTATTTTTTACTTAAATTTATTTATGAATGTAACTGTGACAATTTTGGTTAAACTAAATAAGAAATCCGTTTTAATTCCCCAAAATTCTTTTACGATTACAACAAGATTCGGAATAAATTTTCCTTTTATACGTTTTTTTTTTCTTTTTACAGAATATTTTTTAAAACAATGACCAAAGAAATTCTGGAACAGCACCCCGCTAATATTAGCTACGAGCCGCCACTGTGCGCAAAGTGAGCAAAAGACAATTGAAGGTTATGAAATAAAAGTGACAAACTCTCCGGAACGGCTCGGCCAAATTAAGCGAAATTTTGGAATTAAGTATTTTGCAACCATGTGGTCATTGGCGTTAGTATCGTTGATGCAACGTTTACAGTTTCTGAAATATAACCTCAAACTTTTAAATTAGTAGTAGAACACCCTGTATATTTTGACATTTTCTGTTACAGTCTCTATTATTATATCAACAACATCTAGAAATTAACAAGAACCTTTATTACTTAGGTCTAAAAATTAACAAAGAAAAAATTGATAGCAAAACATTATTGCATTTTCTACTTTAACTACTCTAGTTGGTTTATGAGGATTATCAACCATTGACAAGAACACATTGTTTTAAATTTTATAGGTTTGTTTTTGTTGTTGTTATTTTGTTTTATCAATTTTTTCTTTGTTAATATTTAGACCTAAGTAATAAAGGTTTTTGTTAATTTCTAGATGTTTTGATATAATACTGTAACAAGCGTAGTAACATTGAATAGGCAATGGAAAACTGTAACAGAAAATATCAAAATATACAGGGTGTTCTATTTCAACTTCAAAAGTTTGAAGTTATAGCTCAGAAACTGTAAACGTTGCATCAACGATACTAACGCCAATGACTTCACATGGTTGCAAAATACTTAATTCAAAAATTTTGTTAAATTCCGTCGACCAGTTCCGGAGATTTCGTCACTTTTATTTGATAACCTTCAATTGCCTTTTTCTCGAAAATTTTCTTATGTAAGGCCATAAAAACATTATGCTTCCTTTAAGACAATTAAAAGATCTGTCAAATTCATTAAAAAAAAATATAAGGTTGTCATTTAAAAAAAATTTCGATGACGTCATCTGTTAAAAAAAAAATGAAGGTAAAAAAATTAATTTGATATCATATGGTGTATTTTGATAATTATAAATCGATTACTTAAAATAGCAAACCGTTCTTGAGATTTTGTCATGTTTCCATACTTTACGCGCTCACTGTATAATAAAACGAGCATTTATTGTAAGCATTTAGTAAAATATTTGGCCAATACAAATAATATATTTGAGCAATGCAAAAGATGACTTGCATTGAAAAAATAAATGTGCCTTAAATTTATATAAATGTGCATAAGAATAAATAACTCTCATTATAATGAGCAGCTTAAAGAAATACTTGTTATTGAAAACAATAAATTTCTAGGCGTTTATATACGATTTGAATACGTCGATCCTTCTCCAGACACTAAGAATATAGATAATGTCCCAAAAAGGAAGCGACTATCGAAGGGAATAAAAATATATCACAAGTAGACACATAGTATCTGATAGATTTCGTGTTTCATGGATTATGCTCAGGGTTGCCAGATTAGTCTTACACGAATGCCGGAGATGATTCTTTTTTTAAATTTTAATATAAGTAACAAAAAATTCTGATTGTTTTTTAAATAACCGTGTTTTTAAGATGTTAAACGCAGGTTGGCAAGTTGGGAAATAACTGTATACAATATAACAGAAAATTCATTTCCATTAATATGTCCTGAGATGTTTCCAACGGTTTTCGACATTTGGGGTTATAACCAGTTGCAAAGAGCGTATCTTTAGAGAGACCACCTGAGCATTTCCTTCTGAACGGTCCTTTGGACGGTGCAGGCTGAGGTATTTTCGTTTTGATCAGTAGAGATTACTGATGACTTAGCTTATACAGAAAAGAAAATCCGACGTTTACATGCTTTTTTGCACCTCTAAGAATTGATCAAACTATTTCAACATGTGCTCTACGACCACAATTATTCCAGAATTCGGCACAAAATGTATGGAATATGTCCAGATAGCGCTGCCATTATATTTCACCTTTAACCTTTGACGTGGAAGTGCTCGTAGGTCGCGGCGGAAAGTCGGAAAACGTTGCGCAAATAAATAAAATCCCCGGGCTGGCGGCGTATCGAGGCCGGTGCAGCGCAGTTGGTCGGCAGCAGAACAAACAAAAACGCGCAAAAAAGTCGAAGCGACGATGACAGAGAAACAAACTGTACGCGAACACGAACGTGCATTCAATCAGGGTTTTGGGGAGTGTGCCGCGTTCCGCGGGGCTGTAGACGGCGCCACCGGATGTGGGGTCCGGAAACCGGAACGGAGCACCGAACCGTCCGCATAGTCAAGCACTGGAAAAGCGCTTTTTTGATACACCAAAACGCTCCGACACTATCACAATATACCCACATACACACATGGCCTCTCATGTTTTTAAAATTCCTTATGGACTAGTCGTCATAGTGCAGGGTACACAATACTAAACAAAATAGTGTAGTCCAGGCGCACGGTGGCGATTCTGCTTTGCTAGCTGGACTAAAATTTCACGCTTTTGTACTTCAAACACGCTGTTAAGAGAGAGCCAAATAACACTATGTGAATATTTTGTTGCCAAATTTCAAATCAGTAAGTGTAGTACCATCACAAACTGAACTTTACGTTCAGATGCCAAATGGCAGTATCATACGCAAATTCATGTATATCAGGGTGAGCATAAGTTTACATTCATTTGTTGTCAATTTATTTCAGTTAATACATTCAGGAGGAGACTACTAGTGGTTCGTACTACTTTTTGGAAGTACTTTTTACTTTCGTAAAAATTAGAGATTAACTTATCTTTAATGGTATATGTATAAGCTGTGATCATGAAATAAAAATAATATTTAGGTTTTTGTATTTAATTAGTGGAGACGGGATGTAATGTCGATAGCTAAGGATTAGTGCATCTCATGAAGCGGATTTTAAGCCCCTCAACTTAATTTCGGACAGTCAGTTGTCCAAAAAAGTGCTTTTCGATAATCCGATATACATCGAAACACATTGTCGGCTCTATTTGCAGTCAGTGCAATTGGATAGGAACAATTAAATCAAATCGCGATATTGAATATATATTTTATTCTTAGAAATAATGTGTTATATATAGTATGTATTATTATATTTCTCAAAAATATTTTTAATTTGGATTACCTAAGCTTATATGGTAAACTTTGAAAAATCAAACTGGGGCAAGTGCGTAGCAAATATATAGGGGAAGTGTGCAACATACTACAAACATGCCACTTGTAAACATATTTGTAAGTCAAGTTTTTATAATAATGTTACGAACTTATAACAGAAGAATTGTAGTGTAAAAGAAATAAAACCTCTTTTTTTTTTTAATTTGCAAAGGTTTAATTTATATAGGAATTCCTATATAAATTAAACCTTTGCAAATTAAAAAAGAGGTTTTATTTCTTTTACACTACAATTATATACTATTTGCAAGCATGGACCACATATTAAATATTATAAAAGAAGGTCCAATAGAGGTAACATGTACACCAAAGAAATACTGACAAGGCTTTCAATGGAATTAGACGAGGTGTGTTAACGCAATATGGTGCTCACAAGAAATACATCATTCCACAGATGACTATTAGTTACCATCGAAGAGTATATAGGGAAAAGACAAGTTTAACAATGTGTCGATGCACAGCACTGTCTGTCTAAAATCTAGACTGACAGATTGGAAAAATGAGGATGGAGATTAACACGACCTGATTTTTGTAAATATTGTTGTATATCATACAAAATATTATTAAAAAGCCTTTCAAAAATTAGAAACCAGACACCCTATAATATAATAATGATAATAATAATAATAATAATAATAATACTTAATAATAATAAATAATAATAATAATAAAGGGAGTACCCTAGGCTTCAGCGAAGCTCGGTACTACCAATTTGCCCTGATGATCTTCATTACTTTTCAAAATTTATTAGTGTAATTTTTGTATTTATATGTTGTATCTAAATTATATTATCTAGGTTTAATGTATTTAATGAGATGTATCAGAGAATTCCAATAAATAATAATAATAATAAAGAAGAATAATAAGATGAAGTGGTAGAATTAGAACAGAATAGCCGCAATGATGAGGTGTCTATTATTGTAGATATTGAGGTAAATGGAATGCCAAATCTGGGTAATAATGATGATAATGTAGGACAACAAAGTCAGTTTTTAATATTGGTACAACAAGAATTGCTTACTTCAGGAAATTTTCATAGCAGGGTTGGATTGCCTTTTATACGGGAGACTAACAGGGTTAGGGAGTTGATTGCGCAGGCTAATTCTGATCTGGAAGTATTTCTGAGGAATAGGCCAGAATTGTCCATTATTGAAATAAATAATTTGTTGTACGCATCCGCATATGTTATTACTAAGATGGTGAATCCAAAATTTACATCAATACACAATAATCGAATTCGGGAAAACCGTTGGAAGCGTAGACTCCAAAATAATATTGCTAATTGGAGAAAAGACGTTTCCAGGATTTCTGAAATTAGAAGATCTATTCATTTAACAGAGAGGTTACAACGGTTACGGCAAAACATAATACTAAAATATAGTGTTTTAGGCGAAGAGAAGGATATAGTAATTATTGAAGAGGAGTTAAAACAGAAACTTCAAGCTAAGGCCCAACGTATCAGAAGAATTGAAAAAAGAATTCGGACTTACAATGATAACAAAAATTTTGAAGAAAATCCTAAAGAATTTTATAGGGGTCTTGGCAAGGAGAACATCTGTATCCAGAATTTTCCAAACATGCAGGATGTTACCAATTTTTGGACAGGCATTTGGGGGCAATCTGGCAAGTACAATTCTGATGCGGAATGGATTAAACGCGAGGAGAGGCGGAATATGCATTATCCAGCTATGGAAGATGTACTTCTCTCCAAAAATGACTTCCAAAATGCTTGCAAAAGTTTGGGACTTTGGAAAGCTCCTGGACCAGATAAAATTCCTAATTTTTGGCTTAAAAGGATAACCATATTGCATGAACATTTAGTAAAATGTTTTAACAATATGGTTAATAATCCGGAACTGATACCGTCGTGGCTAACGGAAGGTGTAACTGTTTTGATTCCCAAAACGGAGAATACAATGGAAGTATCCCAATATAGGCCTATTACTTGTTTAAATTGTTGTTATAAATTAATAACTAAAATTTTAGGTACCAAGATTTATGAACATCTTAAAGAAAATAATGTATTGCCCTCTGAGCAGAAAGGCATTTTAAAGGACAGTTATGGTTCAAAAGAACTGTTAATAATTAACAAGAAGATTGTTGAAAAGATCAAGAAGACTCGAGGAAACCTATCCATGGCCTGGATTGACTATAAGAAGGCGTATGATAGTATCCCGCATGAATGGATTGTAAAAGCCTTGGAGATATATGGGGTAAACCAAAAAATTATTTTTCTGGTAAACTCATGTATGTCCTTATGGTCTACTAAACTATGCTTGCGGGGACGAGAGTCGTGTGTTTTCTCAGAGCCGATTAATATTAATTGTGGCATATTTCAAGGTGATAGTTTATCACCCTTGCTCTTTTGCATAGGCCTGTTTGCATTGTCCAGTGAATTGAATGAGGACAAAGTTGGTGTTCAGTTATTACCTGGCGAAAAGTTAATTGGTCATTCATTATATATGGATGATTTGAAACTTTATGCCAAAAATGATGAGCAGTTGAAGAGGAGCCTCAGTATAGTTAAACAATTCTCTGACGATGTTGGGATGCAATTTGGTCTAGAGAAGTGTGCCAAAATTAGTATTGTCAAAGGCAAAATTGAGAGAACCGCTGACATATGCCTGAATGATCATACTAGTATTAATGAATTAACAGATAATACTAGATATAAGTATCTGGGAATGGATGAAGCCTTTGGTATAGATGATGAAGGGATGAAGGCGAAGGTTATAGGCGAATACATTAAGCGAGTCAGAAAAATTTTAAAATCTGGTTTAAATGGAAAATATAAAATGCAAGCGATAAATGCATATGCTATTCCAATATTTCGATATAGTGTTGGAGTTTTAAACTGGACTAAGAAGGAAATATGCGATTTGGACATTAAAACTAGAAAACAGTTAACACTAAATTTTATGTTTCATCCTAGGTCTGATGTCTGCAGGCTATACCTGCACCGTTTAGATGGAGGTCGTGGCTTGCAGCAATTGGAAAATATTTATGATTTGGAAATGTTAAATTTAGGAAATTTTATAAAGGCCAACAAGGAGGATAAAGTCATTAAACAATTAATTAGGGATACTTCTGGTAAGTCAATAATTAGTAAACATAAACTAATTTTAGAAAAATTTCAGGTGGAAGAACTCGGTAATTATGAAAATAAAATTTCAGTGGAGTGTTTAAAGCGACAGATAAAGTTAAAAATTAATCAGAAAATGAGAGAGGATTATGTTAGTAAGCCAATGCATGGCCAATTTTTAAGAATTGTGGAGGGTGATGGTATTTCAAAGTCTGGATCGTTATCTTGGCTTTGTCATGGAAACATTAAGGCTGAAACGGAATCCTCTATCATAGCGGCGCAAGATCAGGCAATACGTACCAGATATCATGAACAGAAGATTATGAAAGTTGCTCATGATGGGAGTTGTAGACTGTGTCATCAGGCTCCGGAACATGTCTAACATTTGTTAGCGGCTTGTCCAGTCTTAGCTGAGTCGCATTACATTGCTAGGCACGATAGGGTGGGAACATATATACATTACAATTTGTGTTCCCGACTATTAGGTTTAACAATGGATGTGTCTCGGTGGTATGACCACGTTCCATCTCCTGTTGTGAGTAATGATCATATTACCATATTATGGAACATGCCTATTGTCACTGATAGAATGCTTGATGCTAATAAGCCAGACACCGTGGTAAAGGATTTCCAGAGGAAGGTATGCACGTTCATAGAAATCTCGGTACCTGCTGATGCGAATGTTGTAAGGCAGGAGCTTGAAAAACAACTTAAATATAAGGATCTCTCAATAGAAGTTGGACGTATGTGGGGAATGAAAGTAAACATTATTCCGGTGATTGTAGGTTCATTGGGAGCAGTTACTCTAAATTATAGTAAACATGTCAAGGAGTTACCGTGCAAAATTTCGCCCTGGGAAATTCAGGAAATTGCGGTTTTGGGAAGCGCGAATATTTTGAGGAGAGTTTTATCATAAAGCATCCTAAATTTACTGCTATCGTACTACTTTTCATCTTTACCTTCCTTTGTATATGTCTATTAATAAATATCTGCATGTGTTTTTACTGACCTGTACGCAACGCTGTACGGGGTTTCCACAGTTTTCCTTTGCTTTGCAAACTTGTGTTGCAAAGCATAAATGGCGTTGTTTTTCAAAATTGGGTTGAGCTGTGGTGATACCCGCAAAGGGAGTACCCTAGGCTTCAGCGAAGCTCGGTACTACCAATTTGCCCTGATGATCCTCATTACTTGTCAAAATCTATTAGTGTAATTTTAGTATTTATATGTTCTATCTAAATTATATTATCTAGGTTTAATATATTTAATGAGATGTATCAGAGAGTTCCAATAAATACTAATAATAATAATAATATTATAGGCCTATCACTTGTTTAAATTGTTGTTATAAATTATTAACTAAAATTTTAGGTACCAAGATTTATGAACATCTTAAAGAAAATAATGTATTGCCCTCTGAGCAGAAAGGCATTTTAAAGGACAGTTATGGTTCAAAAGAACTGTTAGTAATTAACAAGAAGATTGTTGAAAAGATCAAGAAGACTCGAGGAAACCTATCCATGGCCTGGATTGACTATAAGAAGGCGTATGATAGTATCCCGCATGAATGGATTGTAAAAGCCTTGGAGATATATGGGGTAAACCAAAAAATTATTTTTCTGGTAAACTCATGTATGTCCTTATGGTCTACTAAACTATGCTTGCGGGGACGTGAGTCGTGTGTTTTCTCAGAGCCGATTAATATTAATTGTGGCAAATTTCAAGATGATAGTTTATCACCCTTGCTCTTTTGCATAGGCCTGTTTGCACTGTCCAGTGAATTAAATGAGGACAAAGTTGGTGTTCAGTTATTACCTGGCGAAAAGTTAATTGGTCATTCATTATATATGGATGATTTGAAACTTTATGCCAAAAATGATGAGCAGTTGAAGAGGAGCCTCAGTATAGTTAAACAATTCTCTGACGATATTGGGATGCAGTTTGGTCTAGAGAAGTGTGCCAAAATTAGTATTGTCAAAGGCAAAATTGAGAGAACCGCTGACATATGCCTGAATGATCATACTAGTATTAATGAATTAACAGATAATACTAGATATAAGTATCTGGGAATGGATGAAGCCTTTGGTATAGATGATGAAGGGATGAAGGCGAAGGTTATAGGCGAATACATTAAGCGAGTCAGAAAAATTTTAAAATCTGGTTTAAATGGAAAATATAAAATGCAAGCGATCAATGCATATGCTATTCCAATATTTCGATATAGTGTTGGAGTTTTAAACTGGACTAAGAAGGAAATACGCGATTTGGACATTAAAACTAGAAAACAGTTAACACTAAATTTTATGTTTCATCCAAGGTCTGATGTCTGCAGACTATACCTGCACCGTTTAGATGGAGGTCGTGGCTTGCAGCAATTGGAAAATATTTATGATTTGGAAATGTTCAATTTAGGAAATTTTATAAAGGCCAACAAGGAGGATAAAGTCATTAAACAATTAATTAGGGATACTTCTGGTAAGTCAATAATTAGTAAACATTAACTAATTTTAGAAAAATTTCAGGTGGAAGAACTCGGTAATTATGAAAATAAAATTTCAGTGGAGAGTTTAAAGCGACAGATAAAGTTAAAAATGAATCAGAAAATGAGAGAGGATTATGTTAGTAAGCCAATGCATGGCCAATTTTTAAGAATTGTGGAGGGTGATGGTATTTCAAAGTCAGGATCGTTATCTTGGCTTTGTCATGGAAACATTAAGGCTGAAACGGAATCCTCTATCATAGCGGCGCAAGATCAGGCAATACGTACCAGATATCATGAACAGAAGATTATGAAAGTTGCTCATGATGGGAGTTGTAGACTGTGTCATCAGGCTCCGGAACATGTCTATCATTTGTTAGCGGCTTGTCCAGTCTTAGCTGAGTCGCATTACATTGCCAGGCATGATAGGGTGGGAATATATATACATTACAACTTGTGTTCCCAACTATTAGGTTTAGCAATGGATGTGTCTCGGTGGTATGACCACGTTCCATCTCCTGTTGTGAGTAATGATCATATTACCATATTATGGAACATGCCTATTGTCACTGATAGAATGCTTGATGCTAATAAGCCAGATATCGTGGTAAAGGATTTCCAGAGGAAGGTATGCACGTTCATAGAAATCTCGGTACCTGCTGATGCGAATGTTGTAAGGAAGGAGCTTGAAAAACAACTTAAACATAAGGATCTCTCAATAGAAGTTGGACGTATGTGGGGAATGAAAGTAAACATTATTCCGGTGATTGTAGGTTCATTGGGAGCAGTTACTCTAAATTATAGTAAACATGTCAAGGAGTTACCGTGCAAAATTTCGCCCTGGGAAATTCAGAAAATTGCGGTTTTGGGAAGCGCGAATATTTTGAGGAGAGTTTTATCATAAAGCATCCTAAATTTACTGCTATCGTACTACTTTTCATCTTTACCTTCCTTTGTATATGTCTATTAATAAATATCTGCATGTGTTTTTACTGACCTGTACACAACGCTGTACGGGGTTTCCACAGTTTTCCTTTGCTTTGCAAACTTGTGTTGCAAAGCATAAATGGCGTTGTTTTTCAAAATTGGGTTGAGCTGTGGTTATACCCGCAAAGGGAGTACCCTAGGCTTCAGCGAAGCTCGGTACTACCAATTTGCCCTGATGATCCTCATTACTTGTCAAAATCTATTAGTGTAATTTTAGTATTTATATGTTGTATCTAAATTATATTATCTAGGTTTAATGTATTTAATGAGATGTATCAGAGAATTCCAATAAATAATAATAATAATAATAATAGAAGATAGAGAACGGAGGAAAATTTATTTTATGACAGTAATGATGATAAAGAGGAAGAGATCAGTGAATCACAAGATATATTAAATAATACAAAAAATATATGAATTTATATATTAAACCAGTTGACACATCTTTTAAATAATGTAAAAGATACCGGCCTACTACACACGCCCCTAAGTAAGAGTGCGGAGTATGTTCGTAGTACAGACGTGGCTTATAGTATATTGTAATTAATGCAACTTTTATATTTTATAAGACAAAAATTGGTGCACGAGTTGTTGTGGAACGAGTGCGCCAATACGTCTTATAAAACCAGTGTTATATAGATAGTATGTTTTCTACTTTACGACATTACAAGTTCTATAACACAAAAATTGGCGCACGAGTTTTTTTGTACCCAAATGGAACGAGTGCGCCAATGCGCCTTAGAGTGTTATATACTATTTTTCCTACTTTTCGACATTAATTTTACATAATTTTCGAAATTTGCTGATGTCATCTTACAATCTAGAGTAGTTTAAACTTCAACAGTTGGTAGTTGTGGTTAAACTGACAACTACGACTGAGGCGAGCCAATAGCGATTGAGATGGCAGCATTATTTGACGCTTCGCATCAATATCAACAATCTCGGAGAACTAAAGGTTACTAACAGCTAATGCTCTAGTGTTTTCATAACGACATCGAAAGCGGTTTCGTTATGAGTTTATAACGAACGCAAAGTAGAAAATAACTAATTTTTGAATTGTTTTTATTTTAGTGCGTTTTTTTTTATTATTTAAAAGAGTATCACAACCTGGAATCAAAAATGACTTTGACCTGCTTCTTACAAATGATATTTCCTAATGCTGTATTTGCATTTTTCGTTGCATATGTGTACCTACGCCACTGATGCAACCTGTTGCAAATCGAAAAACCCTATATCGCACAAGGTAGGCAGGCTATTTAACAAGTCATTGTTTTTTATACATACTTTTTCGATCTTGAAAGAAGGGTGTGAAAGCATGGACGCATTAAGGCCAGTAGTAGCGTGAAGGGCAAGTCATCCTCTACTATTCATGTTTAATTTGCGGCCACGTTCAGTTGCATGTCAAATTACGATCATTTTGTCTATACCGTGGACAACAGTAGCCGTATCCATTCAACTTCTTCTTTTCCTCAATAGGTGTCGATGGTTCTTGTTTACAGTGGCGATGTTACGGGCCAATCACAGCACAATGCGATTATTTCCGAGTTAATACGACCAATTTGTGCCCCATCTGAACACAAAGCCCGCTAAATCAAACAAAGGGGCCTTTGTGTTAATACCTAAGGCAAAAAGTGCCGTCACACACCTTTCAAGGTATCAATATATCGAGACAGATACTTTGAACCTTAGCTTTTTTTTCATTGTTATAGAGCGAAAGTAGTGAAAATAAAGTGCAGCCACATTTTAAACTTTGAAAACTTTAGTATTTTTTTACCGATTGTAATATTATTTGGTAGATAGTAAACAAATTCATCAATATCTTATATAAGGTGATGAATTCTGAGCTCGGATGTCCGAGGATCGTTTAAACGCAATTTTTGGGGGATTGTATTGAGCATGAATTATAACAATCAACAAAAAAATGGAAAACCATATTCTGCTTATATCTCCTATTTATACACGTTTTTTAGATTTGACTGGTCGGTGGTTCAATAGATCTTGACGTGCAGATACTAAAGGTGCAGTGCACAACAATGTGCAATACGGTATGAAACCGAATAAACTGCTGATAATCGAAAACCAAATGAAATGATTAGGTAATAAATAGTGGACGGACGACTTTGGTATTTCAACAGATGTTTGTAGAAATGTTGAGAACACACTTCAAACACCTCTGAGGATTATCCTGCGTGAAATTGGTCTGAAAATGAGTAATCATTTTCTGAAATTCTATTCCAAACGCCTTTAAATTTGTATGTGTTTATTTCACAGTGATTTCAGTTGAAAACTATACGCAGGCGACCTCTGGCGGTCTAGAATGGTCATTACACGGTACGTGAGCACGCTAGGTTCACTTTAAGAGCAATTCAACCAGTTCTTTAAAAAAAATCTTAGAACTCAGTGGCGTAGTCAACGCACACCCCTTACGCCATGCCTCCAATCTACACCGCTTTAAGGTAAAATTGATGACTGCCTGAAAAAATCTATTTTTAACGAAACTATCTTCACCAAAACAATTGCGTCAACTACACTTTGGGAAAATACAAAATATTGCCTCACATCATTTAGTCATGGTCATTTCGAATCTGTTTATACAGTATGTCCCACTTAATATTGTTACCTATCCTAACATGTAAGGATATGTTTCACCCGATTAGTCAACTTCTTGCAAAGAAAGAAATATCTATTGTTGTGAGTAGCAGTAAGTTTTATACTGTATCTCTATAACCAATCTTAGCCACAACAGCGTTTTTGGTAATTCTCACCTGCCCCGAAAAATATCTTGCGGGGCAAGTTGGAATTTGGAATTGATTAACGATTTCTATACGCTAAATACGTATCCGTACTCAGAAGTTTCCTATAGGTAGCGTTTTTGTTTCTGAAGTGAAACTTTTTCAAACGCTATCAGTCCTTCAAGCACTTGTGAAGATACTTTCAGGAAAATACTTCAATTCACAATATCCATGGCCCCCTGAGTCAGGAATACTTTACAATGTTCAACTGCGTTTTCTTATAAAAGTTTACAAAATTGGAACATTATGAAATAATAAAAAAGTTTTAAACAAAATAATTAAATATATGTATCATATCATAGCTTTAACACCACTCTCTGATAATGAACCAGCTATACCAACACAGTTTTTCGTAAAAAAGTTAAGATACGGTAAATTTACCTTTTCTAGTTTCGAAGATACCTATAAAAGAAGTTTGTTTTATTGTTATAGGGTATGGCATCAGCGTCTGGATTATAGCGGGTCATAATTATGGCTCTTATAAATTATATTTCTTATAAATTATATTCATACGATTCCGAGGATGACAGTTTGATGTTTTGTTATGTTAAGATGGGGGTTTACGACTCTAAAATACCGAAGTGTTTCCGTATGTACCAACATAATAAATTTAGTATTTGTCGTAGATAAACTTACACAGATAGAAAAGATTTCTTGTTTTTAAGAAATATAATTGTTTGAATTTATTCTTTTGGGTCAAAACATATTTCTTTGACGCCAACAATATTTATTTCATTTAATACTCTAGTTTATTTGCTTGTAGAGATTAATTTATTTGAATTATTTATTTAAGTGAAATAATAATATTTTGATACAAACAAAAATTACTTTCCTTTAAAGCAATATTTTTGTTTTGATTTAAAAAAAACGTTTTTTTACACCAAAGAAATCTAATTTTCATTCAAACATATAAATTTATATATAAAGAGAGATTTATTTCGTTTAAAGTAATATTATTTCTTTGGCTTAAAAATAGATTTACTTCCGCCAAAGAAATCATATTTTGATTAAAATAAATAAATTTTTAGCGTGAATATCTCATCCAACTGTATTGTTAGATGGCGCTGTAAACTCTCTCCTCGTACTTCGGCCATACCGTCAGTTAAAAGCCGTGTGATCGACAGTATTGGCACCGTGCGCAGTACGGAGTGGGGGATTGAGGAACGCTTTATGCACCCATGGCGGAATATGTATCCGCCAGAAGTTTTCTCGGTCACCGCTGCACGCAAAAGCGCTGTAGTCGACTTTATTTATTATTTCTGTCAGCTGATAGCGTTGTGCACAGACTAGCATTGTGTATACAAATATACAAATATGGTTAACTCGTGCTGTGTGGCAACAGCTTTCTTGTTTATGTTTACTTAGTAGACGCGCTACAGGTAACTACCACGTGGGTGATTACTAGGAAGGAAACTGCATAGAACAGCGCCACCTCGTGGCGATCTTAGTCCCGTCCGGCGGCAATAGAGATGGGCATATCGTACGCGCACGGCGCCAATAGTCATAGTCACATAGAGTACAGTGCCTGCAGGTTCAAGTGCCGATTCCGAATCAGCGTACACTGTAGTAATTTAACCTTGACTATATGTAGGGCCGGGAAGACCCAACCACTGGCCGAGGATGTGCGACATCCCAAAAAAGAGGTGACACGTGGCGACTGTACTGTACCCTCCGAAAAATTCTTGTCTATAATAGTTCCACATTAATTCCTTCAACAAATTAATAATTTCTTTAATCAAAGAACCATTTATTGCAAACTTAAAATATCGCATTTTAACTTAACCAACAATTTCTTTAATTCAAAAAAATATAATTCTTTCACTCAACACAATCATAATTATTTGAAGTAAATAAATCTCGTTCGTTATAATATACAAATTGTGAATTTTAACTGGAAACATAAGCTGCTTGACACAAATAAACGTTTTTTCTACCAAACAAATATTTCAAACAAATTATCCGCAAATAAATATTTCTTTGCCTCTATTGAAACACCAGATTTCTTTGAGTCAATGCATATTTATTTGAATTAAACAAAAATTTCTATCTGTGTACTAGGGCGCAGTTAACGGGCAATCTGATAGTTTAATTGGGTTTTTTATACCAAAAACAGCGGAGAGCACGTTTACTTTTCTGAGTACTAGAATATAGAATATCATCGACCATTTTATGCAATGAATGATATTTTCAGTTAATTCGATCTTCTATTTTATTCAAATTGTGGATTTTCTTTAGGTCTTGGTACCTACTACATAGCCAGGATATGTCACATTTTTGATTCTAATGACAGTAGCTAGTGTCAAACGCTAATATTTTGAAAATACTACTGTCAATATAGGCTGCGTTTGGATATTGAACACCGTACACTTTTTACACCCACTAACACGTAAGTGTCATTTGGACGGTGTACCCGGTGTCAACGGAGTACAATATCCGAACGCAGCTTTAATCGAGATATCTGTCTAGTTCTACTAGTTTTATTTTAGTGCAGACATAGCCGATCTCGATCAAATAGGTTCTCATGCAGCTAAACTATTAATTTTATATATAATATGATAAAGTCATGTGCCTGGCCACATCAAATTTTTATTAAAAAAAATTAATGGAAGCTTAAGATGCATTCCAAACAATCGAAAAAGAAAATAAACTGCTTCCGGGTTATGCCGTGTGTCAAGATTTGTTAATGCTGACGTTTCGCGAACCATGTTACTCGCTTCTTCAGAGCTAACTGAATACTGAAGACCTACCAAAGAAATCTCCTTTGTACACCTAAATATACAGCTCACTGCGCACATTTGGAGCTGCCGCTCCCATGTGTTTTTCCATCTGACCACGTTATGATCGATTTCACAAACAGTTGGCGATAGTGCGGTGGACGAGGTCATGTATATTTTTGAATTTTTTTCAAAATTTTTGTGCATACTGTATTATTTTATAGTGAAGAGTAATGTTAAGTAACTACAACAGATTCAAATTTGTAGATGAATATGTTTAAATTTGGAAATTTTACGGTGACCAATATACTATAGAGAATTTCATTTTCACTTTGATTTGACACCGAGAAACATATTTAAAATGTAAAAAATACCTTTTTTTATTTCTAGCTGACTTTTATTTCTAATTCCCACTTTCTCTACACACATGAACCTACTAGATTTTTTAAAACCGTTGCCGTTCATGAACGTTACTAATTATTATAGGCGTCTAATTATTTTTGATTACAGCACTGTACGAAGAGTTGGAAAAAGATTTTAAAACGAAATGCATAATTACAAAACTTGTTAAGGCTCTCATCTCCGACCCCCAAAACGCGATAATAACCCATGTCATATTATTGTGCCAATCGTCAAATGCTCGCTACCATTCGATTCTGAAGGTCCTTATGCAACTGCCACCGGAAAGAAATTTCAATATTTATGAAAACTATTTATGCAAATTTTGGTGTGGACTACAAATATAGAAATGCTTTCCGATTATTGTCTGCTGTAATACATTATAAAATTCAATTAAATGATAACTATAAGACCACTAGTTATTTTCTTCTGAGTTCGCTAGACTTGCACTCTGGAATATTGTAGTGAGTGTTTGTAGTGAGTTGATGTTTACAATAGCGACGACTGTGAAAGTACTATATCATCGACTAGAAAACTCAAACAAAGTCCAGTTTGAATATTTGTACAAATAGTAAGCAATACATTTATTTCTGTAGGTTATACCATACGTCAAATGTAATAACAGTTGGTTCATCATCTTAATCATCTTAGTCATTCTGTCATAACATGTAAAGTTACAGTTAATAGTATATTATTTGACAAGCACATAACTAAGGATATAAATCGCGAGCATGAAGTTTATACGCGAGCCGTAGGCGAGCGTGTAAACAAGCGAGCGATTTATATCCGTTGTGTGCAAGTCGAATACGACGTTTTATCTACGACTCATAAATTCCATTTTATATCAAATATTTTAAAGGTATTTGTCAATGATGGCGAGGCGAACTGTCACCTAACTGTCATCTACGTAGGTTTTGACAGACTTTGACACTAGCGTCATATAATTATGACAGTTCGTTCAAATAATGAAGTCATTATTTGAACGAACTGTCATTATTATACAACGCTAGTGTCATTATAATCATTGGCGTGTAATAATGATGGGGGTTATATAGTCATAAACTCGTATGCAATGAACTTATTATATGTAAGTCGTAGGTAAATAATATTATTGTTAAGTTTTCATTGAATTTTGTTTCATATTTTTATCCCATATATATGTTACGGTCATAGTGATAAATAGGTTATTATTAATAATTACCGGTTATTATTAATAATAGCCAACTGGCGAGGTTAAAGTGAAGAATTTATCACATGAACCGGCTATTATTAATAATTTTCAGCATGCTGTGGTCAATGTGATATATTTCAATTCGATATTGCATTAAGGTGATGCTACAATTTAATAGAGCCTCAGATTTGGAATTTTGTTAGTATCTACATAATTGCCACACAACGAATCTATTCACTGGGTTTTCAGTGTTGGGCCTTTAGTGACGTTAGTCCTGCCTAACTTATTTAGTTACTACTCATGACTAAAATAAGGAAGATTATCAAAACGAGACTAAAAAATGCCAATCCATACTAATTGCATGCACGAGTGTGTAACTCTTTGGGTCATGCTTATTTGCGCAATTCTTAAAAGCTAAATTAGTAATAAATTAGAAACTCGGTTTGTATTATTCTGCCAGTATATGTATGTACATAGTGCTTCTGTATTTTGCAATTCGTGGCAAGAAAAATTATTTTTATTTATAACTTATTGTTTATTATCTTTTCAATACAAAACTTTAAAAAATGTTTTATATTTAAGTTTGAATACAAGAGTCCTTCTAGACCGTTACTTCTTTTGTGGTAGTACAACAATTACACCATTTATATTGTCAAAATAAAGCAAGATAAAGTTTGTAACAATAGGACGTCATCTTCCTTTGTCTTTTGTATTTTTTTAAATAAAGAAAGTACTGCAAAAATCATAGTAATTGTATTTCCGTTGATTCCGTTCTTTTTTTACTCTACCGACTATACTAACGACTCTTTGAGTTACCTACTGTTAATTTTATTTATTAAGAATATATTTTATTTCTAAACTGATTCCTGGACTTGAGAATTATTTTGTGTTTTTGTTATTGTTGTTATATTTTTTCATATATCTAAATAAATAATGTATTTAAAAGTCTTTTTTTTGTTGGTGATAAACACTTTTATAATAACCGCCTTATAAAACAGATTATATCCGTCAGATATTAGATATGCTTACGGTAGGTATAGGTAATGGACAACCTAATATAGGGAAGATTGGGGCAAGTTGTCACAATGTTTAATCTTTTATTTATAAAACAGTACTTTATTGTCAAACACCAAAAGTAAAACTACCGTGTTAGGAACAGAACCACACAAAAATATTTGCATCATTTGCGCGGTGCAATTTATGTAAAAGCATCTATGTAAACTAGTCTCGCCTATTCTTGCATGTATTTGCATGAAAGTACAATATTGAACAAATTATTATTAAATGCGCAAAATTTCAAGATAATTGGGATTTGAGAATTTACTTAATAAATTGCAATTGTACATTTACAAAAAACTACCCACATGCATTAAATATAAAAATGGGTGTTATTGATAACAAACTGGTTAACTTTTTTGAACACTGTATAAAATGTTCTTTTTTATGTTTTCGGCATTGAGCCGTCCTTGGGTGTATACCAAATATCATTACCAATTATATCTAGGTTCTAAAGTACAAGCGAGACAAAAGAAAATCTTCTGTATTATCAATGTTTAGTATTATTCGTAATTTTGGTCATTGGGCTAGCCGTACTGATGATTTGCGTCGAGTAAATAAATATAATAGCTTACATAGTAATCATAATAACTTAGCTAACTTCTTTGAAGACTGTATACAAAAGATCTTTTGTAAAAAGTAACGTGTTTATCACTTTTACCGTGCCCGTTAGGAAATTATTAATAATAGCCGGTCCATGTGATTATTTAAGTGTTTTTAATCACATTGACCAAATGATGCGGTTATTATTAATAATAGCCGGTAATTATTAATACAAACCACATTTATCACTTTAACCGTAACATATATATGATATAATTTTATCTTATCTCTATAAGTATCATTTAGTAATGTTTTTGATCATCACATTTATTACTAATATGATATAGAAGTTTCCAGACGTTATATAAGGTTCCTTAGTTCATTCTCTCATTTTTTTTCATAATACATAATCCTTATTATATTATATTATTTGACAATAATGTAAATCGAAGAAACAGTAACGTAAATCAAAGGAAAAATTCCATCACCATTTTTTGCCCACACAAAATTTCTCAAATCTAAAGGTTATTTGTTTCATGAAGAAGAAGAAGCTAGTTTGTAACCGTTGTGATCCATTTCCTTTTAATTCGATAATTACTCAATGAGGAATTATTTCTAATATGTCAAATAAAAAAGAAAATATAAAGATGTATTAAAATAAAATTATTCATTTTGAAGGAAATATCGATGATACAAATAAAAAACTAGTAAGAAAATTATCTTCAGCCGTGCTGAAGTTAAAATACCCCCACCGTAAAATATATTGCCCATTCACGAACTTGTCCTTACTTTTTAAGAGATAAAGCTTGTATACCAAATTTCAGATCAATTACTTCAAAATTACGGCACTTATCGTGTACACAGGCGGACAGACGGACAGACAGACGGACATAGCTTAATCGAGTCAGTTTTCAATTCTGATCATATATACCAGCCTCCTTAAGGGTGTTACAAATGTATCAAACTCACCACATTAAATCTAGGGGTATAATAAATTAGAAAATATTTACGGACAACGCGAAAATAAAAAAAAAATGTAGTTGGAGGAGCTGGGATTTGAACCCAGGACTTTCAGCATGCGAAGCAGACACTCTACCACTGAGTTACACCCCCGATACATTATGGTTTGTTAAAACTGCACTTATACTTATATATGATTACATTTATCTACAAAGGTAAAGAAACGGGAACAAAACGAAGTGATTTCCAAAACACCGTAATTATATTGTCATCTACATTTTAATTTTTAAACTTCTTTCTATCTTTATAAAATATGTATGTACACACGTGGGTTTTTAAAGACACGAACTTATACATTTAAATACTAAATACTACATTTTCGCTTTCTGTATTATAACTAAAGATGACGAGACTATTTTAAATAATATAATAGCACAGTGAGCTAAGTTCAAATATGATTAGATTACATATTCTCAAACAAACCCAAGAGCACCATCTTTAATGCAATAGCGAACTCACACCTGTTACAAGTTATCTCGTTCACCGCGTCCACCACAGAGCGTCCACGTAGGGGCGTAGGGCGCTGTTTGGCTGTTATCAGCATTTTACCGTGCAACGCGTGGTAAATTTATTGCATTCATTCAAAATATGGCTAAAAGTTGCTGACAACTCCTCAGGACGACCACGGATAATCCAGCACGCTTCCAGAACAACGCTCTCCGTATATCAAGTAGTACTCGCTATGGAACCAATAACCTTAAGGTAAACTAAATTTATAGGTTAGAATTGTTTGAAACACTGTTCTTTTTCAGAGAGGGCATGCTTTTGGGCATGGGAAATCCTTTACTGGACATCTCAGCCGTCGTTGATGAGCAGTTCCTAAGTAAATATGAAATGAAGCCAAATGACGCAATCTTAGCAACAGAAAAACACCAACGTTTATATAGTGAATTGGTAGAGAAATTCAAAGCCGAGTATATAGCTGGGGGCAGCGTTCAAAACGCCTTACGAGTGTGCCAATGGATCCTCGAGAAGCCTAAAGTCACTACATTCTTTGGAAGCGTTGGTAAGGACAATTATTCCAAAATTTTAGAAGATAAAGCTACAAGTAATGGAGTTAACGTTCAGTACCAGTACAAAGGGGGCGAATCAACGGGAACATGTGCAGTATTGATTACTGGAGAAAATAGATCGTTATGTGCAAATCTAGCAGCAGCTAATCTCTTTACGATAGACCATATACGAAGGCCTGAAAATCGGGCCTGCCTGGAAAAGGCGTTGTTCTATTACGTTTCGGTGAGTGTTATCTCTGATAATTTAATTTTGTAACTTCTGTATCTCTATATAATAATGTAATTTCCAACCGATAACAGACTGTTGTATACTTTTGTGACGTAAATATTTATGAGACAGAGGTTAAAGTATCACTCAGAAATACTATGGAAATTGGTTGATTTAAATTTAGACCAATGTTATCTGTGATGTCAAAGTTCGCTAGTTTTTGCTTTAGTTACGCAAGGTCATGCTTTTGTTAGCGCTGTTATTTGTATCTGTTTTTTTCAAATTGAGTAATCCACTGTCAGATAACAGTAATTTCTAAAGTTACATGTAATAAAAGTTATTTTACTTGTGATTTAAAGCAATTGTGCCACAACTCAGCAAACCCGATTATTCATTCAGTACTTAATAATTATTTACATTAACCCTTGCATCATGGATGTTAGAGTATAATCCGCCAGAGGTAAAGATTACTCATAGATTTTAGCTATAGTTATTTTCGACACACGTTACAGATTATTTCTAAATACTGACGTGTCTTAAAACGAAATAGCATCCTTTTCATACGTCTGCTATATAATTTAAATGGGCAAGACAAAAAAGTACGGCTGTTCTTAAAACGGATGACAGCGGTACTTGCAACCTAACCTCCAATTATTATAATAACAAAGCGCGAACGTGTGAATGAAATGTGAACAAAATGTTTTCGTTGAAAGGAAAGCCCCTAAATACGAAATCGATGGTTATGGCCATGAACGTATTAAATTATTTTCGTCGCACGTCTGAATCCATTATCAAAACACGTATTAAAAACATAACCTCACATTTACAACATACTTTACCACCGTTTTGTGAAATATTTATCGTGAAATATTCAGAAATGAATTTCAAAACATATTTAATAATGTCAACACAAACAGAAAAGAAACTCTAAGTTTAAGCACTCAGTCACAAAATGATTATTTCTGAACTAATTCCAACCGCACAAATATACTGTCTTAAGGCTCCCATCTCCTACCCCCGAAACGCTAAGTAACTCACGCTATAATTATTGCGCCAATCGTGAAATGCTTGCTACCATTCGATTCTGTAGGTCTTTACGCTACTGCCATCGGAAAGGATTTCAATATTTATGCAGATTATTTATGCAAATTTTAGTGTTAAAAAAATGTGGACTTTAAATATAGAAAAGCTTTCCGATGGCAGTGGCATCTGATTATTGTCTGCTGTAATACATTATAAAAGTACATTAAATGTTAACTATAAGAGCACAAGTTACTTTCTTCCGAACTTCTCTAGAATTGCATTCTGGTGCATTCTAGTAAGTTGGAAAAAATGATTACAATAGCGACAGTTCTGGTATCCAAAACTAGATGGCGCGGCTTAAATCCGCGTTTTACTAAAGTGTTTTTTATGTGATATGTCGATTGTGAAAGTACTATATCATCAACTAGAAAACGACTCCAGTTTCAATATTTATACAAATAGAAAGCAATAATATATTTAATATAGGTATATATACGAAGAAGTGATGCTACACAGCGACAACTCAGAAATGCGGAGCAAATACCAATACCCTATCATAGAACGAAAACCACATCAGCCAAACATGCACACCACCACCTTCTAAACATGCTTCCTCGACATTGGTTGGAGAAACCCATAAGAGCCTTCAAAAAAGACCTAAAAGACTTGCTCATCAGACAGTGTCCCTACAATATCACTGAATTCGAGGACTTAATGAGGAACCAGCAGAATGAACTGCTGAAATTGATGCTATAATCAGTGGCGTAGCGTGGGTGTCTGCCGCCCGGGGCGGAGGAAAATTTCGCCGCCCCCTGATTTAGGTATTTCAATTTAAAAGACTAAAAATTTACAGTAATTCTAACGAACTATTATATTTTATTATATTGTGTATTGTTCGGTTTACAAATGATGATCTTACATAATTTTTGATTAATATCAATTTTCAAAATTTTCTTCTCGCAGCTGGCATTGCTTATTGCAATTGTAAGAAATATTCCGAGCATAATTATAATACTGGGCAAACTATCTTCCACAGGTTTTTTTTTGTTTAAAACGGTTTGTTTTAAAAGAGTGTTTTAAACATGTATTTAACACAAATATTTTGTTTTAAACTATTATTTTAAATGTTGTGTTTAAAGATTTTTTAAACTACCGAAATTTGAACATTTCTGTCGTTCTGCATAAATATAGTAATACAATAGCAAGTAAAATAAGAAATGAAAAGACGCCGTTTAAAATGGCTACAAATAAAATAATTGCGTGATTTAGAACATGTTTAAAACAAGTTTTATTCTCTGTTTAAAACATATTTTTATGTGACTTAAAACATGTTTCGTTTCATGTTTAAAACATGTTTTTTTGAAGTGTTCAAAAATTGTTTCGTTCAAAAAAACATCATTTTATAAAAAAAAATGTTTGTTTTGTTTAAAATAAAAGAAAACGTTTTTATAACAACCCTGATCTTCCAGCTTCGATTTCACAATAAATTTTAATAATTCAAGTGGACAATACAATTTGTCAATAAAGTTCAATAATTTAACAATCACTACACGTGGTGACAACACTACAATCACTACACGTGGTGACTTTTTTGTGGTGACAAAAACTGAATTGTTACATTTGTTAACCATTTTAGAAATATGAAATTTCACCACTGAAGGTGATTTAAATAAGTAATAAGGATAGAATTAAAACTTCGTGGAAAAATGTGATGATTGACATAACAAACGGAAAAAATTGTAATTCCATCGGACAATGCCTTTTGTCTCAGAACCTTGCTCAAAGATTTTATTACATTTTGATCGCTTTATTTAGTTTGTGAGGCAAAACTTGTTATAATCCAAAAAATTAAAATTTTCACGAAATTTTATTACAAAATAAAAAATTCATTAATTCTAAGTTTCTAATTTTTTATGAAAAAGAAATCATATCTTATCGCACACTGAGCGGCCTTTTATTGTCCCTTAACTGACTTGTAGACTTGCAGTGGTTTGGCAAAAAAACGGTACAAATATTCAGTTACTCGTATTTCCAATAAGATTTAGTCAATTCAATTATTTCCCTAATTGTGAAGATTACAAAGACACCATATTCACAATAATGTGACATTTCGATCCAATGTTATGCTACTTTAGGCATGAATATGCACCATTTCAGGCACGACACATCCATTTGCGTAGGTACTTGAGTTTTCTTTAAAGGAGATGGAGAAACAATGGCAAACTTTTCCCTTTTTATGGAAGCCATGCATGATTTTAACATTTAATTTTTTAATGATGACTTGCTTCTGATTCACGTATTGTACCACAATTAATGGGCTGTTTTTTTTTTTTAAATTAAATACATGAACGCAATGAATGGAAAGGGTTGCTTTAAACTTATGTGTCATACTCAAGAAACGTTAATTCTAGGTCCGAATCAATCTTTGCAAAAGCAAACATAAAATACTAACATTTATCTAAAATTTCCAGCTAAACAACAAGTGTGATACATCACAATTGAAACTGAAAAAAAACCACCTAAAATGTTAAAACCAAACATGGCGCCCATATGAAAACCAAAAGTTAACAATGGTTTCTCCAGATTGAATTATAATATACTTATATATAATTACCGTGCATTGCCAGTGCAGTTCTAGGGTGCACCAGTTTTACCAAAAGAAACGCTTAGAATTAGAGAGAACGTGAGTTGGCCGCTCAACCAGCCATCCACCGCGACCGCGGGGGTCTATTGTGGCTCACTTACTACTGCTAGTAGCTAATGTTATACTTCACCGTCCAGGTCCAGTTCTTTAATGAGCCTGATTATCCTATCGGGTGGTTGGTTCTCCAGGTCTTGTAGTTTGATTTTGGCCGTGCCAAAAATCATGACCCTGATGCCATCCACGGCTGGGCAGGAGCAAATAACATGCTCCATTGTTTCATCATCCTCCAGGCATAGTCGACACTCAGCGGTATCGGTCAGTCCTATCTTATGAAGATGATGCCGAAGTCGGCAGTGTCCCGTGAACGCAGCAGTCATAGTTTTGATGTCCATTCTGCTTAAGTTCAGCCAGGATTTAGTTCTGATTTTGGATGGTGATGTGGTCACCGCCCTGAAATGTCTCATCCCTGGGCATCCTGACCAGAAATCCAAGGATTTCATAACCATCCATCTCTTAATCGAGTGTTTTGCCACGTCTCTCGGTATTCCGAGAGTCGGTTCTGGCCCTTCCGGTACTGTGTTGGCCCCCACTCTGGCCAGGGAATCGGCCATTTCGTTTCCCTTTATGCCAGCGTGGCCAGACACCCATACGAGAGTAACTCTGTTTCCCTTCCCCAGCCCGGATAATGTTCTCCTACAGTTTTTTACGACGAGAGATTGGTATCTGCTGGTCGCCAGCGATCGTAACGCTGCTTGGCTGTCGGAGAAGATTTTAATTGATTTGCCCACCCAGTTTCTGTTGAAGATTTCCTGGGCGCAGACATCAATGGCAGTTATCTCTGCCTGTAGTATAGTCGCAAATTTGCCAAGATTGCAGCTTATCTCTGTTCTTGGTTTGCGTCCGTAGACTCCTAGACCGGTGCCACGGTTGGTACTGGAGCCATCGGTAAACCAGGAGGAATCGGCCTGGAGCAGGGAGGCTTCCCTCCTTCCCCAGTCGTCTCTACTTGGAAGTAGGACGTTGAACGACGTCTCCCAGCTGTATTCAGCAGGGATGGTATCACTTCTCATGCCCAGTAGTTCGTCCGACTCAATCGCCGTCGTGAGTCTATTGGGCTCGAATTCCACCATTTGCGGCACATTTTCTGCTATGTGCAGTAATCTGTACGTTGCCATTCTGGCCTCACCCTCCACCACCACATGCAGTGGGGGAAGATCCAGCAGCATTTCCAGAGCCACAGAGGGCGTCGTTCGCATGGCTCCTGTTATGGCTAATGTAGCCATCCTCTGCAAACTTACTAGTTTGGTCACCGAAGCTCTCCGTAGAGTTGCCGGCCACCAAGCGACTCTGCCGTACGTGATCATCGGTCTAACCACCGTCAGGTACAGCCAGTATAGTCGTTTAGGGGTAAGACCCCAGTTTTTTTCACATATCCTTCTGCAGCTCCATAGGGAGAACCTGGCTCTGCGTATGATATTTTCTACATGGAAATTCCAGTTGAGAGCTTTGTCCAAGGTTACCCCTAGATATTTAGCACTATTTACAAACTGGATTGTTTCACCGCTCAGGATAGGAGGAATGAGCCCCACTTTCCTTCTTCTAGTGAATGGGACTATCAGTGTCTTAAGGGGGTTCACAGCAAGCTGTTCCCCCACACACCATCCCTGTATGACGTTTAGTGCTTCTTGAAGGGTGTCAGAGACAAGGCTATCATCATCACCACTCACAAGAATAACCACATCATCCGCGTACGCCTGTATCTCTACATCTACCGCCGCAATAATTGCCAGTAGGTCATCCACTAGGAGAGACCAGAGGAGGGGCGAGAGCACCCCTCCCTGTGGACATCCCCTCATAGTTCTGACCCTCACAACATCATCGTGTAGCGAAGCTGTTACTATTCTGGCTTCAAGCATTGCTTGTATCCACCCCACTATCGTGGTCTCAGTGCCCCTGGCCTTTACAGCTTTACAGAGGGACTGTGTTAACGCAGCATTAAAGGCACCTTCTATGTCGAGAAAGGCAGCCACAGCAGTTTTCTTTGCTTCAAGGGATCGTGCTACCTTTCCCACCAAATTGTTAAGTGCCAGCTCCGTAGATTTTCCCCTTTGATATGCGTACTGGTGGACATGCAGGGGATTGGTCCGTAGACTTTCCCCTCGGATCTATGCATCCAGGACCTTTTCGAGGGCCTTCAGTATAAAGGACATCAGGCTTATCGGTCTGAAGGATTTTGGTGATGGGTCTATTCGGCCCACCTTAGGTATGAATACCACCCTCACCTCCGACCAGCTAGACCAGGCCTTTCCGTAGTAGCACTGGAAACACCCCATCCACACCAGGACCCTTGTAGGGTTGGAAGGATTTTACTGCCCATCTTACTGTGGTTGCAGTAATGACTTTCTTCGCCACCTCCCAGTCATACTTGCTAGGGCGTTTGATCGGCCACTTAGGTTGACTGGTCGAGGGGCTATCATCAGTCAGAGTCAGGCAGTTGGGAAAGTGGTTCAGGACCCCTATTCTCAGGTATACGTTTTTACTCACCGTTCGTGAATTCACGAACGGCCTAGGATGCAATCAATGCGTAACGTATTCTATGGGCAGTGTCGGCAGTGCAGTGTCCTTTACTACCGGTAGAGTAGGTTATTGTGCTTGGCGGCATTAACCTATAAATTTTCGATTACTCTTTGCGTGCGATTACGACTCTTCACTTGACAAATAATCAACTGACTTGGAGTAAATTGATTACTGAAGGCGTGAAAAAACACTTTGGCGAGTATCTAGCAGAGATAGGGTTTCCCAGAGATACGTCAAATGGATAACCTCCACCAAGTCGAACTGATAGACCAAATTGGAGAGGACGATGCGGAAGTTATTGGAGTTGCTGGAAAGCGACGAAGTGACGTACCTAAACCTTTGGAAGTGCTCACTGACACACAATTTGTTAGAATGTTCCGATTAAGCAAGGTATTATTTGGGAACCTTGTGGAACTGTTACAACCATTTCTGAAGAAGCAGGTTAAAGAAACAGATTTGGATGTTGAAACGAGGGTAAGAAAACTAAATTTATAATAAATTGTAATTATAACACTGTTATAAAATTTAGGTACTGATTGCACTGCGGTTTTACGCGTCGGGCTCTTACCAGTTGGATATAGGGACAAACTATTTCATGGCTGTATCACAACCTACAGTAAGTCGATGTGTAAGAGATGTAACCGATGCACTGAACCAACCTGAGATATTTAATGCGTGGGTCAAATTTCCAAGTAACATCGAGGAGCTTGATTCTACAAGACATCGGTAAAGTATTACGTTACAAAAGTGGCCTACGTTTTACCGAACCCAACAATTGTAGATTCTTGCAGAAATATCATGTCCCAGGCATTATAGGTTGCATTGATTGCACTCACGTAGCCATCTTCCCACCTAACATTGACGACCCAGATAATCCCGAATATCTCTACGTGAACCGTAGAGGGTACCACTCTCTAAACGTTCAACTGGTAGGAATACAGATAATTATAAGAACTTGTACCTAGGAAAGTAAACACATCACTTTTAGATTTGCGACTCGGATCTACGAATTATAAACGTAAATGCTAAGTATCCAGGACCCCTATTCTCACCTATACGTTACATGTTGTTATTAAATTTGCAATCAAATGGATGAAATCTACCAAATCCATCTTGTAGAACGGCTAGGAGGAGCTAATGCTCTATCAAGAAACGCTTAATCATGGACAATTTATTAAAATGTTGCGATTAACCAAGAAGTTGTTTACTAACCTTGTTGCGACCATTTCCGAAAGAGCAAGATAAGAAACGGATTTGGATGTTGCATTAGGGCATTACCAATTGGACAAATTATTTCATGACTATCACAACCTATACCACCTCAACCTACAACAAAGATGCATGGAATCAAGCCAAAATATTCAATAATACACTATTGGAATGCCAACCTGCTCATAGCACAACGGAAAATCTGTACAATAATGCATAAAAGTATTTAAAAAGCACGATAAAATCAGTTTAGGTAATTATTTGACTTAAATTTGTTTATAAGACGTTTTAAGACTTTTGCTTTCAGCAACGAATGTACGTACACGTAGATACAATCGCAATGATGAAGTATTTAAAGACGCATTAAATGGAATTAGTGGAAGAAAGACAAGAGTTCATTCACAGTCCGTTTACAAAGTAACCTACGAGCACATTTTGTTTTGCAGACATGCTTCCGAATTATGAAGAACATGAATTGAAAAAATTACACAATGTCTTCTACGTTGAGCGATACAATCTGCCTATGAACCTTAAATTCACTCGGTTTACCAATAAATAGATTTATTAAACAAAAAAATATATAAAAAATTACATAAATAACGTTTTTATTAGCTCAAATAGATCTTATATAAATTTTTACTATATACAATATAATAAATATGCAATATAATATAATATGCAATTGTTTTCTTATAGCAAATACGAGATATTAACGATTAAATATTTCCAGCTCTACATCAAAAATTGGTAAACCGAGTGAATTTAAGGTTCATAGGCAGATTTTATCGCTCAACGTAGAAGACATTGTGTAATTTTTTCAATTCATGTTCTTCATAATTCGGAAGCATGTCTGCAAAACAAAATGTGCTCGTAGGTTACTTTGTAAACGGACTGTGAATGAACTCTTGTCTTTCTTCCACTAATACCATTTAATGCGTCTTTAAATACTTCATCATTTATCATTGCGATTGTATCTACGTGTACATACATTCGTTGCTGAAAGCAAAAGTCTTAAAACGTCTTATAAACAAATTTAAGTCAAATAATTACCTAAACTGATTTTATCGTGCTTTTTAAATACTTTTATGCATTATTGTACAGATTTTCCGTTGTGCTATGAGCAGGTTGGCATTCCAATAGTGTATTATTGAATATTTTGACTCGATTCCATGCATCTTTGTTGTAGGTTGAGGTGGTATAGGTTGTGATAGTCATGAAATAATTTGTCCAATTGGTAATGCCCTAATGCAACATCCAAATCCGTTTCTTATCTTGAAATGGTCGCAACAAGGTTAGTAAACAACTTCTTGGTTAATCGCAACATTTTAATAAATTGTCCATGATTAAGCGTTTCTTGATATAGCTTTAGCTCCTCCTAGCCGTTCTACAAGATGGATTTGGTAGATTTCATCCATTTGATTGCAAATTTAATAACAACATGTAACGTATAGGTGACAATAAGGGTCCTGGATACTTAGCATTTACGTTTATAATTCGTAGATCCGAGTCGCAAATCTAAAAGTGATGTGTTTACTTTCCTAGGTACAAGTTCTTATAATTATCTGTATTCCTACCAGTTGAACGTTTAGAGAGTGGTACCCTCTACGGTTCACGTAGAGATATTCGGGATTATCTGGGTCGTCAATGTTGGGTGGGAAGATGGCTACGTGAGTGCAATCAATGCAACCTATAATGCCTGGGACATGATATTTCTGCAAGAATCTACAATTGTTGGGTTCGGTAAAACGTAGGCCACTTTTGTAACGTAATACTTTACCGATGTCTTGTAGAATCAAGCTCCTCGATGTTACTTGGAAATTTGACCCACGCATTAAATATCTCTGGTTGGTTCAGTGCATCGGTTACATCTCTTACACATCGACTTACTGTAGGTTGTGATACAGCCATGAAATAGTTTGTCCCTATATCCAACTGGTAAGAGCCCGACGCGTAAAACCGCAGTGCAATCAGTACCTAAATTTTATAACAATGTTATAATTACAATTTATTATAAATTTAGTTTTCTTACCCTCGTTTCAACATCCAAATCTGTTTCTTTAACCTGCTCCTTCAGAAATGGTCGTAACAGTTCCACAAGGTTCCCAAATAATACCTTGCTTAATCGGAACATTCTAACAAATTGTGTGTCAGTGAGCACTTCCAAAGGTTTAGGTACGTCACTTCATCGCTTTCCAGCAACTTCAATAACTTCCGCATCGTCCTCTCCAATTTGGTCTATCAGTTCGACTTGGTGGAGGTTATCCATTTGACAAACGGAATAATAACGTATCTCTGGGAAAGCCTATCTCTGCTAGATACTCGCCAAAGTATTTTTTCACGCCTTCAGTAATCAATTTACTCCAAGTCAGTTGATTATTCGTCAAGTGAAGAGTCGTAATCGCACGCAAAGAGTAATCGAAAATTTATAGGTTAATGCCGCCAAGCACAATAACGTACTCTACCGGTAGTAAAGGACACTGCACTGCCGACACTGCCCATAGAATACGTTACGTATTGATTGCATCCTAGGCCGTTCGTGAATTCACGAACGGTGACTAAAAACGTATACCTAAGAATAGGGGTCCTGGGTCCTGGACCATGATCTCTAGCGTCTCTTTTCCGGAGGTCGTAAAGGCACCGTCGGGTCGTTTGATCGAACCCAGCGTTGCCCCCGGCTCTCTCGAGAGAATCCTGTGAATTCTGGCACTACTGGGAGTATCTTCTATACTCTCACAGAACCTCCTCCAGGACTCCCTTTTGGCCCTTCTTATAGCTTTATTGTAGATCGTTAGAGTAGTTCTATATGCTTCCCAACCACCTGGCTCGGTAGTTCGATTCCATAACCTACGAACTTCATGCCTTTTATTTTCTAAATCTCTGTTCCACCAAGAGGCAGATCGGTTATCCTTCTTCCTCTTAAGTGGACAGTTTTCGTGATACGCAGAGACGATAGATGTGGTTATATCATTAGCCATCGTCTCTATGTTCTCACGATCACTAATCGTGTTCATTACCTCTTCCATCTTAACACTTAGCGAGCGTATGTACCCGTCCCACCTTGTGCTTTTTGGATCACGGTATTCTACGGCCCTTCTGGGGCCGGTTTTGATATTAAATAGAATATGTCTATGGTCTGAGCATGAAGGCTCCCTTGGAAGGTATACTCAGTTATTTTCGTGCTCAGGTAGTTAGTGCAGAACGTAATGTCCAATACCTCTTTACGGTGTTTCGTAACAAAGGTTGGTTCAGTGCCAACATTAAGTACAGTTAGCCCCTCCCCTAATATATAATTTAATAAAGACTCACCTCGCTGGTTGATGTTCGTGCTGCCCCACAAAAGATGATGGGCATTTGCGTCACATCCGACAACCAGGTGGATGTTGTTCCTCCTACTGTAGGCGACTAGTTCACGCACTACAGCTGGGGGTGGGTACTCTGTGCTGTCCCCCGGGAAGTACGCGGAGCAGGCAAAAAATTGCAGCCCACCCTCCTCCACCGGCATCTTTACCAGGACGACTACAACGTCTCTGGTGCAGAATCCTGAAAGCACAAAATAGTTAATATTATTCCTAACAATGATACATGCTCTGGGTCTCTCATCCGAGATCCCTGATACTACCTTGCCGGAGATGTTTCCTAGGCCTCCAATGTGACCCGCGCCGGTGATCCACGGCTCCTGTATAAGGGCGAGACCTATCCGCTCCTCCAGGAACCGTTTGCCAAGGAGGAATGATGCCCCCTTGGCATGTGGCAAGTTACCTTGCAGGCACCTGAAGACAGGCATTAGGATTTCCTCTCTTCAGGTGTCTTTGCCCTACCCTTCCCAAGGGGTTTCTCTCCTCTCCTGGTTTGGGTCGGTCCCCTTTGGGTGTGTGCCTTCTCCTTCGCCATACTCGACTTCTTAGGAGGCATTTTACCGCTAACAGGACGTTTCCCCTTGGCGGAAGTCGTCACTGCCTTTACTGTCGATCCCTCTCCAACCACTCTCCCCTGAGAGGTCGGATTAGCCCGATCCCCTCCGGGAAGTCGTGGTGAAGAGGCCGAGGCCTTCTCTTCAGACGCGGTCCCTCGGCACCTAAACAAGACCCGGCCCAGACCAAAATATGGTCTCATACCGAGCGCTTGTAGGGCGGTCATGGAGCCATCGTCAATGGAGAATGTCCATGTTCGTCCCGGACCCGACTCCACGTGGTTGAGTACCATCCACTCTTGGGTCCTTAGTCCGGTGTTCACCTTCCTCAGGCGTGCCAGCACCACCTCCTGCGTGAGTCGTTTATCGGCTTCATCATCAGGGATGTATGCTATACACACATGAGGTTTAGGCAGGTCAGCTCCTCTCGCTAACCTCAGCTTGACACCTTCACCTGAATGGAGGCGAGCTAATTCGCTCTCCAGCCAGGTGACGCTTAGTTCGTCAGCGCAGGTGACTAGCAGCCATCCAGGTCGGAATGTGCAGCCCTGGAATTGTGGTCCACGAGGTCCTCCTTCCGGGATGTTGTCCACCGCCGCAAGAATTCCCCTCTTCAGATGACTCAGCTGCTCAGCCGTCAGTTGAGTAGCGGGGTGTTCATTGTGGAGTAACCCCACTCCGATCCACGCCGCAACCTCGGCATGAGACGGCTTTGTCGGTCTTGGGGGAATGCCCCTCGCATTTTTAGCAGCACCGACACAGGCCCTTTTGAGACCGTGTTCCGGTGTGCTGGCATCTGAGCGCTGACGCTTCTGTGAACCGGAAGGTAAAGAGGGTGTCTTATCGTCCTCCCCCCCCTTCAGCTACAGTCGATGCGAAGGTCGTCTTACCGTCCTTCGTTCGCCTGGCTTCAGTGGATGTCGAGGCCGTCTTAACTTCCCCTCTCCCTCCGGCCGCAGTCGGTCGCGCAAATGCTATCCTCTTGGCGGTCTCGTAGTCAATACCGCTTTTGAGTAGCTTGCTCAGCCGCTTTCTGATGGCGCCCGATAGCCTCTTTTTGGCGAGTGAGAGCTTCTCCATCTTAGAGATGGTGCCCTCACCTGAGCTTCCAGCATCTCTTGGCACAGGTGGCGGGGTCGATAACAGCTCCCGCTCCCTCTCCGGAGAGACTGGTGGTGTTGGAGTTGGATTAGTCCCAGCCTCCATTGGTTCCTCATTCTGAGGATCGAGGTTATCCCCCTCGTTGGGTTTGCGTAATAACGACTTTTATATTTTGTTTGTAGTCCATAAGTAGTCCCACGAGTAATGGAGAAAGGGTTGTCCACCAGGGCAGCGCTCCTGTATCCTGGTAAGCCTTATTAAAATTGGATGGCGGCCGGTGTCCAAAGTCCTACTTACTAGGGACCACACTTTACCCAAGTGGCTAACTGCAAGCAGCGAGAGCCTTCGGCATAAGCAGTTCCACCTTGACTCTGGGGTTTGATATGGGGTTGTCTCCCCTTGATCCGGGCGGTGAAGCCAAGATCCCCCACACCCAATAGGGTGCATGGTATGACAGCTGCTCGTACCGAAGTACTACACAGCCGGCATCGTTCATCCCGGTGCAAGCCCTTGGCCACGATACGACAGCCGGGCCGGGAGGATATGATGGGAAAGTAAGGAGGGAGATTGGGAAGGGAATAACTCGGGCACCTGGTGGTCATCAGCCAGCCTGTACCTCCTGAGAGCCAGGGGGAGTTGCCCTCATGGAAGTACCCCTGAGGGGGGTACGCTATTAGTAATGCAAAATTCCGTGCTCATTTCAATCGCCCCGAATCGTAAGTGCGACAAAAATATGAAATGAAATGGTTCAAATTTTTTTTAGATAAAATTTTGCCGCCCCCTAAACGTGCCGCCCGGGGCGGGCCGCCCCCCCGCCCCTACTACGCTACGCCACTGGCTATAATACAATTGTATTTCTTTTGATTTCTTTTGATTGATGCTATAATACAACTATATCTCTTTTGACTTGTTTTGCGATACTTTGTTATTTTTCTGTAATTTATGTATTTTGCAAAAATAAATGTATTCTATTCTATTCTATAAATATATTATCAATAATATATTATTTATATTTGCAAATTACATATATCCACATATGAAAGACAATTGGTTTGTTGTATTTGAAAATTACTATGGTTTTCCAGTTAGTTTAATTAATGGGTAAATCTATTCGATTTCTCGTACGTAGTATGCTCAAACCACGTTCAAACAGAATGCATGCTACTTGCTCAAAAATAAATATTATATTAGTATAAATTATATTATTTGCTAAATTTTGGAACCCACTAAACAAGTAAATATATCTGCAACATGTCTATAACAAATTTCTTTGTCATTGTTAAATGCAAATAATGTAATATATTTAATTGTAACATTGTTACTACTTCTTATGTACTATTTTGACCATGTTATAATTAGGATGCAAAATTTTAAAAAATATTTGAATCTTATATATTCATTGGAATTTGTTTTGTAAAATTTTATTAATATTCTTTTTGTAGTAGGTATTTTGTTGTATTAATGTACTTCATAATATACTTACCTGACGGTTTTAGAAGGAGGAACTAGGGTTTAGGCAATAACTGTACAACTCACGTATATACAGTAGAGCGTCGATAATCCGAACCCCGGTAATCCGAACGCCCCAAAAATAAATAATAAAATAGGTAATAAATCACCGAGTCACCGAGCTATTTTTGTCGATTCCTTTTTACAAACATATTGCTTTTGTTTTATAGCTTGTATCCAACACTGGATATTTCATAATCCGAACAATTTGATAATCCGAACCACCCTCGGTCCCAATTAGTTCGAATTATCGATGCTCTACTGTATATGAATTATTTTAATAAATACGAAACTCATATGAAACTTTTTACTCAGTACGACAATTGCTACTAAAAATAATTTTGTGGGAAAAAAACTGGGACACCTGTATGTAAATTATATATCATATCACATATAATTTCCGCGGGGAATAGTAGAACAGTTACATCATACGTATAACATATGAACGTTTACTGTCTATTATACATATTAACAGACTGAAAAGTCATGACGAACTTTCTGGAAAAAGGGCAAAAACTTGACACTTATGACACATTCTCCGCAGAAACTGTACAACATATTTGACAAAGACTTCTTATTCTCTTCGGAAGGGTCACAGTTATCTTCCACCGTTTCCAGTGATATGCATGTGTGTATAATAAGAAACAAACATTTCAACATCCTCGTTTGCTCCCAACGGATTATCAATAGTCAAATTCACACTGCCTTCTGGCTTCTCCGCAGCAGAATCTTCCACAGTATCCAGTGACAACGGTTCTGGAGAGTTCGGCTGTACATCACCATATTTAAAATAATAATATTTTAATTTATAGCATACCTATTTGTATAAAATAAAACATACCGTAAAACCTCTTGAAATCTTGCCCACCTTAGTTTTGATGCCGCACTTCGTGAATTTGTGCCCTTCTTTTTCGAATAACTCCTTCGAGAATGGTATAAGCGATCCATTATTCCAACTAATGATTAGTAAATTTTGTATTGTGGGCAGAAAATATATGTATTTGTCACACGTCACACAAACGAGCATCAAACGAGTTATTTACAACCTAACCTACTAAATCTGTTTATAAGTATTATAACTGGAAACTATATAATCACCACTCAAAAATAATGTAATACAAACATATACTACAAACTCCCACACACTTTATAACTCTAAGAACACTAACTCCTCTATAAATCAAAAACAAAGACCGAAACGGGAACTGGCAATTACAGTAGTAGCACTGACACGGCGTCGGGGTTCCCCTACTATGCCGCAAACATACGTTAAATCGTCAAATGTAGTAAATACTAAATAAATTCAGAATTGGTTATATTGGCGCCATCTACATCTGGTAATTTTTCTATTTCGAAGCTTTGGAGAAAAGCACGCCATTTGAATTGAGACGGGAGCATTAAATGGGCTAGTTGGTATGTTTTCACTTTGCTTCTGGTAACATGGTAATGATGGATATATAAATTAGATAGGATATTATCACAATTAAATGACCAATGATAGTATTTTTAGTAATTAAATAATAATCTTTAACGAACTACCTAGTAGGCAACCTAATATACACCGCAATACAACCAATCCACGCGGTACGTCCATATCTTGGTTCGTACGATTTTAAGCGATGAGTCATCTTCACCTCTCCCGGTTTTGCCTGTAGGGGGTAGTTCCATGTCAAATCAACACAGTTTTATTCTTCACCACCTTTGATTTTGAAATTTGTGTAATTGTTGTCTTCATGCAGTTATAGAAAAATCCCAAATTTTATCATAGGTTAGCGATATGATAGGAAAGCAATATGTTGTCCCGGTTTGGAATTATGAGCATGCAAAATTTAAAAAATCGTATTGACATGATATATTTTAAGGCCGATTGTCGCCCACCTAATTAATCTAGATAGGTTGTCTATACCAGGGGTGGCCAACTTTTGTCTACTTAAGATCTAGCTTTTATCTTTAAAATGTGCCGCGATCGACATGTTGTCATTGGCATAGCACTTCCGCGAGCTATGGGTAGATACGCAAAATATATGTTAAAAACAATTTTTTTGTATTTTTTATATCACCTATTAAGTTTTGTATATAAAGGCATAAAGAAAATAAATTTCCTGACTCAACTTGACATATGTGCAGAGTTCATTATAAAAATGCACAGTATGGCTGAAAATTTGATTTTAAGATTTCACGACACTTTTTTTGCCAGGAAAATTTACATGGAAGATTTTTAGACTTATTTTCTAAACAGTTTAAACTTTAATCTATCAATAGATTGTGGAAGTTCATCTCGTACTGAAACAACTTGTGTATCTACCTACGTTGTTTATCTACGAGTAACATTCACATATTTGATTGGGTTTGAGCTGAAAGGATAGCCCTTTGCTAATATTTTTATCCTGTTGAGTTGAAAGGTTAGTCCTTTGCGAATATTTGTTTATCTTGTTGAGCTGAACGTCAGCTTTTTACTCAAATGTTAATTTATTTTGTTTGGCTGAAAGGTTAGCACTTTTCTAAAGTTTATTTATTTTGTTGAGCTGAAATGTTAGATTTTTGCGAATTCATATTTGTGTCAGCCCTTTAGTGGCGTGGTAAGTAATTTATTTTGTTGAGCTGAAAGGTTAGCTCTTTGCTAATATCGGAATGGTTTTGAGCTGAAAAGTTAGCGCTTTGCTAATATTTGTTTATTTTCTTGAGATGAATAGGTGTCCCTTTGATAATATTTGTTTAATTTTTGACATGAAAGATGAGCCCTTTGCTAATATTTGTTTATCGTGTTGAGATGATAAGTTACCAATTTGATAACATTTATTTATATTGTTGGAAATGAAAAGTCCGCCCTTTGCTAATATTTGTTTACCTTGTTTAACTGAATGATTAGTCCTTTGCTTATTTGTTTATGTTCATGAGCTGAAAGGATGACCGCTTGCGAATATTTGTTTATTTTGCTGCGCTGAAAAGTTATAGCTTAAGACTACGGTCCAACAGCTGATCGACAGCAGCTCGGCTGTTTTTGATGAGTTTGGAAAAATCAGTCGAGAATTGGTCTTTGCGTGGGGATTCGACGTTTTCGCTAAAGCTACTTTGGAACAAGATAGACTTCGCCGACGTGCGGTCTTTAACGCTGTTTCAATTTATTTTTGCACACGTAAGCAGGCTGTCTAGTGATTTTACAACGCTTACCAACATAACATGGTAACATAACCTATTCGGAGAATGTGAGATATTTTTATTTATCATATATTTATATGATAAATAACTTCAACATTTGTCTACGGTTTATGAAGTGATATCTACAAAAACACACGTACTATGAATACACGCACACGTGCTATGAATATGTGGAATATATGAAAGTGTATTGAGATTATGCGCCCATATACATTTATACCTCCTAAAAAACAAACCCCGTACCAATAACTTTGGTCACAGATTACTTACTCTTGGTACGATAGATTATGCACTCATTTCTCAGCCGATAACACTTATGCCTAGCTACTTAAAAACAAATACATATCGACCCATGCAACGAAGACTATCGTAGCTAACAAACTAAATGTAGTTACTATAGTCTTTGTTGCATGGGTCGATATTACATACGTATGTACATCAACAGCACAGGGATCTGATGACGTTTAAGAAAAACAAAACACTTAATAAGTTATTCTTTATTTACCATGTAATTCATATATTATTTATAAAAGCCAATTAGACAACATAAGCTTTATAACATTATATAGCTTTATTAATATTATATTATAATATCAAAATCACAAAAATTTTGATCCTCGCTATCATCAGACGACACGCATACGGGTCGTAATGCTTGTACAGTTCTTCGAGACTAATTGCAATACTATCTGCGGTTTGTTGTCTTAAACGTAATTCTCCATACACTTTGCACTTGAGAAGAAAACATCTGGAGTCAGTGGTTGACAAGTCGACTATGTCCCATTATACATTTCTCATATCATAATGTTATAGACGTCTTCCAGTAATATTACCCAAAAATTTTATAAAAAATCGGTAATCTTCAGCATACCTCGATAATTTTATTGTATCAGTTCATGGAAATTATGAAAATTAGTAATCACATCTCTTGTCTAGAAATCCTCTTCGATCAACAAAATAGTACGTAAGGATTTTGATTCCTCGTAATGTGATTTGAATCCAATTACAAAACCCGTAATGAGCTTCTGCATCATACCATACTTGAAGCTTGAATTCTCTGGTAGTAGAATGGATAAAACAGCACTGTTTATATGTATATTCTGCTAACTAACCTAACAATTGACATGGAAATTTTAATAAAATAATAGTATACTTCTTTAGGCACAAACCTGATTGATGTCTGATATAATAGTAGAATTTTTATGTAATCTCCTAATTTCGATTAGAATACTACTTTGTGCCGTGTTCCCAAGTTTTCTACATTTTCAGATTATATCTGATTTGTAGGTTACAACCATGTTAGAACCGTTAGAACTCTCGAAATCTGTCCCAGTAAATACAAATGTGAATTTTAGCGAGTAATAGTCTTTTTTTAGTGGTATATGGTAGATAGAGATAGACCCATTACTATTATCTTCGTCTAATGACGACTAGTTCTCGAGAACATCGTAGATGGACACACTGTTCAGACTCGAACATGGATGGAAAAATTGGGAAAATACGACGCCGATTCTTCAAAGGTGTGGCTTTGTTTCTTTTCATTTATTGGATTTTTTTCAAATTGTACATTGACGTAAAGTGGAACTACCGCGGCAAATCGCAAAAATACATAATTGAAATGTTATTCCTGAAATCAGGATATTACCCGTCCTCCAATTTTACGTATATCTTTGAAAATTGGGGATGGGTATAATAAATATGGAGATTTGGCGCACTAGAATAGTTAATTCAGATTGTTGTAATCTTATAAGATGCTATCATTATTCAATAATTAACCCACAGGAGCATTGAACAGTTTGAATAATTGGACCAATAGGGGACCACCAGAACTGACCTGAAGTTGGTTGAACCAGCCTCTTAACATGCTAATATATGTAGCTGAGCTGAAAGGTGGTTTGGTTTTTGCAATTATTTGACTGTTTTGTATTAAAAATTTTAGCGTTTTGAACGCAAAAGGAAAAGAAATACATGTTGGCAACTTGATTATTGTTAAATGAGTAACACCTTTGAATTTCGGAAAATTTTGAACTGTCGAATGTAAGTTTGAATGAGTTACCGAGACCAAGTTTATCCTTGAGGACTTATTGTTCTGGAGACTGGCTTTGAGAGTAAAGCTATAGTCAGGATTGGCCGTGTTAGGAATTATTTTATTTGTTTGATTAATTCAGATATTGGGCCAGTGATAGAACATTATAAGCACGCTTATTTGTAAATACATGAGTAAAAGACACATTTTACTGTTAACGGTTTTTGTTACAATGCGATAAGCAAAAACCTGCTATCGGTAAACGGACAGTTCTGTGAGATCGAAACTTGATTCTTGATTCGAAACTATCTTTCATTTTCCACATTCGCTGTCAATAGCGTTATATACTTAGGGAGAAAATCAAAGGTTCTTCACTGTTCAAGTAGTTTATTGGGCAATTAGTTAACAACCGTTTTTTAATAGGGTTAGCCTGCAAATAGTCAGGCTTATTTGCTACTATGTAAAGGTGACTAAACCCACCATCACACATTAAGTCAAACATCGCGAGCGATCGGCCAAAATTGGCTTCGCGATCGACCGGTCGATCGTTAGCCACCCCTGGTCTATACCACCTATTATCTGACTTTTTTTTTTAAATTTTAACAAAGGAGCATTTTAACATAATCAAAATTAAATTTTAATAAAGAAAATTCCCCACAAGCCCTATTGTGTTGTATACCATGAGAAAGCGACAAATTAAGTGAGCGACAATCGGCTTTTAAATAGGTCATATCCGAACGATTTTTAAAATTTTGCATACCCATAATTCCAAAATGGGATAAAATATTATCTTAAAATTTGGTACTTTTCTACAACCACATAGAGACAACAATTATACAAAATTTCAGCAAAATCCAAAGTGCTAAGGAATAAAAGTGTGTTGATTTGACATGGAATTACCCTAGGATACAAACTAGGATACTAGTCAAATACAAAAAGGTGAATCATCGATATTATCGAGATTCTAGAGTGTAATGTCAAAACTCTGTAATAATATATTATGTAGGTAATAAATAATTACACATATAAAGTCTTATCTTCAAGGCAATCATTTTAATTTATTTACGATATTTATAAAGTCCAAAATGTTTGCAAAATACAATTTTTATATAAGAATGTTAAAGAAAAGAAAATGTTCCTTATATATAAAAAAATATTGTTCTTTCAATCTGATATAAGGAGCCATGGATAAGCAAGAAACCAACATTTTGCTCTAGAGCAAAAATATTTCAGCAATAACTAACAGCATGACGTTTTTTAAAATGATAGTACTAACTGTAACCTTTTTGTGCCAGAACTCAACCAGGCAGAATTGTCATACCAGTGGCTCAATGGAGGACTTATTTTTTACAATTTATTGTCTTCTAAAAAATCATCTCCTCGGAAAAATTGTTAGTATGGAAATTATATGTTGTAAAATGTTCTATAAAATGTTTTTCGTATAACTTACCGTCCCAACGATATGGGCCTCTACTGTAAAGTTTTAATGGATCGAGTCGTACTTACCGCCAAAATGTAGGGCTTAGAATTTAGATAGATCGATTGTAAAAAATATTTTGCCTCATTACATCCTGTCGTAGACCTTAGGCACTCGTACATTCAAGTTAGCAAAAATAGAAGAAATAAATCCAATACTGTCGCCTTTTTGAGATCCGACACGGAAAATGTTGAGTTTCAATATTCTATGCCGTCCGCAAATTTTACTAGAGCCTGGCACCCTAACGAAACCACCCCTAACGTGCACGTTCGCGGTTTTTTGAATTTGAATCTTTTATGAATTTTTGAAAAAAGCGCGGATTTTTCCGGTTTTTCCGAGCTTCCTCCGTTAATATTCATCCGATCAAGTCCATGTAGGATTCATATTTTTCGTCTTTTCATCCTCTACAATTCGTCTGAAAGCATCAAGATTGCTCCATCAGTTCAGTTTTTAGAAGCGAAAAACGAAAAACAACACGATTTTTTGAGGTTTTTTGTTTATAACAAATTAAGAAATGATATTTGCGAGTAGGAAACCCATCACAATACATCTATGGACTGTTCCACGTGACCTGGGACCGTCGGCTTCCTGCTAATATTTTTGTCACGCAAAAATCTCTATTGCCTGGTCTAAATAAGTCGGGTCTTAAGTAGACCGGCATATAGCTATTTAAGTGTACTATGCTTTCATTGCCAACGTCAGATAAATTAAAAACAAAGTAACAAAATGCAATTAAACCAACCAGTAATGCGCCCAAAGTATGCGTCTTAAATTGCTATTTAATGTTATGATTATATTTCCAGATAATTCTTGCAAAGGACTTAGAAAAAATGCATATTTATACAAATTTTATTTTGTTAGGTTGAATTTTGCAGTTTGACACAAGGTAAGATCTTATACGAGGTGTGGTCAGAAATGTTGTATATTGCGCTACTAGAAATAATATTAAATTACCGCGAGACCTTAGCAAACAGAGTAAAAAGCTGATTGCTAAATTAATAGCTTATTTAGAACGTGAACGTGACCACGGCGGCTCTGTTCAGCCGCTGAACTCTATGCAACCTAGTTTTCACCAAAAATACTTGTTGCACGCACCCTATAGACGTAAATTGCTGCAAAATACGAAATGACACTATCTATATCTCTGTCACCCCCAGTCACCCCTTTACTAATATTGGCTCACTATACCAAGGTTACGTAAACGGGGCAGTTACATTATTTGTTGTCATGGATTTACGAATGGCGTCAGTTTCACCGGTGGTCCGCGGACCACTAGTAGCGGAGCGAACTTACTGTACTCACTGTGTAACATGTCAACCCACTCAAAGACATTTTTTTAGTTAAAAAATGAGGGTTCATGAAAAATTTCTTATAAGCCGTTATTTGCCATTAGACCTACAACCAACACTTTTTTTTTGCTTGTATGTTTTGTAACAATGTCTTGCTATCTATAGTCTATCGATAAGTAGACCATGATAAGCGTAGAACCACTCAGTGGACGATAGTTCCGATTTTTGTATGAATAACCTGTGTTGCCAACACACGATAGTTAACATTGGCTGTGCCATTTTACAAATCTCATATTAGCGCACATCGGAAATATTCACATACACCATCCGTCTTTGATTCTTACGTAGTGCTCGTATGCCGCTAGAAAAAGTTAACCGAAATATCCAAGTTTGTTTACATATAAATAACTTTTATATATTTATTTTAGGGTTTCTTCCTTACTGTCAGCCCAGAATCAATTCTGGAAGTGGCACAGTATGCTCACTCACAAGACCGTCACTTCTTGATGAATCTTTCGGCGCCATTTATCTCACAATTTTTTAAGGAACCTCTCATGAAGGTGGTGCCCTATATAGACGTTGTGTTTGGAAATGAAACGGTAAACAATAATTCCCATTACAAATGTCAATGACAAATTGAATTCGTTCTTGTAGGAAGCTGCTACTTTTGCGACAGAACAATCCTTTGGCACAAGCGACTTAAAAGAAATAGCGTTACGGATCTGCAAACTGCCGAAGCAGAACGAAGGACGACCAAGGATATGTATAATTACAACTGGTGACCAGCCGGTTATCTTAGCAAAGGACGGAAAAATTCAGGAGTTTCCAGTGATGGCTTTGAAGAAGTCACAGTTAATTGATACTAATGGTGCTGGAGACGCTTTTGTCGGTGGTTTCTTGGCACAGTTCATACAGGGCAGGCCGCTGGATGTCTGCATAAAGTGTGGAATATGGACGGCGACTGAGATTATCCAAAGATCGGGTTGTACTTACGAGGGCAAAGCGCAATTCGAAGCATAGGTTGACTATTACAGTTTTAGAGCAATTTTATAGCAAAAAAGAACTTAAGTTGGTCAATTTTGTGCCATCGTGTTTTATATTGTTGACATATAAATAAAGTTCATTATTTTTATAGAAATTGCTTTATTTTTTTGTGGTTCTAAACGTTATACTTATAATCATACTCGTTTTAAGAAAATATTCAACGATGCCATTTCAAGTTATCAAGAAAACTGGTTTGTATTAACATTTTATTTATTTTTATTTTGTTGTAATCGATAACATATGCAACACACCGGGAAACACAAATACTGCTTTTATATAACTAATAAACCTCAAAGGTTCCAATTTTAACTCGATTTCTTTCCATAAATATGTAGGTAACTACAAATTTCAAAAGCAAAAGATATTGGGTCCAACCTGTTTCAACATAACGGAATTCCGCAACCGCAAAACTTTCGCATATTTTGCTACTATCGCTTCCGCATCCGCACTTGCAAACGCAAATTCACAAATTTTGTTTTAAAGGTCTGAAACCTAGCGAAAATAGTAAACAAAATCTAAGTAACAATGGGGTTGTTTTTGACATGGTTGAAATTGAGAAATAAAGTTTATATTAAAATTCTGAAACCATATGGTCTTTATTTGCACAAGCAAATAAAAATATACCTGCAAATACATATAAAATGCTTAAAAAATCTAAGTACTTATGGGATGGTATATTATTGTATCTGTCAGTTTAGCTTTGGCATATTTCACGGTTAAATGACGTCACATCGGACTTTAGCTCGTTAATGTACGTTATTTAAATTTAGGGAATATATATCAGCGCGACAAATAGGTATTCGCAACGACAATTTTTGCACGACAGAGTATTAGCAACAGATGGCGCACAGTGTGGGTTATCGGATCTTTTCAAATCATTAAAGGTTTACACACGCTTATTAGTAGCACGAAAGCATGCTAGTTTTGAGCACTTGCTACTTAGTAGCATGTGTGTCTATACATTGCTAATAACAAGCATGCTTATTTCGAACATGCTCAAAAATCACCCGTCGTTTGAATTTAGAGCGTGCTGCCTGCGGTGCGGTGTAAGGGGGCGTGCTCTGAACGCGTGTCAACAGAGTTGTAGCATGCTCATTTAGATAGTATGCTTAAAATTAGCATGCTTTTTGCTAGCAAATGTGAACAAGTGACAAGCGTGCTCGATTTAAGCATGCTCACTAGCATGCTTATTTATATCATGTGTGTCCGTACCTTTTGTCACAGATTATACATTTGTGTTCTATTCAGAGGGGGGTTAGGCCACGTAAAGTGATGACGTTTTGTGACGTCAGTACCATAAAGTGGGATTCAAGGTCAAATATTTAGGTACCGCCCAGATCAAAGGTGCCGACACAAAATTACGCAACTGTATAATCTGTGCTTTAGTCTAGACTAGAACCAGCAAACCGCCAGACAAACTCAATAGATGGTGCTGTTTACAGAACCGGTCATCGGCTGTGTCATCGGGCCATAGTTTCGACTAGCGCCTACATTGTCCTCTAGTAACTAGTCCCGGACATTCACGAACGCAGGCGACATTGAGCGACTGTAATTTAAATGTAACCGACAACCGTAGCCGTCTGGGTGAGTACGGAGCACTGAGTACCTGTCAAATTTGCCAGTGTTTAGAGTTTGTGCATAGACATTTGTGTTCTGTTATAGAATATTTAGAAAAACACATGTAAGTTACTAATTTGTATAGCAATTAATTAATTGATGAAACGCAAAATCATTTCAATTTAGTCAGCAATAAACTTGAAATTTGTTTGAAACTCCGATTTAACGTTCTGTTTACGTATTTATGTAGTGAATACAATTATGCAAGGTATCCTGCAACTTGTGAGCATAAATCTCAGATAAATAAAGAGACACGGATGGGCGCCGTGAGAACCAAGGTAAGCGAATGTAAACAAAGCTGCATGGGCGGCGAGCGTCTCTATTGGAAGAAAGGGATTCGCAAACCTTCGAAAAAATGCTTCACCAATTTTGCGATAGTAATGAGCCAGAAATGATTGATTTTATTAAATATTTTAAACAACACTACAGTGCAAACAGTTCTAAATGTCTGCATTAAAAGAAAACTAGTAGAACTAGACAGATATCTCGATTAAAGCTGCGTTCGGATATTGTACTCCGTTGACACCGGGTACACCGTCCAAATGACACTTACGTGTTAGTGGGTGTCAAAAGTGTAACGGTGTTCAATATCCGAACGCAGCTTATATTGACAGTAGTATTTTCAAAACATTAGCGTTTGACACTAGCTACTGTCATTAGAATCAAAAAATCTGACATATCCTGGCTACTAGTTTTAAAGCAGTACGACCGATCTCGATGAAATAGAATTTGCCCATGCAGGTAAACTATAAATTCTACCAAAAAATGTCATATACATAAATTATAGAAAATTTCCTCTCCTTTAATTTACTATTTAACTATTTTGACGACATTACACAAATAGCGGCTCATTTACAAAATCTTCGAAAAATGCTAAGAGTAAACCACCAGTTCCTTTGGACCCTTTTCAACAGAAAGCTTTTCACCCAGATAACAATCGTGCGACGCACGAAATCATCACGCGTAATTTTTCGGTGCGATGAGTGCAATATCGCTCGCACGCGTGCGTTTATGTATCCACACGCATGAGTGCCGATCAAAACAATACACAATGCGTCGCACACAATCCCGGTTAACAGGGCCGCGAAGAAGCATCGGTGACGAGGAGATGAAGGCATCATGCTAGCCACGCCCGCCGTAAGCGGGCGTGCAAGGGGTGCACCGCACGCGGGCGGCACCTTCAAAGGGGCGGCAAATGTAGAAATCTCGTCATTTTCATGTATCAGTACACCATTTCATTTATAAAATATATTTTTCCTGAGTTATGCCTTCTTCTACAATCCCAATAAATGTATGATAACAGTCAACACAGCCACCTATTGGCTTCTAATCGTATTGATGAAAATATGTCCAGTAGAGGCTATTAGATGGCGGGCTTACGAACAGCATGAATGATGTCTTGATGATGAGTCTTTGGGTTTTTTGACAATCGGTTATTTAATTATATACCAGCGAGGAATGATAAATCTTTGCAAAGATTTGCGACTCAAAGTCTGTTAATCATCTGTTATGATTCAAGAAATCAGGCAGACATTCACGGCGGCGATTTGTATAATGAAATTAATGCAGCGTTTTCTATCAGCCTAATTTTCCATTTAATATTTTACATCAATAGATGAGAATATTGCTTACTTTGCCGGTTTCGGTGGCATCTGGTGAAAGATCTTTCTCCCAAAATGAAAAATACAAAAAAATATTTACACTCAACTATGCACTAGGATAGGGCTTAATTTATCTATTGTTTCAATAGAACATGAAATCTAAAATAGTTTGGATACAACAGAATTTGTAGCAGATTTCGCAAGTGTAAAATCAAGGAAAGTTCAGTTCCTATAGACGTTTTGTTTTGTTTTTTTTTTTGTGTTCCTATGTACTATGCGCGTTAAAAAAAAGTCGTACACCACATATATGCAACCAAATCTCCGGAAAATAATTGTTTTGGCTTTGTAACTGGTTCTTTCATAACCTATGGGCTGTCTGTCATTCTGACATTAATTATAAGTATGAAACAAGCAAATAATAGTATATTATTTGACGAGCACATAACTAAGGATATAAATGGCGAGCATGACGTTTATACGCGAGCCGTAGGCGAGCATATAAACATGCGAGCGATTTATATCAGTTGTGTGCGAGTCGAATACGACGTTTTATCTACGACTCATAAATTCCATTTTATCAAATCTTTTAAATGTATTTGTCAATGGTGGCGAGGCGAAATGTCAAATAACTGTCATCCACGTAGGTTTATACATACTGACTCTGACAGTGCATTCATATAATGATGACAGTTCCTTCAAATAATGAAGACATTATTTGAACGAACTGTCATTTTTATACAACGCTAGTGTCATTATAATCTTTGGCGCGTATTATGATGGGGATTATATAGTCATAGAATACGTATGCAACGAACTTATTATATGTGAGTCGTAGATAAACATATACAAATAAAAACAAGCCAGTATTACACGATGGAATAATTAGCTGAACGACTTTTTTTGGCGCGCATAGTACATATTAATAAACATTTATTTATTTGTTTATTTATTTATATTTATTTATACAGGGTGAAAGTGCGAAAAGTGCGAAAAACTTCTATTGTATTAAATAGTTCTTAAAAAAATTGAGATCATTAAGATGTTTTATTTTTTTGCATAAAAATGGTGCCCCCTACAAAAAAAGGCAGAGAGGGATTTTCTGTCACAAATTGAACGAGGAATTCCAAAATGATTTTTAATTTGAAATATTCCAGTGGCGTACCATTTTTTTCTTTAAAAAAAACCGTATGCGCGCCAATGATGAACATAAAATTCTTAATTGCATGTCAAAAAATGCGCAAGAACTACCTCTTAAAACCCACTAAATTTCATTTGCATATCTCGACCGGTTTCAGAGCAATAAATACATCGTCAGTTTTTAAGAAAAACTTTAACACCCCGTATCTCAGAAAAGGAAGCATTTGCGGATATAGGGTTATATAGCAAACTGTCATTATTTTTTCATGCAGAATCACCCCCTAAAGTTTGTCGCACTTAATTACTTACACCCTGTATACTGAGTTCAGTCACGCGGTAGTGAAGTTAATAAAATTATTTTGATAATCTATGTTTGATTATTTGTTTGCTTTTGATATAGCTCTGCAGTGAAACTAAAATTTGTACAAAAATAAGCAATATTCGTGGAAAATAATTGCATGCTTACAAGATAGTTTTAGTGCAGTTTTTAGTGTAAACATGGCCTAAAAGATGGGGACGGGGGCGGCATAGTTGGTTATGCACGCGGGCGCTCAAGTGGCTGGCGGCGGGCCTGATGCTAGCTACAATGCTAGCGTACTTTTGTTCTATTATTATAATTCTAGGAAGTAAATGATGAAAAATAAATTTAGGTTTTTCTAAATATATATATATATATTTATAAAGTACGCTTTATAATAAAAAATCCAATTCTTTTAATTCATGCATTGCGATCGGAAATATGTCTACATGCCAAATTTTCCAATTTTTGTTTATAACAATTAATTTATACATTCGAAATCTGAAGAAACAAATCTGTTCAAATGCAAAACTTCAACTGGACCGGACAAATTTTCGATATTTTGAAAATTTTTAAAAATTTTGGAAAATTTTCCAGATTTGTTTTTAGTAATTGCATTGCAAAACTTCAACTCGACTGGAAAAATTTAAAATTTTTGGAAAATTCTCAAAATTTTTTTTTGTCCGTCGTCACCGGAAATCTGTCCACATGCAAAATCTACTCGATTGGACCATTTTCCAAAATTTGAAAACTTGACAAATTTTGGAAAATATTTCCATTTCTTATTATTGATTCATGCGTTGCATCGGAAATCTGTCCACATTCAAAATTTTCCATTTTTTATAAACGTGTTCATGGCACCGGAAATCTGTTCACATGCAAAATTTCAACTCGATTGGACATTGAGAAGTAGGTAAAATATCAATTACTAGATTTCAACGTAACAAATAAACGGAAGTGAAGATAAACGTAGATTAGTGAAGAATATCATATTCATAGTATATTTCACAATAAAAGTAACCTATTTGCGATTATTCAATAATTTCTTACAAAGTTATGGTAATTTTTTAGTTCTTAGAAATTAAGGTGGCCATTCTGCAACTGCGCGCGGCGCGGCGCTGTGGGAATAATAACGAAAAGACTAGAACAGCCATTTTGCTTTGGCCTTTGCCTCTCTTTAGTTGTTATCAAGTAAAGAACAATAAATCAAATACGTGGTAAGTATCTGTTGGCTATTGATTCATATTTATAATAATTAACGGGCGTTTTATGATTCTTTTTAGTAACAACTCAAGCCGAATAAACAATAATAAACAAGAGTGTGAAGGTTGATATGGAATGATACACAGAATAGAATGAAACCTCCCATAACTCGTGACCCGTTTCATCATCGAAAGCCTGCAATTTTATATAGAATATCAACCTCCATGAAGCGTACAGCGATGGTATTGTTGGTTGGCGTTTGATGAGTTCACGGTACTGGTGGCTGAACTCGGCAAGAACTTCAAATAGTCACTGTTTGGGTAGTCCTTCTCAGGGACCATGAACGGTTGCCTGTTTTGGTTTTAGGCGGGGTGTGTAGCGGTTAGAAATAGCGGAGACAACTGCATTTAACATTGTTGGCTGTAGACAAGCGCTTTTGCCGTAGCCACCCGAGTACACAGAAATCCTTTTAAATAGGTTTAGCCCTCTATCTCACTCTCGAAAAGTGGTTCTATTTTTGACTGACGCTTCTTTCATGACTGGACATTTGATTTACTCCATCACGTTTGGAACGTGGTTCCCTTTTCGAGTGTTGCGTCTTATAGGATGTCTAGTCTTTCGCTTGACTATAGAATAAGCAAACATATGTCACCGGGAATAAAGAAACCGACCTATCTGTCTAGCACGGTTAGGGCGTTTTGCTGTGACCTGGCGTGAGGAAAGCGACCGTAGTGACTGAAAGCAATTTGGTCAGTTTCTTTATTTCCTGTTCTGACGGATAATGATTTTTCGTATAGTGTTGAATTTCTATGCAAATATTGCATGCCTAAAATAGTCGCATTTTTTGATAAAAAATTGTTATGTACCCTGTTTATACCTGGTTTTGTAATAAAATAAATATTAATAAAAGAAATAATTGACTCTCATTTATAAAAATAAGCCGTGACGTCACACTAGCATGTTCAATGCAAGTGTGAGGGCAAAATCTGTTCTTATTGCGCCATTACGCGTGCATTTCGTCGTGTTGTGCGAGCTATATGCATGTCAATATGCTGATTTTCGTCATACGTCCGGCACGGTGCGTCGTTCGTGACGAATAAAATGCACGCGTGCGAGCGATATGCGTGTCAATATGCTGATTTTCGTCATACATTCGGCACGGTGCGTCTTCCGTGACTAATAAAACGCACGCGTGCGAGCGATATGCGTGTCAATATGCTGATTTTCGTCATACATTCGGCACGGTGCGTCGTCCGTGACGAATAAAACGCACGTGTGCGAGCGATATGCGCCGCATATCGCCACTCGAGTAAGAATGCGGGCGATATGAACCTCCATTGATGACGCATCTGCGTGATCATATGAAGGCACGTGCGGTTGCAATTGCATCATTATGCGTCGCACAATTGTTATCTGGGCAGCTCTAAGTTTGGTTATGAAACTTCTAAATATGAAGTTTTGTCCCGATACCTTTAGTAGTTTCTCCGGAATCGTCGCCACAAAAACGGGTACACACACACACACACACACAGACATTTTTTTGTATCTTGGTCAAAAATGTTCAGGGGCCCCAAAAAGACATATTTCCGCTAAAATCTCAAAATTTTTTTTTGGCATGATTACAATACTTTACATACTGCGTATGATAAAGTAAAAAGTAAAACGACTAGATAAAGCGATTGCAGCCATAATGACATTTGTCCGAAACAGATTAATTGACCGTTTAATTGTTATAAACAAAGGGAAAGTTTGTACTAAGTTAAGCAAAATCTCCGGAACGGCTCGACCGAAGTTAACGAAATTTTGGAATTAAGTATTTTGCAACCTTGTGAAGTCATTGGCGTTATTATCGTTGATGCAACGTTGACAGTTTCTGAGATATAACCTCAAACTTTTAAATTTGAAATAGAACACCCTGTATATTTCGACATTTTCTGTTACAGTCTTCACTATTATATCAAAAACATCTACGAACTAACAAAAACCTTAATTACTTAGGTCTAAAAATTAACAAAGAAAAAATCGATAACAAAACTATTACATTTTCTACTGCAACTACTCTAGTTGGTTTATGAGGATTCTCAACCATTGAGAAGAACACATTGTTTTAAATTTGATCGGTTTATTTTTTTGTTGTTGTTATTTTTTGTTATCAATTTTTTCTTTGTTAATTTTTAGACCTGAGTAATAAAGGTTTTTGTTAATTACTAGATGTTTTTGATATAATACTATAACAAGCGTAGTAACATTGAATAGGCAATGGAAAACTGTAACAGAAAATATCAAAATATACGGGGTGATCTATTTCAAATTCAAAAGTTTGAGGTTATATCTCAGAAACTGTAAACGTGCATCAACGATCAACGCCAGTGACTTCACATGATTGCAAAATACTTAATTCCAAAATTTCGTTAAAATCGGTCGAGCCGTTCCGGAGATTTTGTCACTTTTATTTCATAAACTTCAATTGTCTTTTACTCGAAAATTTTCTGGTGTAAGGCCATAAAAATATTATGCTACCATTAAAACAATTAAAACATCTGTCAAATTCATTAAAAAAGATGTAGGGTTGTTATTTAAAAAAATGTCGATGACGTCATCTGTTAAAAACAATTGAAGGTAAAAAAAAATAATTTGATATAAGGTGCATTTTGATAATTATAAATCGACGTGTTCGAGGATTTTTTAAAATAGCATACCGTTCTTGAGATTTTGTCATGTTTCCATACTTTACGCGCTCACTGTATATAAATAAAAATATGTTTGAATACCTTTTTCGTTATTAAATGTATAGTTATTTTGTTTCCAATAAATGGATTATATAACAATTAGTAGATGTTTTAATCGATACAATATTCATGTAGGGAAGTAGGAACGATTGCGGTACACTTAATACATTTTAGAACTATAGAACCATAGTTGTGAGTAATAGTATATTTTAACGCCGTGTGCACTTCATATGATACTTAATATGTTAAAATGCTAAATAACTTCTATTTGGATCAATAGTCTTGGAGATATTTAACTTGAAAGTTCTATGAGCGCGAGTAAATTAATAAACAAAGAACGTGGAATAATATTAGTATTATTATTAATGCCAAAAATTATTATTTGTATCACATCTTCGGAATATCATCCATTGTTAATATTTATTTATCCATAATCTGCTTTATCTCTTTGCTTATTAATTCAGCCACTGTCACAAAACTTTACAGAACATCTCGAGAACTATAGCCGAACGAAAAAAGGAGGTATCGAATTATAAATCACCCTAAATCACATATAAACATAAGGTGTCAATCAAGTGGCACGTTTTTGTAAGAATTGCAATTATCCTGCAGCTGGCTTGACGGCTTCGCACCGTATTTCAACATTTTCTGTCATTTTTGCATAGCTTCCACCATAAAGGTAGTCTTGAGATAATTACACTCTCATATCTGCATTTTAGGTTTCTCCTATTAGTGTCCAACTTTCTGCCTTACACGGCATAAGCCCGGACACGATTATTTTATTAGAACAGAAACAAAAGAACTGTTGTTAGAAAACAGGATACTACATTATTTAATTAGAGACTTTACAACGTACGCTATAGTTTGTTTACATTGGTGTCACGCCATTTTCAGTCGAATCAAATATAGGGAGAACCAGTGTGTACTATCGGATTCGCTCGAAAGTCGACATTGGTTGGTTTCTATCGTATACACTAATTCTATTGTACCTATACCGAGAGCTTTCTAGCGTAGAGCCCCGATTGAACCCGACGGCCCACCGCCTGCGCTCGTGAACGTCCGGGACTACTTACTAGAGGACAATATAGGCGCTAGTCTGGCTGGCGGCTAATAAAAGTAGTTGCTATTTTTCAGTTTTAACGTTAGAGCGATCTATTTGAAAATGTTTATATTTTGTTTAAACAATAATATGCAATGTTACGTACCAATTGTTCTAATTTTGTTTGCAGAAATTATTTTTTATTTTTAACATCTTTTTACTTTATCATACGTAGTAGGTATGTAAAGTTGTAATCGTGCCAAAAATTTTTTTGAGATTTTAGCGGAAATATGTCTTTTTGGGTCCCCTGAACATTTTTTACCAAGGTACAAGGTACTTACAAGGTACTTACTTATATTGTGTCAAAACATTAGCGCTTGACACCTACTGCCATTAGAATCAAAATTTCTGACATATCCTGGCTACTAGTTTTGATGCAGTACGACCGATCTCGATGAAGTGGAATTTGCTCATGTAGCTAAACTATTGATTGTACCAAAAAATTTCATAGGCATAAATTATTCAGAATTTCCTCCACTTTAATTTATTATTTAACTATTTCGACGAAATCCCAGAAATGGCGGCTTATTTACAAAATGTTTCAAAAATGCTTAGACTAAACCTGCAGTTCCTTTAGACCATTTTCAACAGAAAGCTTTTCAGCTCTAAGTTTGGTTATGAAACTTCTAAATATGAAGTTTCGTCCCGATACCTTTAGTAGTTTCTCCGGAATCGTCGCCACAAAAACGGGTACACACATCCACACACATCCACACACATCCACACATACACACACACAGACATTTTTTTGTACCTTGGTCAAAAATGTTCAGGTGACCCAAAAAGACATATTTCCGCTAAAATCTCAAAAATTTTTTTTGACACGATTACAATACTTTACATACTGCGTATGATAAAGTAAAAATACACAATAGACAAATCGTGATGTGTATGTTTGTCGACTTAAAAAAAGGCGTTTGATACGATATCAAAACAAATTTTAATGTCCAAACTCCAGTCAATAGGCACAAGAGGAAAATTTTACACTCTCCTGGAAACCTACCTACACGAGCGCACGCAGATAACAAGAATCCGAGGACAATATAGTGATGTAAAAATGGCAGAATACGGCATCCCCCAGGGAGGAATTCTACCGCGTACACTGTTCATCCTATACACTAATGACTTGCTAAATATACCGCTAAAGGGAATCGTTTACATGTATGCCGATGATACATGCATCATGTACTCGGCAAAAACCAGAGAAAGCCTACAACACATGATCGACGAAGACTTACCAAAGATTGAAGAATGGTTCAGTACAAACTTGCTAACTATAAATGAAAAAAAAAAACCGAATACCTTATATTTACCAATAAAAAAGACAAAATACAACTGAATATTTAAATAAACGGAACCACAATACAACAAAAATCAGAAATAAAATACCTTGGAATAACCATACAGGAGAATTTGTCATGGAATACACACATCAATAAATTAATGGGAAACAATGCGAAAAGTATAGCTGCCTTCTACAAAACAAGAGCTATAATACCTTTATACTTAAAAGTGCCAATATACAACAGTCTGTACACATCAAATATGAATTACCTAATAAACATATGGAGCGACACCACAAAAGCTAATATAAATAAACTTCAAAGACAACAGAATAAAATGTTAAAAATACTACACAATATTGACAGAAACACACCAACAAACGAAGTGCACAAGCAAACTAATGAGCTCACACTACAACAACGAATAACACTAAACAAAATGTTACTGATCAACAGACTACAAAACAAAACCATAAAGACCAAAATGAAACTCACTAAGTCTAATGAAGTACATAGCCATAGAACAAGAACAATGACACACATTAGAATAAAAAAAAACACCGAACAAGCAGATGCGCACCAATTTTGAAAACTACAGAGATAGCGCTATACAATTCACTGCCAGATGACATGAAGAAGATACCATACGAAGGCTTCAAAGCAAAAACTAAACAACTACTAAAACACAAAACGTGAGAGCCCGAAGCTAACCAGAGTCACTAAGTAAAAGCATGATGAACCCTTACCACCGTTAGCCCGAGAAAGGACACGTCCGAATCCCGAGGCGAGGATTGAGGGAAGACAGAGACAACGTGATACGTGACTGTGCAAAATATTTTAATGTATCTTGTATAGTGTATCATGTGTTTATGAATGAACGAAAAGAATAAATGTTTAAAAAAAATAAATTAAACTGTCCTATTCACATTTTTTGTTCATCGACATTTAAATCTTTGTCAGAAGTCTATATAATTTGGGTAACTGCAATAAAATATGTTTTGTTATATAAGAAATGGACCGGATAGGTGCCTGAATCACCATGCAGGCGATACGACCTGGGAACTGGTCCCGCACAGTCTTATCAGTACGAGCGTACCATGCAGACGTGTTACTGGATATTGATTGTTATAGAGATTCTTATGACAATAGTTTACTTATTAAAGCTCTATTTATATTAAACAGTGGATTATAATTTATAATCAACGGCTATTCTAACAAATCAGAAGTGGGATACCATAGTTAGAGCAATAATTGTGAAAATAACAGCAATTAACAACAATGGCGCCCAAGAAAAGAACAAAGAAACAACTGGAAATATCAAATCTAGGAAGCTGAGAAAAGTACTTGAGATAATGGTATCAAGGTTATGTACTAGGGATCAAAACTGTTTGTTTTTGAGGTATTAGTGATGGTTAAAAAGAGATCTTATAATTTTGGTGAGTAAAAACTTGTCGAGATTATTATTTACAGTCAGTACACGACAAGAATATAGTACTGGTATGCATAATTGAGGTTTGCAATCCTATTTGCAAAACAATTGTCAAATTTAAATCGACTTAATGTATTGTTGTGTTTGTTTTTATATCGAGAGAGTTGCACACTGAAGTCGATGGATGCTGGATGCATTTTGAATGTAGCCGTGCTCCTTCAATTGTTAATGGGAGTCAGCATGATCGAGCGGTTTCTGGAGGATTCTGCTGGTACTGGATGCGAACCCGTCGTATTGAGGAGCTGGGAAGTTCTTTAACATTGGAAATGTATGCATTGTTGGTACCAGTGCCGAGACGGAGTAAGATAAAAACAAATATTTTTAAGGTTTCTGATTGATAATTATAAATCATGGTTGATATAGTGAAATGCCTAAATGGTTTGTGTTTTATAATTACGCAATTGATTGTTTTACGTAATGAGTTTATGTAATTACTGAAACATTTAGAAATGAAAGTACTTTTGCTAAGAGTATTGCAATTGGTGAATTTCGAGAGCTTACGCTTGTATTTCATATTTAGAAATATGACGGTGCTTTTTCCTGGCGTGTTATAAATGGAAAATCTTTGCTGTTTTGTATTTTCATCATGCTATTGGAAGTTATTATAGTTTGTGTTTCATAACTTAAGAATAGGAAGGTTATGTTTCTAATCATAATTAGAGAATTGAAGGTTTATGTTCTTGATGAATTGTAAATTGAGGATTGAAGTATTTTATGCCGTGCGGCTTAATTTGCGAATTGAAAGTTGATGATTGTCGTGATCATTATCTGAGAATTTGAAGTTCATATGTGTTTCGTTATAACAGTTAGAGGTTTGAAAGTTCTTGGTGTGTTATAATTAGAGAGTTGAGAGCTTTATGTTCTGTGGTTCATGGTTGATAATCGAAAAGTTCATGTGTTTGGTGTGTTATAATAAGAGTTGAGAGCTTTATGTTTTGTGGTTCATGATTGAGAATCGAAAATGTGCTTCGTGTGTTATAATTAGAGAATGGGAAGTCCTTATGATTTCTCTATCATAATTTGAGGACTGAAGGTTTATGTTATTCATATTCCTATTGTAAATTGAGGATTGGTATACCTTGTGCCGTGTGTGGCTTGATTTGAGAGCAGAAGTGAAAGTTTATGCATTTTGAGTATCATAATAGCAGAATTGAAAGTCCTGAATGTTGTGTATTCAAATTTTGGAATTGTGTGTATGGAAGAGAGTGTGTATGGTTTGCGCATAATTTGAGAATTAAAATTGATTGCTCTGCGTATGATAATTTGAGAATTGCGTTGAAGTTTATAACTGGAAAAATTAAATCCTTTTGTACTGTGTTCATGCATTAATGAAAGGAAGTAGACTGTTTTAACGCTTTGCATTTAAAGGTTGTATTTCTTTTGGTACGCATTGTTATGAGATCTATCGTATGTGGCCGTCAGATTGAAATGAACACTGAATTAATGGTATCAAATCCAGAAATTAATTGACTGAAACGTAAGAGGCGGTGCAATTGTAATTGCTATATTTGAAGGGTTTATTTAGTGTTCTTCTTCAAGGGTTTCCGTAAACCAATAGAGATACAGAACAGTTATTGTTATTACTTATGCTTTTTTTTTTTTTTTTTTTTTTTAAGGGCGAAGGGGCCCAGGAAGAACCCACCTCCACCCCGCTGCCTGGTATCGCCGTGAGGCATTCTGCAGTGCAGCGGCATCTTCCTTCCTTACCACAACAACAATTTGAATTATAAAAATCTGGGCCCCTTCGCTCTTATGCTCTAGTGACTTTATTTTTTTTAAAAACAAATTACAACTAAACCCAGCCGGAGCTGACACCTTAAGAGGTTTACATAATTACCCTTAAAAGTAACATATAACATACAGTTCCAAGCGTCTATGCACTTTACCCTATTTGCAGGCGTCCTCGCGCACTCATTGGGACACATCCTGAGCTATTTTCCGAAGCAGTGGTTTTTTTCTGCGGCTCCTCCCCAGACTACGGTGTATCCAGAAGTCCGTGGTCCGGTGTTTCCAGGACCCTTTTCTCTCATACTCCGGTTTTCCGGGAGCATTCCCGCGCCGGTTTTCCGGTCGCTTACATTCCTGTTTGCTTTCCTTTCCGTCTGTCCCGTAGACCGTCCCTGTCCCTTATAACTAAGGGGCGGGAGGTTCTCTCTCTCCTCGTCGCCTGTCTTCCTCGTCCTTTCGTCGGAGTATCGTTCCTATGGTACGGGTAATCTGCTCCCACGCATCCGTGCTTTGCAGCATTCTCCGTACCATTCCTCCTACACTGAGGTCATCCCCGCATGGGCACTCCCTTCTATAGACTTCCCATCGGGGACATACAAATAGCGTGTGCTCCGGGGTGTCCTCTTCCTCTCCACAGTGTCTGCATTCGGGGCCGTCCCTCCTCTTAAATTTGTAGAGGTAGGCTCCAAAGCATCCGTGCCCAGTTAGGGCTTGGGTGAGCTCGTAGGTCACGTCTCCGTGCTTCCTACTCGTCCACTCATCCAAATCCGGTATCAGTCGGTGCCTCCACCGACCGTTGTTGTCCTCGTCCCATTCCTTCTGCCAGGCTTCCATCGTGCGTCGACGATGTTCTTGTCTGGAGGCGCCATCCTGTCCGCGTCCGTCATATATCCTCCTTCTTTCGTCTGCTTTCAGGTGCACCGGCACCATTGACGCTACCACCAAAGCAGCGCCCGTGGACACTGTTCTGTATGCCGACGTGACACCGACGGCAGCCCTTCGCTGTACTCGCAGGAGCCTTTGTTTCCGGTTTTCTAGCTGCATGTCGTCCGCCCAGACTGGTGCTGCATATAGCATCACTGATTCCGCAACCGACGCCAATACTCTTCTCTTAGCCGCCGACGGTCCCTCCATTCTAGGCATAAGTCTTAGCAGGGCCCCGGTGGTTCTCTCCGCTCTGGCTGCCACCTCCTCGACGTGCCTTCGGTACCTGCGGTTTCTTTCGATCCTCACCCCCAGGTACTTAACGCTGTCTCCTGGTTGGATTCTCTTGGTTCCTACCGTCAGCGTCACCGGTTGACATTTTCTCTTTCCGGTGAGGAGCACCGCTTCTGTCTTCTCGGCCGCAAGTTCAAGGTTTCTTTCCTCCATCCACTCGGTTATTCTGTGGATGGCGAGATTCGCGTTCGCCTCAAGCTCTGCACATGTGGTTGCCGTGACGACCAACGCGAGATCGTCCGCGTATGCCACCAGCTTGACCCCGCGCAGCCTGAGTCGCAACACTCCGTCATAGAGGACATTCCAAAGCGTTGGACCCAGGACGGAACCCTGAGGGACGCCGCTGCTAACTCTCCGTCGGTCCTCTTCGCCATTGTTATCCCTGAGGATCAGCCATCTATCCCGCAGGTAACTCCGGATCATGTCCAACAGGTATGGACTCACCCTTCTCCGTTGCAGTTCTGCGATGAGATGCTTCCACGGCACGGTGTTAAAGGCGTTCTTTACGTCAAGAGCAACAAGCATGCAGAACTTTTTTGTCCTGCGCGTTCCCTGGTTTGCCCTCTCTGCCATCTCCATAACACTTCTCACCGCGTCTACCGTTGACCTTCCTTCTCGAAATCCGAATTGATTGTCCGCTAGGGGCGCTTTTTCTTCCAGTTCCGCCTTTAGCCTGTCCACGAGCAGGTGCTCCATCAGCTTGCTGACGGTGTTCAGGAGGCAGATGGGCCTGTACTTTGGCGCCTCTCCTTCAGTGGCTGCTTTCTTCGCCAGCAGTACGAGATTTGCCATCTTCCATTGAGCGGGGTAATTTCCGGACTTGAGGACACCGTTCAGAACGTCCTTCACGTAACCCCCCGCCACCGCCACCATCTCCCTTATCGCTTCCGGTGGAATGCCGTCGGGTCCCGGCGCCTTCTTTGGTGCGACTCTGCCCGCTGCTCTTCTTACTTCCTCTATCGAGAAAGTTGGGGCTTCTTCGTGCGGTTCGAGAGCATCCTCCTCCACAGGCTCATACTCCGGGAACAGGGTCTCCGCCGCTTCTTTCATCTCGGTCAGCGTCAGATTTGGAGGTGGTAACCTGGCTCTCAGCCTTTTGGTTACGATTTTGTAACCCTCCCCCCAAACGTTGGCCTCCACCTCTTGAAGTACCGCCGCCCATTTCCCCTCCTTCGACTTGGAGATCGCTTTCTTAAGTGCTCTTCTGGCCTCCCCGTATACGAGGGAGAGGATCGCCCTTCTGGCCTCGTCTCCTCTCGTCCTCTGGACTGCTCTTCTGGCGCTGTTGCTCTCCTTCCGCAATTCCGCAATCTCCTCCGTCCACCAGTAGACTGCCCTTCGCCCACTTCCTCCGGTTTTGGGCATTGCTTCTTCGCAGGCTTTGGAGAGAGCCGCTTCGCATGCTTCCACATTAGGCAACCCTCCTCGCGTCTCAATTGCATCCTCGAAGGCGTCTCTAAACTTTGCGCGGTCCATTTTTTTAACGTTATACCGCCGTGGAATTTCGTTGCGCCCCTCTGTTTTCGCGGCGACCAGGTCCCTCAGTCTATACTCAATGTACATGTGGTCGCTGAGGGTTTCCTCTTCGACCACACTCCATCCGTCGATCTTTCCTGGCTACCCTGTCAGTGGCGAACGAAACGTCGATCACCGATCCTCCTCCTCCCCTCCTTCTGAAGGTGTTTGAGTCTCCCTCATTCAGAGGTACAAGTCCACCTCTCGCCGCCCATTCGCCCAGCGCCTCTCCTTTTCGGCAGGTTGTTGTCGATCCCCACTCCTGACACTTAGCGTTGAAGTCGCCTGCGACCAGACACTTTCCTTCCGATCGTTGGAGGATTCCTTCCAACCTATCGAGGAAGTCTTGGAACTCTCTCAGCTCCATCGCCGGGGAGACGTAACAACTAATCATTGTTACCCCACCGACAACCATCCAGGCAAAACCCTCTCCCGATCCTTGTCTGGTAACGTTTACCTTGCGGCCTCTCACTCCAATGGCAGCTTTCCTGTCACGGTCCATCAGCCATCCCAGGTTCGCGGTCATGGCCTTGTTAGGCTCCGAGACCAGCATGACGTCGATCTTCTTCCTTGCTGCCGTGGCTATCAGTAGCTCTTGAGCAGCCCGCCCTCTTCCTAGGTTTATTTGTAGGATGGAGGTGGCCATGGAGTCATGTAGCGCCTCTCGCAATCCCTAATGGACTGTAACCTCATTATCCGGGCCGTTCTTAGGTACGACCCCACGCGCTCTAGGTCCTTGATCGCCTCGTTCTCGGACACCCCCATTCCTCTTAGGAAATCGAGATACACTGATCTCAGTTCTTTCCCGCACGGCATGCCCTCCGACTGTATTTTGATCTCGGAAGAGAGTTTGCTCTCGCCTCCTACTATTTCTCCGTCGTCGGTACGTTCGAAGTAGCCCAGGTGGTTTCGGACTAAGTCGAACAGCGTTCTCTCTCTCAACCTCTGTGTGGCATAACTGGTGCTCTGTCTCGTTAATCGCACCATCGGAGGGACCGCGGAGTACCATCCTGGCTTCTTTTCGCTTCTGTCTTCCTTGGGCCTTTCCGGTTCCGCTACGTTCGCTCGCAGGCTGTCCTGTTCAGTTATCTCTTCCTCTCTTATCATCCCGGTATCTTTGGGTGGCTTCGGTTTCAAGACCTCTATCCTCCCACACGCGTACTGAATGCACGCGCGTGTCTCCGATCGGATGATTCCACCACTGATGAATGCTTTGCCGGTCCGCATCTTCTCGATGTGGATCTGCATCCTCTTCCGGTCTCTTGTGACTTTCGACGGCGGTTTCTTCCTCTTTGTTGGGTTCTCCGATCGACCCGATGCTGCCTGGTAGGAGTTAGGCATTATGGACTGAGCTTTTCTCCTTCTGGATCCCTTCTAGTGCTTTGGCATACGTTGGGCATCTTAGGCTGTTCGCCCTGTGCCCATCTTTTTTGCACACTGGGCAATGAGTTCCTTGCTTCTTGCAGTCTTTAGCAAAGTGCCCTTCTTCCCCACACTTCCTGCACAGATTTGTCCTGTTCGGGCCTTCACATTTGGCTACCAGGTGACCGGTCTCCCAGCACCTAAAACAAGCCGCCATCTGTTGCCGCTCCCGTACTTGCCCTTCGGCCCATCCTACTTTGAGAGCTCTTCTTCGTTGGAGCGCTCTCGCTGCATCTTCTGAAGCCTCCAGCACTGCAGTTTTTGTTCCGTGGTGCGCATCGTTCAGAGATTTTACTGTGACCTCTGAGCTAAGATCTCCCAGCGCTTCCCTGATGGCGACTGCAATTTCCTCCTTGGTGTTGGTTGCCTCCAGTTCTTTAAGCAGCAGGGTTTTCGTCTTACCAGCCACTCTAGCCTCAAAACCAGACGCTTTGCTGATCTGGTCCTGTAGGACTGATGCACTCTCCTTGTCTTTGACCGTTATCATCAAGTCTCCAGTCTTCGTTTTTCTGACGCCCTTGATGTTCAGGTTTGTCTTATTGACTCCCACCTGTTGTTTGACCCGTGCTAGGGTCTCCGCGTAGGATGCGCTATCCGTCTTTATTATGACAGCTCCATCCCTTCTTTTCGGCAATAATGGGAACTGCCTTTCCCTTGAGGGAGGGTTGGGTTTTATTACCCTTTGCGTTGTCCCGCTAGCGTTCTTTGCGGCGGCTTCCGCATACTTTTTCTTCTCTTGTTGGTTTCCTTTTCTTACGTAGAGGACAACCCTTTTTCCAAAAATGTCCCATAGGCGCTCTCTCTGTTCTCCCGCGGTTTCTCCTTCCGGGTCATTTATCGCCACATTCTTTTCATCCCCGATACTGGCCTTTAGCTCTTTTAGCATGTCTGCCATTGGTAGGGCTCCCTCTCCCCTCTGCGCGACAAAAATTCGCCTCTTCTTTTCGACGACCTTCCCTCCGGACTTTATCGTGATTGCTCGCACGATCTCTGTTACGCCGACCATGTTGCACTCCGCCTCTTCATACTCAGGGTAGGTTCGCAGGAGTCTGTTCTTTATTCCTGCCTCTTGATCCCCCCCTCCCAAAACTATCACTACGTCGTGGTCTTGCGGCGCGTTAAGGGGGTTTCCCTCTACCTTCTGTAGACGTTCTTCCTTTCGTGGCATTTCACCCTCCTCCTTGTATCCGCCGCATCTACAGATACATTCTCTGCGCGTCACTTTCGTGTCCGGGCTTCTGGTGTCGTGCTGAATCTTTACGATTTCCTCACCAACCGCTGCCATCATTTTCTCCATTTCCTGAGATATCTTTTCCATCTCCTCTTTTGTACTGGTTTCGCTCTTACCGGTGTCTCTTAGGCCCTTCACCTTCTGGTTGAGTTTTTTCCAGACTTCCTCCAGCTTCTCTTCCTTCACCTCCTCCTTCTTCTTTTCGCCCTCTTTTCTTTTCCTCTTGAGGTCAATTCTACCTCCCACGTCTTGCCATACCGACATAGCTCCATCGGGCAGGTCATGTGTTGGTTCGGGCGTTGTATGTCCTGACTTGGCTCTTTGGGAGACTGACGCCAACTTCCCTTCTGCCGACCCGGCTATTTTTATCGCTGGTAGCGATCCCAGTCTCTGTCTTCCTTCTGGGGGTGGAGACCTTAGCAGAGCTGACCTTCTGACAGATATGTCTTGCTCCTGGTTCATGCTCTCCTCCTGAGTGTTCGCATTTTTTGCCACCTCCTTGACGGACGATGTATCTAGTCCCGGTAATGGCAACTTCTGCTTTTGCTCGTTGGCTCTTTTTCTCCACCCCTCGATGCTGAACCCCCTCTGTGGCACATCCTTCTTCTGCATTTCGCTCATCCTGAGGAAGTTCAGGCAAACACGCCCCGGATAAGGCAAAATTCAACTTTTTTTTTTGTCTTTTTTTTTCTTCTATGTCCCGAAAAGTTCGAAATCCGGGAAAAAACGCGATATAACACTCGCGCCGCGCTACCCCGTCATATGGGGTGTCAGAACGACGAGCACGTCGCGGCGAATCCACCCCGATCACTCTCGCACTGAAAACCCGCACTCCGGCACAATTCACCCTCGCCCCGAGAAAAACGACAAAGTCCACCTACCTTGGGCGAAAAAAAATCTCCGCGGATCCGGCCGAGACCGGTGTCACGTTAACGGTCTCCACACTAGGAATCTATTCCGCGCACTCTCCAGTCTCTGAGAACAACCCCGACAACGTCCCAGATGAAAAACCGGGGGCCACACCCTTTTTTCGGTGTGCTTCCAACTCCCTTATTTGTTGGCGGATTCTCACAAAATCAGCGTCCAGCCATCGGGTCCGATTAGCATTGAACACTCCTCTCACCAGAAATTCGCTGGGTGCCCTAACGCCCCCGCAAAGTCGGAGAACTCCAGGAATATGTGCCAACGCACTATTTCCAAAACTCCACCCGCGTTAAGACCTCGAAAAAAACCGAGTATCCAAAAAAGGTTTTAACACTTTTTGTTGCCCTCGTTGAGATGCAGCAGTGGCCCAAATTTCAGAATTTTTGAGACTATTTTTCCACTTTTTCACTTCTTTGTTGCTATTTTACACACTGGTGCCACGCGCTGTACGTCCGTTAGCGGTCACATACTACGGTAGGTATGCATAGTATTATTTATGCTATCGGATTTGATTGGGCGACTTGGTCTCTGTCCTGTTAGTGGTAGAGTCAAGGTGTTGACAGAGGTTCATCAGTTTTGTGACTTGGTCTCTGTCCCGTTAGTGATAGAGTAGTGGTGTTGACTGAGGTCTCATCGATGTGATGTTTTGGTCCCATCAGTGGTAGAACCAATGTGGAGACTGCGATCTCACCATTAATATTATTTTGTCTTTTTCATAGAATCTAGACTTAGTACTCTTACGAGCCGACATGTGACTGATTTGATGCAGTATTGTGTTAATATTTAAGCGTTTTGGAAATACGTTGCTAATATTGTATTCGCTTGGAGTTGATTGTGCTAGATCTAGCAGTCATGTGGAAAGCAGTGCGCTTGTATATAACTTATTGTTTGTTTGATATGTTGGAAATCATGCGCTTTACATAAGGTTTTAATGTTTTGGTGTGTTTAAAGCCTGGCGCTTTGCATACTTGAGGTATGTTGTAAGTTTAGCACTTTGCTTACGCTCAACATGTGTTGGTGTGTTTAAAGCCTGGCGCTTTGTATACTTGAGGTATGTTGTAAGTTTAGCACTTTGCATACGCTCAAAATGTTTTGGTGTGTTTAAAGCCTGGCGCTTTGCATACTTGAGGTATGTTGTAAGTTTAGCACATTGCATACGCTCAAAATGTTTTGGTGTGTTTAAAGCCTGGCGCTTTGCATTTTTGAGGTATGTTGTAAGTTTAGCACTTTGCATACGCTCAAAATGTTTTTGAAGGTTTTAATGTTTCTAAACTAGTTTTGTTTTACATGATTTGAGGTATGTTGTAAGTTTCGCCAGTTTGTATACGCTCAAAATGTTTTTGAAGGTTTTAAAGTTTCTAAACCCAATTTTTGATTTTATGTTTTTGAGGTAGTGTTGTAAGTTTCACACTTTGCATATGCTCAAAATGGTTTTGATGGTTATAAAGTTTTAAATCCCATTTTTGTTTTCTAGTTTTGAGGTAGTGTTGTAAGTTTCGCACTTTGCATACGCTCAAAATGGTTTTGATGGTTATAAAGTTTTAAACCCAATTTTTGTTTTCATGTTTTGAGGTAGTGTTGTAAGTTTTGCACCTTGCCTACACTCAAAATATATAATGGTTTCAAAATTTTTAAATCCGTTTCTTTACATGTTTTGAGCGGCCTGAGGACAGCCCGCGGAGCAGGATGGCCGAGTATAAGAAATGGACCGGACAGGTGCCTGAATCACCATGCAGGCGATACGACCTGGGAACTGGTCCCGCACGACCCGCACAGTCTTATCAGTACGAGCGTACCATTTAGACGTGTTACTGGATATTGATTGTTATAGAGACACAGTTACAGTGGCTTTATAAGCGAGTGTAGGTCATCTAAAAAGTTTGGCACTTCTAAAAACTACAAATTTCTGTTAAGTCATTTTCAGTTTTTTTTTAAACTCACTGAAAAGTGTTGTGGGTTCTGAAGTTTATGTTATAGTTTTCCTTATTTTTTTTTCTCCTTAGCCATTCGTACTACCTTAAACATAATCTAGAGAAAAAAAATCTGATGTGGCCAGGCACATGACTTTATCATAATATATATAAAATTAATAGTTTAGCTGCATGAGATTCTATTTGATCGAGATCGGCTATGTCTGCATTAAAATAAAACTAGTAGAACTAGACAGATATGTCGAATAAAGCTGCGGTCGGATATTGTACTCCGCTGACACAGGGTACACTGTCCAAATGACACTTACGTGTTATTGGGTGTAAAAAGTGTACGGTATACTATATCCGAACGCAGCTTATATTGACAGTAGGTTGTCAAAACATTTGCGTTTGACACTACGTACTGTCATTAGAATCATATCTGACATATAATCTGACATATCCTGGCTACTAGTTTTAAAGGAGTACGACCGATCTCGATGAAATAGAATTTGCTCATGCAGCTAAACTGTTGATTGTACCAAAACATGTCATAGTGATAAAATATTCAGAATTTCATCTTCTTTAATTTATTATTTAACTATTTCGACGAAGTTCCAGAAATGGCGGCTTATTTACAAAATGTTTCAAAAATGCTAAGACTAAACCTGCAGTTCCTTTGGACCATTTTCAACACAAAGCTTTTCAGCTCTAAGTTTGGTTATGAAACTTCTAAATATGAAGTTTCGTCCCGATACCTTTAGTAGTTTCTCCGGAATCGTCGCCACATAAACGGGTACACACATCCACACACACACACAGACATTTTTTGTACCTTGGTCAAAAATGTTCAGGGGACCCAAAAGGCAGTGGCGTAGCGTAGTAGGGGCGGGGGGGGACGGCACGTTTAGGGGCGGCAAAATTTCATCTAAAAAAATTTGAACCATTTCATTTCATATTTTTGACGCACTTACGATTCGGGGCGATTGAAATGAGCACGGAATTTTGCATTACTAATAGCGTCTTCTTTTGGTAAAACTGGTGCACCCTAGAACTGCACTGGCAATGCACGGTAATTATATATAAGTATATTATAATTCAATCTGGAGAAACCATTGTTAACTGTTGGTTTTCATATGGGCGCCATGTTTGGTTTTAACATTTTAGGTGGTTTTTTTCAGTTTCAATTGTGATGTATCACACTTGTTGTTTAGCTGGAAATTTTAGATAAATGTTAGTATTTTATGTTTGCTTTTGCAAAGATTGATTCGGACCTAGAATTAACGTTTCTTAAGTATGACACATAAGTTTAAAGCAACCCTTTCCATTCTTTGCGTTCATGTATTTAATTTTAAAAAAAAACAGCCCATTAATTGTGGTACAATACGTGAATCAGAAGCAAGAGTCATCATTAAAAAATTAAATGTTAAAATCATGCATGGCTTCCATAAAAAGGGAAAAGTTTGCCATTGTTTCTCCATCTCCTTTAAAGAAAACTCAAGTACCTACGCAAATGGATGTGTCGTGCCTGAAATGGTGCATATTCATGCCTAAAGTAAATTGCCAAACCACTGCAAGTCTACAAGTCAGTTAAGGGACAATAAAAGGCCGCTCAGTGTGCGATAAGATATGATTTCTTTTTCATAAAAAATTAGAAATTTAGAATTAATGAATTTTTTATTTTGTAATAAAATTTCGTGGAAATTTAAATTTTTTGGATTATAACAACTTTTGCCTCACAAACTAAATAAAGCGATCAAAATGTAATAAAATCTTTGAGCAAGGTTCTGAGACAAAATGCATTGTCCGATGGAATTACAATTTTTTCCGTTTGTTATGTCAATCATCACATTTTTCCACGAAGTTTTAATTGTATCCTTATTACTTATTTAAATCACCTTCAGTGGTGAAATTTCATATTTCTAAAATGGTTAACAAATGTAACAATTCAGTTTTTGTCACCACAAAAAAGTCACCACGTGTAGTGATTGTAGTGTTGTCACCACGTGTAGTGATTGTTAAATTATTGAACTTTATTGACAAATTGTATTGTCCACTTGAATTATTAAAATTTATTGTGAAATCGAAGCTGGAAGATCAGGGTTGTTATAAAAACGTTTTCTTTTATTTTAAACAAAACAAACATTTTTTTTTTTATAAAATGATGTTTTTTTGAACGAAACAATTTTTGAACACTTCAAAAAAACATGTTTTAAACATGAAATGAAACATGTTTTAAATCACATAAAAATTTGTTTTAAACAGAGAATAAAACTTGTTTTAAACATGTTCTAAATCACGCAATTATTTTATTTGTAGCCATTTTAAACGGCGTCTTTTCATTCCTTATTTTACTTGCTATTGTATTACTATATTTATGCAGAACGACAGAAATGTTCAAATTTCGGTAGTTTAAAAAATGTTTAAACACAACATTTAAAATAATAGTTTAAAACAAAATATTTGTTTTAAAACATGTTTAAAACAAACCGTTTTAAACAAAAAAAAACCTGTGGAAGATAGTTTGCCCAGTATTATAATTATGCTCCGAATATTTCTTACAATTGCAATAAGCAATGCCAGCTGCGAGAAGAAAATTTTCAAAATTGATATTAATAAAAAATTATGTAAGATCATCATTTGTAAACCGAACAATACACAATATAATAAAATATAATAGTTCGTTAGAATTACTGTAAATTTTTAGTCTTTTAAATTGAAATACCTAAATCAGGGGGCGGCGAAATTTTCCTCCGCCCCGGGCGGCAGACACCCACGCTACGCCACTGGTACGCAGCTTGTATTGACAGTAGTATTGTCAAACCATTAGCGTTTGACACTATCTATACCGTCACATCTGACATTTAATCTGACATATCCTGGCTACTAGTTTGAACGCAGTACGACCGATCTCGATGAAACAGAATTTGCTCATGCAGCTAAACTATTGATTGTACCAAAAAATGTCATAGTCATAAATTATTCAGAATTTCCTCTAGTTTAATTTATTATTTAACTATTTCGACGTAATTCCAGAAATGCCGGCTTATATATAGGAGCTTATGCCTTTCAACAAGCTATTGAAGTAGAATACGACAGATTGGAAAAGCTTGGTGTCGTAAAGAAGGTAAATTATTCAAATTGGGCAGCACCAATTCATGTCGTCAAGAAGGCCAATGGACAACAGCGCGTCACTGTTGACTATTCAACCGGCCTGAATGATTCACTTGAACTTCATCAATATCCATTACCGCTTCCAGAAGACATTTTTTCAACACTCAATGGCGGGAAGAGTTTCTCAACAATTGATTTTTCAAACGCTTACCTTCAAATCGAGCTGGATGAAGAATCAAAACAACTTCTAACTGCAAACACACACCGAGGATTACTACAGTACCAACGTTTGCCTTTTGGTGTCAAATCGGCACCAGGAATTTTTCAAGAAGCTATGGAGAAAATGTTACTGGACTCAAAGGAACAGCCGCGTACCTCGACGACGTCGTATCTGGTACTTCGAAAGAAGATCACTTGCAGAACCTCCGAGCAGTTCTCGAACGTATTCATAAATATGGCTTCAAGATTAGACTTGAGAAAAGCACATTTTTCGCTAAGAGTATCAAGTACCTAGGTCATATCATCGACGCAGAAGGTTGAAAACCCGATCCACGTAAGATTGAAACAATCGTAGTGATGCCTACACCAAGAGATGTTGGCGAACTTCGGTCATTTTTAGGTATGGTCACATACTATGGCTCATACGTAGATGAAATGCGTAGACTTCGAGCTCCTATGGACGAACTGCTTAAGAAGGATGTTCCTCTCAAATGGTTGGAACAGTGTCAAAGAAATTTCGAAGAAATAAAACATATTTTACAATCAAATCTTCTAATTTACTATGATCCTCGGCTACCGATCGTACTTGCAGCAGATGCACCTCAGCATGGAATTGGGGCAGTTATTTATCATAAATTCCCTAATGGAAAAATAAAAGCCGTGCAACATGCTTCGCGAACCTTATCAGCACCAGAAAAGAAGTATTCTCAAATAGAAAAGGAAGCAATGGCACTCATTTTCGCAGTGACGAAGTTCCACAAGATGATTTTTGGTCGAAGATTTATCCTACAGACAGATCACAAACCGCTTCCAGCAACCGTCGGAAGCAAGAAAGGCATTTCTGTTCACACAGCAAACAGACTTGCGCAATGGGCAATCTCATTATTGGCATATGACTTCAAAACAGAGTAGATACAAACAAATTCGTTTGGTCATGCCGACGCATTATCAAGACTCATAGCTTCACAACCTACTGATCAAGAAAATCATTGCTGCAATAGAAGAGATTGAAGCATATGTTAATTCCATTTTCATTGGTGCGGTACAAAATATTCCAGTCAAAGCACAAGAAATTGCAGCAGAAACCGCAAAAGACGAAAATCTACAGCAACTTATTAAAATCATGAAAAATCATGAAAATTCAAGTTTTGCAGCCATTTTATTCTAGAATAAACGATTAAGTATTGTTAATGGTAGGTCATCGCATAGTAAATCCAAAATCACTTCAACACAGAGTATTGGTTCAGTTCCACACAGCTCACCCAGGAATCGTACGCATGAAAGCTCTTGCTAGAAGTTATGTCTACTGGCCTATTATCGATGCTGAAATAGAATCAATGGTCAAACAATGCACTGATTGTCAAGAAGCGCAAAAGAATCCAGTCAAAACGACGCTTAGCTCATGGCCAAATTCAGATGAACCGTGGTCAAGAATTCACATAGACATGCAGGACCCTATCTTGGAGCATATTTTCTTATTGTGATTGATTCATACTCAAAATTGCCAGAAATCATCAAGACTTCCTCAATTACTAGCACTTCAACAATCCGAATGCTGACTCAACTGTTTGCAAGATATGGACTACCAGAAGTTCTCGTTTCAGATAATGCAACTCAATTTACATCGAATGAATTCCAGCGTTTTTGCGCCAACAATGGAATCGTACACATTCGAACAGCACCGTATACTCCGCAATCTAATGGTCAAGTAGAACGGTTTGTAGACACATTCAAACGTTGCTTAGGGAAGCTTCGATCAACCATGAAGATTCGATGACGGAATTGCCCGACAAATACCTTTCTCCTTATATATCTCACCGTCGATTAACCAGTTTTCCTTGCATTTCCATGGGCCATGGTGTACCTGGGGTGTACCAGTCACCTTTTTCTTTTTGCGCCGTAGGGCAATAAAGATTCTTTTTGCGCCCTAGGGCATAAAGGATTGCCATGGTTATATGTCAAATATATCAATTAATATTTGTCATTCAAATTGTAAATTTTAAATCGTCAATGTCAATTATTGGCGATTAAGGTTATAAGTTTGACAATTAATTGTCTGTATTGTCATTCAACTCCGAATTGTTTGTATGGTTATTCAACTCCGTAGATACGCCGTCACTTGATAACGTCAAAATTTTATTAATAATCACCGGGCGATTAATCAAATACATTTAATTTGACTATAAAAACTATGTGAAACAAAATACTTTGTTGGTCTAGTTATCTTATTAATAAAAAGAAAAAAGAAAACCACTGTAAAAATTTCATATCCCTACAACGCGTATTAACGGTAGGATTCCGAACCTACGCAGCTACGGTACACTTCCGGTATACCGAAGTATTTTCTATGCGGTAGACTACATCGTTAAGAGGTTAGCTTGTATACTAGGGTGGATCATTTTAACACTTTTTTCTGTGATCGGAAACGCTGACCCGGGAAAAGTGGCCTACCCAACCCATCCCAGAAACATACCCACAAAATTTTTTTCTAATCGGTTAATATTTTCTGTTCGTTCTTTGCGGGTCAATTTTTGAAATGTTTGGTAAAAACACAAGTTAGTTTTTTCCTGGCTGCGTAACTAATGCGTTCTAGGGGTCGCTCGACGATGAAAAGTCATCATAAAGGACCAAAAATTCAAAATCGAAACCCAAAAGTGGTCCTAGTTCAAACGCCAGGAGGAGAGGGTGGGGTTAAAAATGCGTGGTTTCGGGCAAAACGAAGCAGTGTTTGTGCAGCTCTTTGCTCACTTGGTAGTACAAGACCAAGGACCCCAGAGCCCAAAAGCACCCCTTAGCCCTTGGGACACCCACCCTCCGTCCTGGCACTTCGGAAACTTAACACAGTCACCGTCACTCACAGTGGGATTTTTGTCAAAGTTGACAAGAAGTGTTCCAAAATATTATGCAGCGTCTTGGGAAGGTTGTGCGATGCAGCACAGTTCCTCAGTTTACTCGTCTGTCAATAAACTTGGTCACTCGTTGTTAAGTTAGACAAACCTCTAAATGGGGTCATCAACAACACTCCAATAGATTCGTTATTATTTGTTGAAGATTTGTGCTTATGAATATCGAAATATTCAACAATTTGCAAGAATCAAAGGTCGACTATTCCTTCTTTTAATTTCTGGTGCATCAATGCTAAGTCTGATGTCTCTAGGCTATGCCTGCATCGCCAAGATGGTCGTGGCTTGCAGCATTGGAAAATATTTATGATTTGGAAATGTTAAATTTAGGGAATTTTGTAAAGGTCAACAAGGAAGGCAAAGTCATTAGACAATTAATTAGGGATACTTCCGGTAAGTCAATAGTTAGTAAACATAATCTTGTTTTAGCAATATTTCAGGTGCAAGAACTAGATAATTATGGAAATAAAATTTTAGTGGAGAGTTTAAAGAGAGAGCTTACGTTAAGAATGAATCACCACAGAAGATTATTAGAGTTGCTCATGATGGGAGTTGTAGACTGTGTCATAAGGCTCCGGAACATGTCTATCATTTATTTCCGGCATGTCCAGTCTTAGCTGAGTCGCATTACAGTGCCAGGCATGATAGAGTGGGAACATTTCCAGAGGAAAGTGTGAATTCTAATAGTGATTTCGGTACCTGCTGATGCGAATGTAGTTAGGAAGGAGGTTGAAAAGCAACTTAAATATAAGGATCCCTCAATAATGAACGTATGTGGGGAATGAAAGTAAACATTATTCCGATGATTGTAGGTTCTAAATCAAGAAATTGCGGTTTTGGGAAGCGCAAATATTATGAGGAGAGTTTTATCATAAAGGATCCTAAATTTACAGCTATCCTACTGCTTATATATATAAGTATACGTTTGTAAGTGAAACGTGTCCGCCGAATTTTGTGATCTGATTGTTTTTTAATCTAAGTGTTTTAATGCCAAACTCATGTGTGAGTGTTGATTGGATGATGATGTTAGCGTTTCTCAATGTAGTCAGTCTCATGTAACTGATACTTGTAAGTAGTTTTGTTTGTACGATTTTTATAAGTTTACTGCATTGTTGCATTTCTTACTTGTAGATTTGCCTGAAGAAGGAACAAAATGAGTTCCGAAATATAGCATAAAAGTGAAGAGTTAGCTGTATTATTTGTGATCGAATACCCAACCATACTTACCTTACTATATATATATATATGTAGAAATTGTAATGACTGTACTTTATTAATATTGTAAAAGATTAATGGGTAAACAGTCTGAAGTATATTTTATTTATTTTTTCTTTGCTAATATTTCGGACAAATTTTCATCCTTCATCAGAGCTCTAAAAGATTAATAATGTTCTTTTAGAGCTCTGATGAAGGATGAAAATTTGTCCGAAATATTAGCAAAGAAAAAATAAATAAAATATACTTCAGACTGTTTACCCATTAATCTTTTACTATATATATATATATATATATATATATATATATATATATATATATATATATATATATATATATAACCTAGATATATATATATATATATATATATATATATATATATATATATATATATATATATATATCTATATATATATATATATAGATATATATTAATATATATAGGAAAGCTGGTTAATCGACGGTGAGATATAAAGGAGAAAGGTATTTGTCGGGCAATTCCGTCATACGAAGATCGAAGAAGCAACCGTAGACACGTGTTTCGGACTATTAGTCCTCATCAGTACGGTGTAGCCAAGGAGCAAGATGGACACTCAATGGAAAAACACTCAAATGGTTCCCTACAGGGGGTGACCAATGTCGCCAATTTGGTGCTTCAGTCCCAACATCTTCAGGATTCGAAGACAAGAAGTGACGTCGCGCCGGAGGTGACTGGTACACCCCAGGTACACCATAGCCTATAGAAATTAAAGGAAAAAGCTTAATAGTCCGAAACACGTGTCTACGGTTGCTTCTTCGATCTTCGTATGACGGAATTGCCCGACAAATACCTTTCTCCTTTATATATATATATTAATATTTCATCTTTACCTTCCTTTAAAGTATAGTGTCTATTAATAAATAATCTCTGTAATAATAATAACAATAATAAGTATACTTAAAATAAAATAACATAGAATAACTATTACAAAAGATATTCAACATTCATAAGATTCATCAATATTCTAATTAGTTATATTATGTTCATATGATCGCACCAAAATCGTTACATGTTCCAAAATTAAAACAAACAAATTACAAATCCACCTCACTAAGAAAATCCCCAAGGCCGTTAAAATGTAGTGTAACCACCCGGGTTACGGATTAATATAAAGTATGGGAAATTAGGCGATTAAAAACTGGTTAAAAACAGGGTATCTAGAGACCAATTTTGTTGTCCTCACATAACAATATTTTCAATTTTGTAGGGATAAATTCATCATGGATCCAGACGGTTATGGAAGAATAATCGGTCGCATCAAAGACATGATCAACAGAGGAGGTGAAAACATATTTCCAAAAGAAATCGAAGATCTAATTTCCACCCATCCGAGCGTCATAGATTGTACCATCATAGGCCTACCGCACAAAAGGTTGGGGGAAGAAGTTTGCGCATGCGTTAGACTACGAAATGGGTCAACATTGAATTTGAATATTATCAAAGAGTTTTGCAAAGGACATATTTCAGATTATAAAATTCCCAGTGTCCTCAAAATCATTAACGACTATCCAAAAACTGTATCAGGAAAGATACAAAAATTTAAACTGGTAGAGAAATATTCGTAATTACTACGTACATAAAGTGATATCATATCTGATAATAGAAAAAAAACATGATCTAAATGCTCTTTTGTATACAAAATTATTGGAAATACACTGTGTAACTATCATATCATCTCTTAATTTTCTAAATTGGTGCAACCTCATATTTGGACTGCATATAGCCATATTTATTGTTTGATAATAAACATTCCAACAGGAGAAATAAAACTTCATTTATGCACTTTTGAATTAATTTACAATATGTAGAAATGTTTAAGTTTATGGAATTGAATATCCATTGAATTCGAATGTTAATATCGGAGTTCGGTTAAATTTGCTTTATACTTGCTGGAGGAGATAACTAGTTAATGTAAATTTATCTAATAATATTGTTTAAATCTGGTGTGGTAGATAATTTTGTTTTTCCATAATTTTGAGGATTTGTTTTAAGATTTTTAATTGCTACTGTTACTACCCAGGATATGGGTAGGTGTGGTTAGCCGAGCGGTTAGGTAATTTTTTTATGTTAAATAAACAGGTGACAAAGTGGAGCAAAAGGGGATGGAAGTTTTATCTCATGCGAACTTTTGATGTTAATATTCGAGATAATAGACTGCACTAACCGTTATTTCTATCAATCACTAACTGGGTAATTAGGAAACTTCAACCTGCACGACTAAAATAAAGCAACTAAGGCAAGGTCCAAATTAAATTAAATATATTAAAAGAGAATTGAAAAAATGCAACAGAGATTCAAATTAAATCAATTATAATAAAAAGAATTAAGAATTTCCCCAAAGATTAATTTAAAGTAAATATGCTAAAAAGAATTACAAATTCCAACAAAGATTCAAAGTACAATTAATTATATCATAAAAATTTAAAACTGCCACACTGATTCAAATCAATAGACATAATATGCGGTATCGAAACTAGTTAGCCATAAAAGCACCACTATGACCCTAAAATTAAAATCTAATAATATTCAAAGTTTGTTACAATTAACACCTAGAACAATAACGTGCACCAAGTTACTCAATTAAGCATGAACTCGATAAGATACTTCAACTTTTCTTACTACAAACTCAACTTGGTGCACATTAAGTCCTTCAACAACACTCTATTGTGGCATATCAATTAATTGGCAAGATCAAATTCAGGCACTTACAAAACAAAATTATGGCAATGTGCCAAAGTAACAGTTAACTAATAAATCCTGTCAATCGAACGGGCAACGCACTTTTCTCTCAATAAAAATAAACATAAATTTATCAAACAACTGACACGACAAGAGCTGGACAATTTTTAGTAACACAAAAAATCAGAACAATGTCAACTTAAGCCCCTACCAGGTATTTTCTGCGATCGGAACAGGTAAACCAAAATTTTGGACACAGATTAACGACACCAGACGCTCACAAACGAAAGATACAATAACATCAAAACCCCACCACCAAGTTTGAGACCAAACCAAACTACAACCACCCCGACGATGGGCCTACGGCCCCCATTGACATAAGCACTACTTGTACTTGTCTCCTATGAGTTTAAAACTGAATGTTGCCCAAAAGGGTGAAGCTAGTCTTTCTTGAAGCTGACTCAAAACGTGACTGCTACGGAATTAATCATTCAGCTCCGTGGCCAGCATCCCGCGCTTTTTGGGTGCTTCCCCACCTTAAAAGTTTTCCAACCTAGCCCACAAAACCGGCCACTCTGGGTGACCTACCAATAAACGTTCTCCTAATTTTCTCCCACGTTAATTTTACATTTGGCCATTATGGCGTTTCCGCTAATCGACGATCCGGTGTTGTCACCCCTCAAGAATTTGACTGTAACAACATTTAGCGTTTCCCACGACAATGAACAATGGCTGTCAGCCAGCTCTACGAACACTATCAGTTATCATAAACCAAGTTTCAATTTCATAGCTTAGATCCGTGTATAACAAAGGCCTTTACTGAGAAAGTCCCAACGTAAATTTTCTTCGAAAATGGAATTTTCCGAACTCAAAGTTTTTTTAATTATAAAGGCGGATTCTCTCTTGTACTAAGGGCAGTTGTAGATGCCAATTATAAAAACATCATGATTGACGTTGGTGCATATGGTGGTAATAGCGATTGTGGAGTGTTTGCTAATTCTCCTTTTGGAAGATTGTGGTTGGCAAACGACCCTAACTTTCCAGAAAAGCAACCTCTACCATCAGTTAGTACACCCTTACCCATAGCGCTAGTAGCCGACGAAGCATTTCCGTTAAGAGACAACATTACGTCCATATCCAGGAAAAAAGCTTTCTGATCGGGAAAGGATTTTTAACTATCGCCTTCCACGAGCAAGAAGAATGGTAGAAAATGCCTTTGGCATCACTGCTGATACCTGGCGTATTCTCTTGAAACGAATCGAAGTTAACATTGTATTTGCCACGGTAATACTGTTGCATGTTGCACGCTGCAAAATTACCTATTTACGGAAAAAAAAATTATCATAATGAATCATTATTCCATCACAACAACATTCCTCTGATGTAACGCAAAATAATGTAAATACCATTAACAACAATAAAATAAGACGCCATACTTTTACTTACTTACTTTTACTTTAAGCCTAATCATCCCACTGCTGGGCAAAAGCCTCCCCTGCAGTTCTCCATCCGTTTCGGTCTGTCGCTGCTCTACTCCATTCTACCCCGCCGAATCTCTCCAGCTCATCCCTCCACCTTTGCCTCTGTCTCCCCAAACTTCTGCGGCCCTCAAACGGGAACCATTCCACCACACTTTTAGTCCATCTTTCACTATTCATTCGTATTACATGACCCGCCCACTTCCACTTTTTTAGTTTTACAGTCCTTGCAACACTGAGCAGTTTTGTTTGTGCTCTGATTGCGTTATTGGTTATTCTATCGGTAATATTTATATTTACCATCGTTCTTTCCATTTTTCGTTGTGTAGTTTGCAAGTGATTCAGTTGTTTGCGAGTAAGTGACCATGTTTCCGCTGCGTATGTCAGGATCGGTAGTAAGACGCCATACAAGGCCTACCAAATATTCTATCGACATTCAGAACACCTTTGCTGACTGGTTCACTTCACCGGCAGGCGAAGTTCCATGGCAATACCAAGCCATTAAACATTGATTTCAACGTATACCTAATTAGTGAAGCTGTATTTATTCATCAATAATAACATATATAAACTTAACCCTTTGCCTCAATTTCATTAGCAACTTCCTTCCAAGCATATTCGCGTGCTTTTGTAGGCAGATAAGGTCTTACCGTATATTAGCCGATGTGTTTCAACCGTCAATATTTGTTGCTCCTCCATATTCAACGATGCAGGCATTCCGGCAAACGCAAGCCAACTGTTTGTTTTACTGCATCCGTCGCCCTGCCGCGCTGCGCTGCACACGATTTGCTGCAACGGACCCGGTGGATGCGTTCACATTGAACGCCATGTAAAATAAAATATTTTCCGTGAAGGACATCGCTGCTGCGGCAGTGTAGCATGCAGCGCCGTAGTCGTCGGTGCAATCTTCGCTTTACCAAACATCCGCTGATAACCCGCGTTAAACTGCAGCTGTGCCCATTCGACCGATTCTTAAATCTTAGAGTCTTAGAAATAATTAGTAGTTTTTTTTTCTCTCGCCGACCATCATTGCTTACACTTCGTTTTTCCTGTATTTTAATTTAAATTGACTCGAAGGTTGCCCCTGTTTGTGCCTGTGCTCCATACCTCTACTACTCCAACCACATGTTTTATTGAGGTTAGAAGGAAGAAAAAAGTTTTTACATTCTTGACTGTCCTACACTGATGATGCTGGTTGTGTACGGAATTTGTATTTAGTTCGCTGATAGGGTCTGATCTTTAGCTGTATGACGTTTCATCTTTGCGATTGTGTTTGCCGCTTTAAACCATGTGTCGACCAAATAACTGTCCCTCCGCACCAATTATATTGGTTGTTTTAGAATAGTAAGACTATTTCACTGATGATGCCGAAATGCGAAACTAGTATGAAGTAAATAATAAATAACTGTTTTGCAATAAAGAGGTTACATTGTTGTTTTATTAGAAATAATTATTACTAACAAATACCAATCGCCTAATTTCCCATACTTTATATTAATCCGTAACCCGGGTGGTTACACTACATTTTAACGGCCTTGGGGATTTTCTTAGTGAGGTGGATTTGTAATTTGTTTGTTTTAATTTTGGAACATGTAACGATTTTGGTGCGATCATATGAACATAATATAACTAATTAGAATATTGATGAATCTTATGAATGTTGAATATCTTTTGTAATAGTTATTCTATGTTATTTTATTTTAAGTATACTTATTATTGTTATTATTATTACAGAGATTATTTATTAATAGACACTATACTTTAAAGGAAGGTAAAGATGAAATATTAATATATATATATAAAGGAGAAAGGTATTTGTCGGGCAATTCCGTCATACGAAGATCGAAGAAGCAACCGTAGACACGTGTTTCGGACTATTAAGCTTTTTCCTTTAATTTCTATAGGCTATGGTGTACCTGGGGTGTACCAGTCACCTCCGGCGCGACGTCACTTCTTGTCTTCGAATCCTGAAGATGTTGGGACTGAAGCACCAAATTGGCGACATTGGTCACCCCCTGTAGGGAACCATTTGAGTGTTTTTCCATTGAGTGTCCATCTTGCTCCTTGGCTATACCGTACTGATGAGGACTAATAGTCCGAAACACGTGTCTACGGTTGCTTCTTCGATCTTCGTATGACGGAATTGCCCGACAAATACCTTTCTCCTTTATATCTCACCGTCGATTAACCAGCTTTCCTATATATATTAATATATATCTATATATATATATATATAGATATATATATATATATATATATATATATATATATATATATATATATATATATATATATATATATATATATAACCTAGATATATATATATATATATATATATATATATATATATATATATATATATCTATATATATATATATATAGATATATATTAATATATATAGGAAAGCTGGTTAATCGACGGTGAGATATAAAGGAGAAAGGTATTTGTCGGGCAATTCCGTCATACGAAGATCGAAGAAGCAACCGTAGACACGTGTTTCGGACTATTAGTCCTCATCAGTACGGTATAGCCAAGGAGCAAGATGGACACTCAATGGAAAAACACTCAAATGGTTCCCTACAGGGGGTGACCAATGTCGCCAATTTGGTGCTTCAGTCCCAACATCTTCAGGATTCGAAGACAAGAAGTGACGTCGCGCCGGAGGTGACTGGTACACCCCAGGTACACCATAGCCTATAGAAATTAAAGGAAAAAGCTTAATAGTCCGAAACACGTGTCTACGGTTGCTTCTTCGATCTTCGTATGACGGAATTGCCCGACAAATACCTTTCTCCTTTATATATATATATTAATATTTCATCTTTACCTTCCTTTAAAGTATAGTGTCTATTAATAAATAATCTCTGTAATAATAATAACAATAATAAGTATACTTAAAATAAAATAACATAGAATAACTATTACAAAAGATATTCAACATTCATAAGATTCATCAATATTCTAATTAGTTATATTATGTTCATATGATCGCACCAAAATCGTTACATGTTCCAAAATTAAAACAAACAAATTACAAATCCACCTCACTAAGAAAATCCCCAAGGCCGTTAAAATGTAGTGTAACCACCCGGGTTACGGATTAATATAAAGTATGGGAAATTAGGCGATTGGTATTTGTTAGTAATAATTATTTCTAATAAAACAACAATGTAACCTCTTTATTGCAAAACAGTTATTTATTATTTACTTCATACTAGTTTCGCATTTCGGCATCATCAGTGAAATAGTCTTACTATTCTAAAACAACCAATATAATTGGTGCGGAGGGACAGTTATTTGGTCGACACATGGTTTAAAGCGGCAAACACAATCGCAAAGATGAAACGTCATACAGCTAAAGATCAGACCCTATCAGCGAACTAAATACAAATTCCGTACACAACCAGCATCATCAGTGTAGGACAGTCAAGAATGTAAAAACTTTTTTCTTCCTTCTAACCTCAATAAAACATGTGGTTGGAGTAGTAGAGGTATGGAGCACAGGCACAAACAGGGGCAACCTTCGAGTCAATTTAAATTAAAATACAGGAAAAACGAAGTGTAAGCAATGATGGTCGGCGAGAGAAAAAAAAACTACTAATTATTTCTAAGACTCTAAGATTTAAGAATCGGTCGAATGGGCACAGCTGCAGTTTAACGCGGGTTATCAGCGGATGTTTGGTAAAGCGAAGATTGCACCGACGACTACGGCGCTGCATGCTACACTGCCGCAGCAGCGATGTCCTTCACGGAAAATATTTTATTTTACATGGCGTTCAATGTGAACGCATCCACCGGGTCCGTTGCAGCAAATCGTGTGCAGCGCAGCGCGGCAGGGCGACGGATGCAGTAAAACAAACAGTTGGCTTGCGTTTGCCGGAATGCCTGCATCGTTGAATATGGAGGAGCAACAAATATTGACGGTTGAAACACATCGGCTAATATACGGTAAGACCTTATCTGCCTACAAAAGCACGCGAATATGCTTGGAAGGAAGTTGCTAATGAAATTGAGGCAAAGGGTTAAGTTTATATATGTTATTATTGATGAATAAATACAGCTTCACTAATTAGGTATACGTTGAAATCAATGTTTAATGGCTTGGTATTGCCATGGAACTTCGCCTGCCGGTGAAGTGAACCAGTCAGCAAAGGTGTTCTGAATGTCGATAGAATATTTGGTAGGCCTTGTATGGCGTCTTACTACCGATCCTGACATACGCAGCGGAAACATGGTCACTTACTCGCAAACAACTGAATCACTTGCAAACTACACAACGAAAAATGGAAAGAACGATGGTAAATATAAATATTACCGATAGAATAACCAATAACGCAATCAGAGCACAAACAAAACTGCTCAGTGTTGCAAGGACTGTAAAACTAAAAAAGTGGAAGTGGGCGGGTCATGTAATACGAATGAATAGTGAAAGATGGACTAAAAGTGTGGTGGAATGGTTCCCGTTTGAGGGCCGCAGAAGTTTGGGGAGACAGAGGCAAAGGTGGAGGGATGAGCTGGAGAGATTCGGCGGGGTAGAATGGAGTAGAGCAGCGACAGACCGAAACGGATGGAGAACTGCAGGGGAGGCTTTTGCCCAGCAGTGGGATGATTAGGCTTAAAGTAAAAGTAAGTAAGTAAAAGTATGGCGTCTTATTTTATTGTTGTTAATGGTATTTACATTATTTTGCGTTACATCAGAGGAATGTTGTTGTGATGGAATAATGATTCATTATGATAATTTTTTTTTCCGTAAATAGGTAATTTTGCAGCGTGCAACATGCAACAGTATTACCGTGGCAAATACAATGTTAACTTCGATTCGTTTCAAGAGAATACGCCAGGTATCAGCAGTGATGCCAAAGGCATTTTCTACCATTCTTCTTGCTCGTGGAAGGCGATAGTTAAAAATCCTTTCCCGATCAGAAAGCTTTTTTCCTGGATATGGACGTAATGTTGTCTCTTAACGGAAATGCTTCGTCGGCTACTAGCGCTATGGGTAAGGGTGTACTAACTGATGGTAGAGGTTGCTTTTCTGGAAAGTTAGGGTCGTTTGCCAACCACAATCTTCCAAAAGGAGAATTAGCAAACACTCCACAATCGCTATTACCACCATATGCACCAACGTCAATCATGATGTTTTTATAATTGGCATCTACAACTGCCCTTAGTACAAGAGAGAATCCGCCTTTATAATTAAAAAAACTTTGAGTTCGGAAAATTCCATTTTCGAAGAAAATTTACGTTGGGACTTTCTCAGTAAAGGCCTTTGTTATACACGGATCTAAGCTATGAAATTGAAACTTGGTTTATGATAACTGATAGTGTTCGTAGAGCTGGCTGACAGCCATTGTTCATTGTCGTGGGAAACGCTAAATGTTGTTACAGTCAAATTCTTGAGGGGTGACAACACCGGATCGTCGATTAGCGGAAACGCCATAATGGCCAAATGTAAAATTAACGTGGGAGAAAATTAGGAGAACGTTTATTGGTAGGTCACCCAGAGTGGCCGGTTTTGTGGGCTAGGTTGGAAAACTTTTAAGGTGGGGAAGCACCCAAAAAGCGCGGGATGCTGGCCACGGAGCTGAATGATTAATTCCGTAGCAGTCACGTTTTGAGTCAGCTTCAAGAAAGACTAGCTTCACCCTTTTGGGCAACATTCAGTTTTAAACTCATAGGAGACAAGTACAAGTAGTGCTTATGTCAATGGGGGCCGTAGGCCCATCGTCGGGGTGGTTGTAGTTTGGTTTGGTCTCAAACTTGGTGGTGGGGTTTTGATGTTATTGTATCTTTCGTTTGTGAGCGTCTGGTGTCGTTAATCTGTGTCCAAAATTTTGGTTTACCTGTTCCGATCGCAGAAAATACCTGGTAGGGGCTTAAGTTGACATTGTTCTGATTTTTTGTGTTACTAAAAATTGTCCAGCTCTTGTCGTGTCAGTTGTTTGATAAATTTATGTTTATTTTTATTGAGAGAAAAGTGCGTTGCCCGTTCGATTGACAGGATTTATTAGTTAACTGTTACTTTGGCACATTGCCATAATTTTGTTTTGTAAGTGCCTGAATTTGATCTTGCCAATTAATTGATATGCCACAATAGAGTGTTGTTGAAGGACTTAATGTGCACCAAGTTGAGTTTGTAGTAAGAAAAGTTGAAGTATCTTATCGAGTTCATGCTTAATTGAGTAACTTGGTGCACGTTATTGTTCTAGGTGTTAATTGTAACAAACTTTGAATATTATTAGATTTTAATTTTAGGGTCATAGTGGTGCTTTTATGGCTAACTAGTTTCGATACCGCATATTATGTCTATTGATTTGAATCAGTGTGGCAGTTTTAAATTTTTATGATATAATTAATTGTACTTTGAATCTTTGTTGGAATTTGTAATTCTTTTTAGCATATTTACTTTAAATTAATCTTTGGGGAAATTCTTAATTCTTTTTATTATAATTGATTTAATTTGAATCTCTGTTGCATTTTTTCAATTCTCTTTTAATATATTTAATTTAATTTGGACCTTGCCTTAGTTGCTTTATTTTAGTCGTGCAGGTTGAAGTTTCCTAATTACCCAGTTAGTGATTGATAGAAATAACGGTTAGTGCAGTCTATTATCTCGAATATTAACATCAAAAGTTCGCATGAGATAAAACTTCCATCCCCTTTTGCTCCACTTTGTCACCTGTTTATTTAACATAAAAAAATTACCTAACCGCTCGGCTAACCACACCTACCCATATCCTGGGTAGTAACAGTAGCAATTAAAAATCTTAAAACAAATCCTCAAAATTATGGAAAAACAAAATTATCTACCACACCAGATTTAAACAATATTATTAGATAAATTTACATTAACTAGTTATCTCCTCCAGCAAGTATAAAGCAAATTTAACCGAACTCCGATATTAACATTCGAATTCAATGGATATTCAATTCCATAAACTTAAACATTTCTACATATTGTAAATTAATTCAAAAGTGCATAAATGAAGTTTTATTTCTCCTGTTGGAATGTTTATTATCAAACAATAAATATGGCTATATGCAGTCCAAATATGAGGTTGCACCAATTTAGAAAATTAAGAGATGATATGATAGTTACACAGTGTATTTCCAATAATTTTGTATACAAAAGAGCATTTAGATCATGTTTTTTTTCTATTATCAGATATGATATCACTTTATGTACGTAGTAATTACGAATATTTCTCTACCAGTTTAAATTTTTGTATCTTTCCTGATACAGTTTTTGGATAGTCGTTAATGATTTTGAGGACACTGGGAATTTTATAATCTGAAATATGTCCTTTGCAAAACTCTTTGATAATATTCAAATTCAATGTTGACCCATTTCGTAGTCTAACGCATGCGCAAACTTCTTCCCCCAACCTTTTGTGCGGTAGGCCTATGATGGTACAATCTATGACGCTCGGATGGGTGGAAATTAGATCTTCGATTTCTTTTGGAAATATGTTTTCACCTCCTCTGTTGATCATGTCTTTGATGCGACCGATTATTCTTCCATAACCGTCTGGATCCATGATGAATTTATCCCTACAAAATTGAAAATATTGTTATGTGAGGACAACAAAATTGGTCTCTAGATACCCTGTTTTTAACCAGTGGTCCGAAGACATTACTTCCTTTGTTTTTTCTGGGTCATCCCAATAACCCAACATATTGCAATATGATCTTATGCATAATTCCCCTGGTTGTCCTATCGGTACAACACAGCCGTTAGCATCGACTACTTTGGCCTCTACGTGGTCTGAAATACATCCAACTGTACTTGTGATTTTATCTTCATCATCATTTTCTAACGATTCATAGACCGCTGAGGTAGTTTCTGTCATGCCAAACAGTGTCTGAAAAATATGTGAATTCATAATTCGTATACAGAATATAGATTTTGTATTGAAAAATTCTAAAAGCGTACTATTAGCGGGAAAATCGGCTGAGAAAACGTGCTCGCCCAGTCATTCATGTGGGGGGGGAAAATGCAACGGTATCGTGAAGCACTCTATCATCCGGCGATACCATTAACGCAGCACGCTGCATGCGGTGGCCACCTTTCTCATATTCATATAACGGGTGATCTAAAATGACAAAGGACAGTTTGAAATTCCCGCCACAGTTTTGAACGTATTTATAGCGTTTTCGACTTACTGCACTTTTTCTGCACTGGCTTGCCCCGGGGCAGTTTTGCGTGTTCGACTTATAATTTTCAGGTGGCACTCGTCGAGTGCGGCGTGTTCGACTTACGACCAAAGTTGCCCTCAGTGCGCACTGAGGGCAATTTTCTTGCTCCGACTTCTGGAGTCGGTGCAGTGTCTGTGCAATATGGCGGACTGTCAACAAGCGATGTCAGGTTGCGCCAAAGTGATAGTGTCACCTTCATAGGTATTCTATGAGTGTCACGGCTTATGGACTTATTATCGTCTTCGTCATCTGCGGGCGAAGAAGATATTTTAATTGCCATGCAGAAATGCAGAAAAACTGCCGCGAATAAAAAATTTTGATATCTACTTTTGATATCCCAAACCGACAGACTGATTATAATAACGTAATTTTTTGATTTTGTTTACCCTTTAAAAATCTATGGGCGCAAAAACCACCCTCGGAAGGTTGCCAGACTTGATATTATCTTAGTGTTACGCTAAAAGGGACAGATTCTGAAAGTTCTAGCTCTTGGACCATTATCTATTAAAATTTATTTATAATTGATTAAAATATGATTCTAACGTGATTCTAACTGTGATTCTAACCTTAATCACGATCGATCACGATCCGACCATTGACAGTTTGTGACACTCTGAAGCGTTCGGCTTACCAACTGCACGAAAAAAGTGCACATCCCACTGGCACGGTGCCGGGTCGCACTGAGAGCGTGCATAGAGCGGCTAAGTCGAAAACGCTATTAGTGTTACTACGATGGATGCGTGCAGGATACAGGTTATGATCGCTGTCATACCATAGTGTTCTCGTCAGTAACGCCGTATGCACATGGGGCAACCGAAAAGAAACTGTAGTAGCGTGGATACCAGGAGACTGCGCGACTAGGCTACGTGCATGTATATTTCAATGACTCAACACACACGGGGCAACCCGTCGTGACGCGCTTATTGGCGCTTATATTGACAGCTGACAGCACTGAACATGGAGCAGCAGTTGAACTTAAAATTTGTGAGTTTGGTATAAAACTATCCTGTGCTGTACAATTATAAAGAAGAGGGCTACACAACAAAATATGTAACGGACAAAGCTTGGAGTGATGTGGGAAAAGAAGTCAATGTGCTTTTAATATCCGCTCCTCAGCACTCACGCATTCCCTCATGTTGGTACTTTCTTTATGTAGGCCTTGGGAAAAATCGCACCAATTCTAAATAACTCTGGTTCGACATACAATAGAAGCTTTAAAAATTACTATCTGAAATATTGAGTTCTTTTGCTGCAACGAATAATCGGTAGTGGAATTTCTTTTGATATACCTAGAATCTTCTTTTTATTCCATTTCTTCTGCGACGATAATAGTAGTATAGTAACAAATCCTCATCACTGGAATTATCACTGAAATCATTATTATCCACTACGTAGGACAATGATTGCTGTGTGGGCCCTGCTTCCATGATTACATCCAAGATGTACTGATTTAAGGGCAGAGACGAGTAAACTGATTTGGATCTCAACTGTGTGACGATAGACCGTGTGCGGACAAGGCTCAACTTGAGTACCCCAGCCGCCCACGTTACTACAGTTTCGTTTCGGTTGCCCCATGTGCAGCCGGCTTAAGGGTTACGTTCCTCTGCAACATTATTTTTTCTGTTCGAGATTTAATTTGTTATAATTACTATATTTATTTTACCTGATATAAGATACAAGAGATGATGATGAGATGAGGAATTTATTATTTGTTGTTATTTTTATAAAATATTTCAAAATTTATTTTTAAGTTTCAGAATACTTGCTGACTTGTTAACGTTTTATTCATTGCAAAGGTCTTTACCAAGACTAACAAAATTTCCAAAATTTTAATTGTTTCAATTTAAGAGAGAATCAATCGGAGAATATTTGCCTGTACAAGAAAGAATACCTACGCCACTAAACAAAAATAACAGCTGTCATTTGCAACCATTACCAACATCACAATTATTCAATGTAGCGGAAAATTCAACCTGCCCTTAGCAATTTTAGATCACTCACCTACTTCCCCGTTACACATACTGAATGTAAAAAACCTTAACTACCACGTCTCCGTTTAGAGTTCAATAAAAATAGGGATTTTTCTATAAACAGAATATGTATAGCTGTATAGGGGAGAGTGGGCCACAGTGAGACAAAAAATATATAAATTGACATATGATGACGCTAGTGGTTAATTTTTGCTTTATCATTAAACTGTTGTCCACAGACACCTAAACAATACAAGATATTTAAAAATTGCTATAGCTAGGTAAGGAAGACCTATCCGGCGTGAATCAATATAATATATTGTTTACTCAAAATGATGTCTGTTATCGCTGGTTACCGTTTGGCACACATCTCATAGAGCATCCCGTATAATAGAAAGTGAACATTTTACTAAGATAAGGTCAAGGAAACCGTAATCTTTGTCTAAATTATAGGTAAGCGATCTGAGTTACGTTAAGTGGCATTTTAAAGAGATTACTTACAAATATATTTTTCAAATTTAGAACGCTTTTCATATCCCTGAAAAGTTGCGGTGAGCACACAGCGCCAGCCGTAAAAGCAACTTCTAAGTCTTCAATACACAGCTTCTTTTCTTTTTGTAAGTTTACAACGTCTATATGCATGGTTGGAGTTCCACAGGTAACTGTGCAACTAAAAGTTAATAATTCCACCTACTAAAATCTAACACAATTAAAATAAAACATACTTCTCTTCAGAAAGGGCATGCAATGTGTCGATTCCACTGAATAGGGGTGATGGTAGAATCATGGTATTTGCAGCGCATGTCACTCCAATTATGCCGAATGTATATCCGTAAGTATGAAAGAAAGGGACAGGCAAACATATTCGGTGATGTTTTTTGTGAAGTTTTGCTCGTTTGTGCATCAAATTTGCGTTGTTTACCAGGTTGAAATGGGATAGTACGGTCGCCTTTGGTTTACCTGTGGTGCCCTATAATGATCACATAGTTTCATTGCAGAAAAATTCAGTTGCTCTTAATAAACACATCAATTATTTATTGTAATTATTATCATTAATTAAATTAAAATTATCATAAAATAAAATTAGTGGTTGCTACCGGCGTTCGAATTTACTAAAACGCTTTAACGACAAGAATCCAAAAAGCAAACTAACCAGTCAACAAAAAAATTTACCGGACAGATGACTGATTCGGGTAGGCCTTTTTCCATGGAATCTGAATCAGAATACAAAACTGACAAACTGGCTTTAGTATTTTGAGAAATTTACAATTGTAAATTCTAAATAGGAAGACATTAAGATTAATTCTTAAGTTATATACGAATTATTTGTTTATAATATGCATTATGTTTTAGTTATACGCAAGTAATCTAAACTCGTGACCGTTTTCTTTAACCAAATGGGTAAAAAATAAAAAAACCAAGAGAAAATAACAACATAATTAAATAGAACTAAATTTAAATGTTCAAACTGTCACATTAAAATAAATGTGTATGTATGTGGGAAAATATTCTTAATTTGAAGGTCAGGAGTTTTAATTTATTGCTCATAACTCAAAAATTTATGCATTTAAAAAAATATTTCTAAAAAAGTTCTTAAAATTAATCTTAGAATTAAAAAAATACATCTATTAGAACATCGAAAAGTTGTCAAATTTCCATAATAAAATAAACACACTGTATATTAAAACGAGAGGTTTCTTAAACATAAAACTTTTATTTGAAAAATTTTTTTTTCGTTGTTGCATAATAATTTAGGTGTTGTTTAGCTTATAATTAAATAATAATGCATTTTATTAAGAAATGTTTCCTATAAAAATTCCTTAGAATTAATCTTAGCTTTAAAAAATATTAATAATATATAGGGTGTTCTATTTAAAGGAAAGGTTACCAAATTTCCATAATAAAAAGAGCCTTATTCGCTTATTTAAAGCCACAAAACTTTCGTTTGAACAATTTTTTTTAAATTTCTTACGGTTGGAGAATTATTTAGGTGTTTTGGTAATTTTGGCTAATCCTGCATGTATTAGTTTTTAAAATTGACATAAATCGTGTTTGCTAAAACAAACCCTGTACAATGAAACAACATCTTACCGAGGTATACATGATACAACATGGGTCGTCTGCCTGTACATTCTTCTGACTATTTTGAATTTCGTTTATGTCTGCATCATCGCACATAGATTCCAATTCACTGAATGCATATGTACCTCTAAAGAGGAATTTTTAAATAAACTTGGCATTGTTTTTGAGGTCTACGTACCTTTTTGCAATATCAGATATCACTACTACACTTTGCAAAGATGGCACCTTGGCTGATTTCAATGCTCTTGGGTCGCATTTCTCGAAGTTGGGAAATAAATCTTGCAAAATTTGGTAGCAGTCCATCAACTTATATTCTCGCTGCATAACCAATAATTTACAGTTTACCTTATTTATACAATATTCCAATTCTTGTCGTTGGGAAGCTGGATTGATGTTCACCTGAGGTGAATAAATTTTGACAATTTGTAATATCGGGAAAATATGATGGCGATCTTACCAATATAAGACCGGATCTAGCGCACGCATATGCGGTGAGGTACCATTCCAATGAATTTGTAGCCCAAATTCCAACTCTATCTCCACGAATTAAGCCAAGTTTCATGAAAGACGCAGCTAAGCTGTCGGCTCTTCTTATAGCTTCAATATATGTCAGAGATTTGTTTTGGTGCCGGGATTTTACTGCTGTACGGGAACCATGAAGTTTTGCAGTGTTCTCCAATAGATTACCTACAGTCTCTAACTTCAATGGTTCATTTCCTATATTATGCATATAGCTTACTCCACTGTAGCATCTGGAAAGTGACAATTTCGGTTTGTTTTTTTTTTCGTTATTTCCATAGGTTGGGGGAAGAAACAGTGTAGCTTACAATTTTTTTTCTTTTTTGACAATTATGTTCATGGTGCACTAACAAAATCCCTCGATTTGCAAGAAGTACAAGTAATACGAGGAAAATTAAGAAAGACTATATGGATGGCCTAGCTTCAATATGTACCTATGGTTTAACCATTACGATACGTGGTATTCCAGCCATCGATATTCCTTTGGGAATTAAAATGTTGACTTATTTCTCTCGAGGCATATGATGAAGTACACAACAAGCTAATCTAACCGATTACCCATTTTCTGGAGAAAGTAACGTGGTAGCTTTAAGTTGACGGTAGTTTTTGTTAATAACGCAAAGCAATATTTTTAGAAAATATACCCATCTGTCCTCTGCCTTCTTTTTACTTTATCATACGCAGTATGTAAAGTATTGTAATCATGCCAAAAAAATTTTTTGAGATTTTAGCGGAAATATGTCTTGTTGGGTCCCCTGAACATTTTTGACCAAGGTACAAAAAATGTCTGTGTGTGTGTGTGTGTGTGTGTATGTGTGTGTGTATGTGTGTGTGTGTGTGTGTGTGTGTGTGTGTGTGTGTGTGTGTGTACCCGTTTTTGTGGCGACGATTCCGGAGAAACTACTAAAGGTGTCGGGACGAAACTTCATATTTAGAAGTTTCATAACCAAACTTAGAGCTGAAAAGCTTTCTGTTGAAAAGGGTCCAAAGGAACTGGTGGTTTACTCATAGCATTTTTCGAAGATTTTGCAAGTGAGCCGCTATTTGTGTAATGTCGTCAAAATAGTTAAATAATAAATTAAAGGAGAGGAAATTTTCTATAATTTATGTATATAACATTTTTTGGTAGAATTTATAGTTTAGCTGCATGAGCAAATTCTATTTAATCGAGATCGGTCGTACTGCTTTAAAACTAGTAGCCAGGATATGTCAGATTTTTTGATTCTAATGACAGTAGCTAGTGTCAAACGCTAATGTTTTGAAAATACTACTGTCAATATAGGCTGCGTTCGGATATTGAACCCCGTTACACTTTTTACACCCAATAACACGTAGGTGTCATTTGGACGCTGTACCCGGTGTCAACGGAGTACAATATCCGAACGCAGCTTTAATCGAGATATCTGTCTAGTTCTACTATTTTTATTTTAATGCAGACATAGCCGATCTCGATCAAATAGAATCTCATGCAGCTAAACTATTAATTTTATATATAGTATGATAAAGTCATGTGCCTGGCCACATCAGATTGTTTCTAAATAAGAATTAATACTTAAAAAATAATAATTAGGTAATACTTCAACATATCAGTTTGCTTAACACATCGTCCATTACTGGTAGTAGCTGGATGTATATACTAGGGTTGCCACTTCTCTAAAACTCATCACGAGATGACATTTTGAATAGAGCGGGGCACATTTTTGTTTTTGATCAATACACTAAAACAATCTTATACTACTACTCAACTGCTTGTTTTTAAGTTTTACTCAACAACCGATTGCCTTCACCATATGTAATACATAATTGATATTCCCGAATGTTTTTATGAATTATAGGTTAATAATCTGGTGACATACAGGCGGAATGTAAATTTTAAATAAATCAAAAATTACAACCACAACCTGGATTTGAACCACGGACCTTTGCGTATCTAGCACAATCCTCTCCCATCTGAGCTATTGTCACCATATTATTAACCTATAATATTAGTGGGATGAATGTCTCCATGGTCATTGGAATTTGCAATGTGGTAAAGTTACGCAAATAAAAATTCCAACGTATTTATTCTTGTGTATTCGTGGTTACATGTTTCGAGACCAACGTCTCGTCATCAGACCATACTGGAAAATAGAAAAGATATGACAATATATCTCAAACGAACGTTACAATCTGAACATATAAAAGTATATAAATATTAATATAATAATTCTTTGACGGTACAATACTTTATCATACTGCGTATGATAAAGTAACAATACCTGTCTCAATTCTGTCAAGTGTAGGTGACGAATTCTGTGAATTTCGGCGTTTTTTTTTTTGTTGAACGCAATAAGACTACGACATAGCTACCAACAATCTTAAAATTCGTCACCTAGACTCGACAGAATTGAGCCGGATATTTTTACTTTATCATAGGCAGTATGTAAAGTATTGTAATCGTGCCAAAAAAATTTTTGAGTCCTTTTGAGTCCCCTATTAATTTTAGTCACTTTTGGTTAAATGATTACGTGACCAAACAAAAATCCGAATTTGGGGCGATGAGAATCCACGAGCTATTGTCGAAACACCACTAAATCCACAAAAACTTTCACATAAGGGCCAATGATTCCACCAGCCCATAATGCGCACCAAATGGTCAGTTTTTGTGGATTTAATGGTGTTTCGACAATAGCTCGTGGATTCTCATCGCCCCAAATTCGGAAATTCTGTTCACGTAACCATTTAAACAAACGTGTGCTTCATCACTGAACAAAAAAAAAGATTTGAACAATTTTCGAGACGTTCCTCTGGCGTCAGTCTATTCATAATGAATTGCCGAGAACTGTCACATTGGCTCTTGCAGAGAACAGTGTTGCCAAATTAAAGTTTTCTCCTCTAAAATTTATTAACGGCGACTTGATGCCAGTAGATTATTTTCTTTAGGGATATGTAAAGCCACATGTCTATGCCGATAAACCCGAAACACTTGAGTACTTGGAAGCCAACATTTGACTCGTGATTGCCGAACTACAGCCTGAAGTACTGCAAAGGGTATGTGAAAATTGGACCTCTAGATTACGCCATGTACGCACCAGTCGTGGGAGCCACATGCCCGAAATCATATTGAAATGTTAATGCCAAACAATTATCTTTGAAATAAAAAACAATTCATTAGTATAAATATAAAAATGTGTGTGTAATTTCAATTTAAAGTTCTCCGCCTTAAAAAAAACAGTCTTTATGCGATCGTTTCAACAAACATTTATTTATTTATTCATTTTCTATTTGAAGAACTTTATGTATATAAACCATTGATATCAACACATACAGGAGACGCAGCATTTCCATAGACCACCTCACACTGTTCCACCAACTGAACAAATTACACAAAATGAACCCCTACGAGGAATTTGAAATAATTAAATACTACTCAAACGCACATCAGTTGCTAAACAAACTTGTAAACACCGCCATATCCGCGATTGCCGAGCCATCTTCTAGTAATGAATAGAACCTCGATGTATTTACATTTACGCATAAGCTAACCACAACAAGCCAGTAAACCAGCATTAAAAAATTAGAGAAGGTCTAATTTCAGGCGCTGTGAGTAGTAACAGTAACGATGTCAATCTACCCCGACAAACGCCTTACTAGCGGAAAATGCAGAACTTTTTTGACTTGAAATCGAGCACGCAGCCAGTCTTCCGAATGGAATCCAGATCTGCATAGCTGGTGATAGCAATACGTGAAACGGTTTAAACATGCCTATTGCAAAGTATTAAACAGGCAATTATCTTTATTCACAGCCAAAGCGCAAGAATACGAAAGCAAACCATCTAGCAAACAGTGGACGAGACAGTGCAGTAATGATAGAGATCAAAGTGAATAGCCAGGAGTATGTACCACCAATCATAGTTAGGAAGAAAGTTGGCTTGAGACAACATCATCGGCAAAGGGAACGTACTACTCCTCAAATGAAAAGAGTTTTTCGAGAGAACCATAACACTAGTCAACAAAATTTTAAAAAAATCTATATTAGGTGCCACTATTTTTTTATATACCTTGGTACGCTTAAGTCAAAAATCGCATTAAAAAAAATTTGAATGGATACGTTTTGGAAAAAATATGTTTTTTCGGTGGTAGTTTGACTAATTGGAACATATCTCGAGTTCGGCACATCAAATTAAAGCCAATTGAATCACCAAGTTATTAATCTTGTTTTCCAATCGCTTCAGTAGTTTCAGAGCAATGGACCACATTTTGGAAAATTTTTGGCACAAATGATAATCGAACAGGTACTTAATCGCCGGGGAAATGTGGAAATCGTGAAATTATGCTCAGTTTCTTATTTTTTACGTAGAGTTTGCACTTTTACAAAGGGACCAACGTACTTACGATGAAAATCTATGGAAAAATGACGAAGTTATGATCAATTATGATTGATGCGTACCAAACTACCAACAGTTGTGTAAATTGTTTAACATCACCTGTGTAATGAAATACATATACTTTCATCTCCATTATTCATAAATCATTCTGCTCATATAGATACACATTATTGACTTAGCATTCCATGTATATTGTAATACGATATGTTTGTAAACAACCATGAATTATTGTTTAAGTGCTTACTGCAAATTGTTGTTATTGTTATTGTTTGTTTATGTACGTGATTAGTGTAATGTCTTTTAATACAAATGGTGTCCTTGCAAACTATATCAAATATTGACCCGTTTATATTGACATTAAATTGTAATATATAAAGAACTATTTCACTGTAACAAAGGAAGAGTAATTTAACAACATACCAAAACTGTAATTTCAACAGTTCCCGTCGAAACGTTACAACAAGTAAACCAAATAGACGAGTGTTAAGACATCTACGTTTTATTTCTAAGTTCCAATTCCAACACCTGATAATTATAAAAAGAGTAAAAGACAACGAGCCTTTGAGTGCAAGAATAACCCAGATGATTTCTGTTATGTGTGTGGTGATCATGCCGTCAACAAAAGTCAACGGAAATTTACAAATTCGCTACAAGAGAATTATCTCCAATACTTTGAAATAGCAGTTGAAAATCTTCACGAACCTTGGACACCTAGTAGGTATTCTCTGTCTTACTTGTCATATAAATCTTAGTGGATGGGCTTCTGGCTTGACAGGATATGTATTTGGTGATGATTTAATATAAATATTTAACGGATTATATTTTATATATTAGGCGGTACATGAAATTCGGTGTACCTATGATTTGGAGGAAACCATTTTGTCATGCGACCGACTGCTATTTTTGTTTAAGCAAACAGACTGGCATTGGAAAAAGTATGCGATGGATTTACGCAAATGTGCAATCGGTCACCTTACCAACTTCGCATTCGGATACCTACACTTCCCATTCCCAAGTGTCCGGATACACTTAACACTTTAATAAAACATTAGGAATTTTTAATAAGTGTTTTTATTTTTGTTGTTAAAACTCAACGTACAATATTTTTACGGAGCTATGTATTTTAATGAAGCGCGTCGAAAGACTTGCGAGACTAATCTACCATTAAACAAAGCAAGCATAAAATATTATGTTTCATTCTTCTATTGTCAGCAACTTCTTAGATTGCGTCGTTCGTCCGTGGTAACTCTTCCCCTCTTGGAGTGAGCCAAGGATTGAGGCAGACTGGGACAAATTCTTGGGGCGCCGGCCTTCGGGTCAGCTGTTGTAATGATAAACAGCAAAATTGTAAAAGCTGTTATCAGGGAAGCAGTGGAACTCCAGGTGTTGGTTACATGAGCGCTGGATAATTCCTCCAAGCGGACATCAAGGTTGGCAAGATTACTTCGGGTTTCGTTGAAGGTTTCCAGATGCAGATTCTTCAAATGGACATCTTCGAGTTGCCAATGGGGTCTTCGAACGGACAGCATTGTTAGGTTGATTGGTGTTAAATGAATTTGCCGGTCTATGTAATGAGCTGATGTTGTCCTCAAAATCTCGTATCCTAGGTTTACAGAGCATTCGGATGTTGATTGAATTAACAGATTGCCTTGGAGCGATCGAACTTCTTGTCGGCGATCACATTGAATTTCGGCAGACTGATTTGCTTGGAATAGGATCCAGTCTGAATTTGTCGGATGGATCATTTCAGCGTCCAACTAGGGCCCCCGGGTATATGTGCAGGCGGTTATCGGGAGATGTCGCAGCAGCTGATAAGCACAGGTTGTGTGTTTTCTTGCATCCAGACATAAGAGTGCCATACATAAGTATTCTTGATATTGTAATAGTTTGCATTTTTCGGACTGTATAATATACCTATCTCTATTTTCTGCCAGGTGAGATTGGGGCAGGTTTAGGACAAGGTAATTGGAATTTTGTTTAACAGGTAGCAGAATTAATTTATGATATTGATAAATATGTTGGTTCGGTTAACGGAATTTCTAACAGGAATGTGAGCACGTATGATTTTACGTAGGCTTTGACTGTTATTACTTTTTCCAAAACGTATAAGTTTTCGCTTTTTCGTGGTAGAACAAGATCTTGATTTGTCACAGACGTTTGAATATATTCCAATTCAATAAGTAATTCTTCTGCGGAGATGATTGCTGGATGGTAGGTATCTAGTTTCGAGAACGTCTTGGCTATTAATAACCGACTAGTGATGGTTAACGCGATATTTATTGTAACAATTAGTGATGTGTGCGCTCTCAGATAGGTTTGATATTGAATTTTGTCTTGTTCATTCCGTTCCAAATAGATGATAATTTCGTGCAAATTACAAGCTGTTTCATTTTGATTTTCTGCAAGTATTTGAAGGTTGTTTTCGTAACTGTTTAAAGTTCCTTGTGCCAAATGTATTTGTGCTTGTAAATTTTTTATAAGTTCTTTTTGATTTTCTGTTAAATCCTGTATTAGTTGGTCATATTTTACTGCATCATCTGCGTCAAGGTTTCCTGAAACCGCCTTGATAATTGAGCCAAGAAAGTTAAAAGCTCCACGAGTTCTTCTAACGGTTGGTATTAATTGATCTCTTTCATAATTTAGTTGATCCACTAGATTACGAAGCTCTATGACGAGGGTTGTTAGATCCTGCTTATCTTCGTTATCAGGCATATCTTCTACAGCGGTTTGTAGATTTTCAAAGTGTATGTTAAGCTGGTTGATTTGGTCGACTAACGGCCAAAGGTCGCATCGTATTACTGTGGTCCAATAGCTTATTTGGTTCTTCGCAATTCCAAGATGTAGAGGAAATAGCGGGCCATCCAAAGGTGTTATACTTACATCGGCGGAGGCGCACCAGCATCTGGAACAATACCGTGCTTCAGTCTTCTAGTATAATAAGTCTGAATTCCTCTTTTTGTGTCTACATCTACGGTATCATTTTCATTAATTTTTAAAATTTTATAGGGACCAAAGTAAGGCTTTACCATTTTGTTGCTTTTGGTAATATTTTTTACGTACACTTTTTCTCCCACACTCCATGATGTTGTCTTGACTAATTCTTGTTGCTTTTCCTGAGTTTTCTCTTTACGCCGCTGGTCCTTCTGCTTGATGTTCTCGTACAGCAGGGACATTCGATTTGTATGCCTGGATACAATCTCTTGATAAGTTGTTGTACCATAAAATAAGTCCATCGGATTTCGTGTTTTTGTATGACCATACAATGCTTCAAATGGAGTCATTCCAATTGCGCTGTTCATTGAATTATTATAAGCTATGATTGCCATTCTAACTCTTCGATTTGTTGGTAAATTGCGGCCATCTTCTAGACATCTAAGGTGTTCTAAGAGTGTCGAGTGGAATCGTTCCACATTCGCTTGGCTCTCTGGGTTTTTGGCCGTACCAAAATGTAACGTGATTTTATGAAGAGAGGCCAATTCCTTTATTAGTTTATTGTTAAACTCTGCGCCTTTGTCAGCTCGTATTTCTTGAGGTATGCCATAGTAACTAAAATAAGTTAGAAAAGCATCAAAGACGTCTGTATGGTGAGATATTTTTCATTACTACACGAGAATAGATCTACAAAGATTTTTTCGAACGGTGCATCAGGTGTTTCCGTTTCAGGTAATGGCGGTACATCGGGATGCCTATTGTACTTCGATCGATTACAGGTATCGCATGACTTTACAATTTGAGTTATCAATTTTTCCATTTCTGGCCACCAATAACTGCGTTTTAAATGTTCCAATGTTTCCTCTGTGATTTGTTAATCCTTGGTGGTAAGATGTTACAATCTGAGACAACATCGACTTTTCGTAAACATCGAACAATACGTGGGCCTTTGTTGGTCATACATTCGGTATAAACTCTGCATAATCTTTTATATAATTCTTCATTTGTGGTATATAAATAGAATGTGGATTGTTCACTCATGTATTCCTTGAATAATTTTAATATCGCCACATCGTAGTAATCTCTTGGTATTTTCACAAAATGGATAGTGATATTGTTATTTCTTGTTTTAATTTCGACTTGTAGATTTTTCGCCAAAGTTTCTGTAACAATAAATTATCTTTTCTTGTTATCGATGATAGTATCCTGAATTTCAATTGTTTTTGCAGGCTGTTGAGTAGCTGTTGAATGAATAGTATCCGAGTCAGAAATTTCTTCATATACGCCAATATTTTCTGTTATAGAACGCGGATTAACTGTCATGCGCATTTCTTTGCGATTATCTTGACTAGTTGAGGGTTCAAGTGGTCCTGGGATAATGTCGATGCCTAATTCTTCGATAAGCTCCATTAGTTCGTCATCGTCTACATTTGGGGTGATACTGTCCAAATCTTCTTGTGTAATAGGATTTAATTCAGTCAGTCGTATTCTTGAGAGGGCATCGGCATTGGTGTTATGTTTTCCCTTTTTATATATAATTTCAAAATCGTCATATTCTTCTGGTTCTGAGATTTCGGGAGTTGCCTCAATAGCATTAGAAATCCATTGTCTTTTCGGCGGAGGCTTTACTGTTGAAGACCCTGCGCGTTTTTGGGCACTGGTGTCGATATCCATAGGTGTTGGTCTATACGGCCGTTGGTGAAGTTGGGCCGAAGTCTTGGCGAAAGATTGATTTGGTCGTTGAGCCGGCCCTGCATAGTACATTACTCTTGGTGGTAATTGCGCGGGTGGTATGTACTGATTTGGTTGCTGCATCGGCCTACGTGGCGGTGCTGTTGACCGCAAATGCGTCCGGGATTGGTTTACAGCTTGCTGTCCTTGTCCCACTTGTCTGGGTTGATTCGGTGCAGCTTGTCTAAAGCTAGACAGAAAGCGATGCTTCTGCGTATTATAGTTGACGACTTCGAGTGCATAAGCTTCGGCGGTTTCTATATCAGCTGGTCGACGTAACTTGACCTCCATGCCAATGGTTGCACTGATAAGATCCAGGCCAAACAAATAAGTTCGTAGAGCAATTTGATTGTACTGATTCTGTTTAATTTGCCTTAAAGCAGCGTTTTGTTCTTCGAGATTAATTTTTGAAAGCAGGGTATAAAGGGTTTATTTGATTTTGTTTGCATAACTTGACGTTGTATCGTCTCTTCTTGGTGTCAAGCAATTTAGATCATACGCAAGTACGTCTTCCGATCGCTTATCGCCAAAGAAATGAATTAAGATATTCTTCAACTCGGGCCACGTTGCTGGTGCTCTATTGGCGTCGACAGCTTCTCTGGCTTTACCACGTAGTTTTCCCATAAAAACTAGCAACACACGTTTTCCCATACGTACTTCGTTTTGATTTTGGGGGGCTGCTGGTAGATACTCCTCTATCAAGAATTGGCAAGCGTTGATGTAACTCCGCAGCGTGATTTTATCACCATCAAATACCGGAATTAGGTCCTGGTCGACTTTAGTTATTTCTCGAGCCATGTTCAGTTCTTCTAAGGCCCTAACTAATTCGTTAATATTCACCGTTTACACGTTTACTCACACGGAAAATAGACAGGGATGGGTTGGCAGAAAATGAGTGGTACTTACAGTGCTAATCCTAGGATTATCGCTGTCTTCATTGGGTTTCTTCTTTGTCTTGTTGGAGTCCTGGAAACCAGTCAGCAATTGGAGAAGGCTGATTCCTCGGCAGGTTCTCTTCTTCGTCCAGGGATGTGGACAATTTTAGCTTCGTCCTCGGCTGGGCGTTCTTGGTGTTTTAGGATTTCAACAATAAAGAACAAAAGTTCACCGCGTTATTCGTATATTGACACGATTTGAGAGTCAACACAAACAATCACACACGTTTGTCAATATCCTACTGACTGCGCCACTTAACACTTTAATAAAACATTAGGAATTTTTAATAAGTGTTTTTATTTTTGTTGTTAAAACTCAACGTACAATATTTTTACGGAGCTATGTATTTTAATGAAGCGCGTCGAAAGACTTGCGAGACTAATCTACCATTAAACAAAGCAAGCATAAAATATTATGTTTCATTCTTCTATTGTCAGCAACTTCTTAGATTGCGTCGTTCGTCCGTGGTAACTATACATCTACTCCGAAAACAAGTTCCGATTCATCAGAAGATATGGAGGAATCAAATGAAAGCGATTTCGCTGGGAGTGAAGGGCACTGTCTCCTAAGTCAGGCTGAATTGAAATATTGGGTGACAGAATTGGATCTTTCAAAAGATAAAGTAGAATTACATGCATCTCGGATGAAGCAATACAACTTTTTGGCTCCGAATATTAATACAACTTACTACAGAGACCGCGACAAGCCTTACGCCATGTATTATACGGCAGAAGATAACATACGCTTTTGCAAGGACATTCCAGGTTTGTTCGAGGAGCTTGGACAGCCTTACAATGCATATGAGTGGCGGCTATTTATTGACGGTAGTAAAGAAAGTTTGAAAGCAGTGATTTTGCATAACGGAAACGAGAAACCATCGATTCCCATCGCACATGCAGTCAACACTATAGAATCATACGAGACTATGGTCAAATTGTTGAAATTTATCAAGTATGAAGAACACGACTGGAAAGTTTGTGCCGATTTGAAAGTGGTGGGCATGTTATGTGGAATGCAAGGTGGCTACACAAAATATTGCTGTTTCCTATGCCTCTGGGACAGCCGTACTCGAGAACATCATTATAAACGAAAACAATGGCCGGAAAGAAAAAAGCCCGCAGTGGGCGAATACAACATTAAATATGTCCCACTCATCGAAAGAAAACATCATTCTTCCACCACTACATATTAACCTTGGACTCTTCAAAAATTTTGAAAGCATTGAATAAAGAAGGCGAAGCGTTTGCTTATTTGAGAACGTTATTTAAAACTCTTTCTTTTGCGAAAATCAATGAAGGTGTTTTTGACGGTCCACAAATAGGGAAGCTGTTGAAAGATGAAAAATTTCAAAGATATTTGTCATCGGATGAGGCAGCAGCCTGGAATTCTTTTAAGCTAATTGTTTTTGATTTCCTTGGAAATAACAAAAGCCCGAACTTCCGAACTTGTTGAGGATTTGCTTCAGAAATATGCAAAAATAGGTATAGAATAACACTGTTATTCTATGCATTTTCTGATATATGCTTTTAATTTTCTTTATTTTTCCAACAGGCGCCAACATGTCTCTGAAAATTCACTCCTTACATTCGCACCTGGATTTTTTTCCTTTTTACTTTATCATACGCAGTATGTAAAGTATTGTAATCGTGCCAAAAAAAAATTTTGAGATTTTAGCGGAAATATGTCTTTTTGGGTCCCCTGAACATTTTTGACCAAGGTTCAAAAAAATGTCTGTGTGTGTGTATGTGTGTGTGTGTGTGTACCCGTTTTTTGTGGCGACGATTCCGGAGAAACTACTAAAGGTATCGGGACGAAACTTCATATTTAGAAGTTTCGTAACCAAACTTAGAGCTGAAAAGCTTTCTGTTGAAGAGGGTCCAAAGGAACTGGAGGTTTAGTCTTAGCATTTTTGAAAGATTTTGCAAAAAAGCCGCCATTTCTGGAATTTCGTCGAAATAGTTAAATAATAAATTAAAGATGAGGAAATTCTGAATAATTTATCACAATGACATTTTTTGGTACAATCAATAGTTTAGCTGCATGAGCAAATTCTATTTCTACGAGATCGGTCGTACTGCATGAAAACTAGTAGCCAGGATTTGTCAGATTTTTTGATTCTAATGACAGTAGGTAGTCTTGGTGTCAAACGCTAATGTTTTGACAATAACTTCTGTCAATATAAGCTGCGTTCTCATATTGCATAACACTTTTTACACCCAATAACACGTAAGTGTCATTTGGACGGTGTACCCGGTGTCAACGGAGTACAATATCCGAACGCAGCTTTAATCGACATATCTGTCTAGTTCTAGTAGTTTTATTTTAATGCAGGCATGGCCGATCTCGATCAAATAGAGTCTCATGCAGCTAAACTATTAATTTTATATATAGTATGATAAAGTCATGTGCCTGGCCACATCAGATGTTTTTGGAGAATTTTGGAGACGTTAGTGACGGGCATGGTGAGAGGTTCCACCAGGAGATAAAGACCATTGAGAGGCGCTACCAAGGATTTTGGAACGAAAGAATGATGGGGGATTATATCTTGTTCCTCATAAGAGAAACAGATACCGACAAGAACAGAAGGCGAAGCAGGAACCAGAATCATTTCGAATGTAATTATATATTGCAAACATACAATAAAAATAAACGAAATTATTCAAACCGATAAATAGAGAAAAGGTTGATTTTTGGTAGTTTGGTACCTATCAATCATAATTGCTCATAACTTCGGCATTTTTTGATAGATTTTTATCGTAAATTCATTGTTGTCTTCGCAATAGTGTATACTCTATGTAAAAAAATCTGATGTGGCCAGGCACATGACTTTATCATACTATATATAAAATTAATAGTTTAGCTGCATGAGATTCTATTTGAACGAGATCGGCTATGTCTGCATTAAAATAAAACTAGTAGAACTAGACAGATATCTCGATTAAAGCTGCGTTCGGATGTTGTACTCCGTTGACACCGGGTACACCGTCCAAATGACACTTACGTGTTAGTGGGTGTAAAAAGTGTAACGGTGTACAATATCCGAACGCAGCCTATATTGACAGTAGTATTTTCAAAACATTAGGCAATTTCGCGTGGAACGGTTCGGTTGCGGTTCGACTACCGATTTGAACCAACCATTTTCACATGGCGATTGATGACGTAACGGTTGCAGTTGGTTCGATTCGGTCCGTCAAAATCTTGAACCTGCCTGGCAAGACGGTTTGAAATATCGGTTCGTTTGGGTTGTCATTTTTAGGTTATAAATTGTAAAATGCTGGTAAAATGGATAGGTATGTAGTTGGCGGAATGCGCGGTAGACCACTGCGTATGTCATTACTGTCATATTTAACAATAAGTGGGGCACCTAACCTATGAATCGAACCGGATCATTTTCCGTCGAGCGGTTACTGACGTTTCAAAAATGATGGCGATTTAGAACTGTTCTGTCAACCACATCCAACCGCCAACCGGAACCAAATCGAACCGTTTAGCCACGCGAAATCGCCTATAAGCGTTTGACACTAGCTACTGTCATTAGAATCAAAAAATCTGACATATCCTGGCTACTAGTTTTAAAGCAGTACGACCGATCTCGATGAAATAGAATTTGCTCATGCAGCTAAACTATAAATTCTACCAAAAAATGTCATATACATAAATTATAGAAAATTTCGTCTCCTTTAATTTATTATTTAACTATTTTGACGACATTACACAAATAGCGGCTCATTTACAAAATCTTCGAAAAATGCTAAGAGTAAACCACCAGTTCCTTTGGACCCTTTTCAACAGAAAGCTTTTCAGCTCTAAGTTTGGTTATGAAACTTCTAAATATGAAGTTTTGTCCCGATACCTTTAGTAGTTTCTCCGGAATCGTCGCCACAAAAACGGGTACACACACACACACACAGACATTTTTTTGTACCTTGGTCAAAAATGTTCAGGGGACCCAAAAAGACATTTCCGCTAAAATCTCAAAAATTTTTTTTGGCATGATTACAATACTTTACATACTGCGTATGATAAAGTAAAAATAAGAAACTGACCATATTTCCACGATTTCTACTTTTCACCGGTGATAGAGTAAATGTTCGATTTTCATTTTGGCCACAATTTTTCATGTTGTGGCCCATTGCGTTGAAACTACTGAAGCGATTGAAAAACTATGTCGATAACATTTGTTGGTGATACGATTAGCTTTAATTTGATGTCCCGAGTGACGACATTGGACGTTCCTAAGTCGAGATATGCACCAAATAGCGAAACTACCTCCGAAAAAAAAGAGAAAAAATTCATAATTCGAAAACGTACCCATTCCAAAAGTTTTTAATGCGATTTTTGAGTTTGGCGGACCTAAGTATATAAGGAAAAATAGTCGCATCCAGTGTATATTTTGGGCTCTGATTTATGAAATCAAACACGTGCGGTGAACGGGTAAATGGGCTGTTCAACCATCGATGCACGCGAAAAGTAGGTAACGAATGGAATAATTATTTAGTATTGAAATGAAAAGATTAAAAAATATTGAACACAATAAATTTATATGCAAAATACAAATAGTTTACATTGATATAAAATTTAATATCCGATAGTAATTTTTTCTCCATTTGTGACGTCCCCATTACTATAATTTGACAGGAAAAAATCACATACGCAAAGTTAAAATGGAAAATATACCAGATAATGATATTTACTTCTGTATTATTGAAGAAATGCATATCAATAAATTCACCATCCGTATGATAAGATTACTAATGAAAATTAAAATTAATAGCAATATTAAATCAATAATTAATTAAAACTAAATAATATATTATTTATCTCTTTCAAATAAATCTTATCAGTTCCATGTTATTCCAGTCTTATTTTTCTATGATGTCTGAATCTATTGTATCGTTTCGGTACAGTTCTTTGACTACTTGGCCCGGCTGAGAACTAATAAGTAGGTATAATTTTACCCTCATTACTGGGGAATGTCGCACAGGTGATTCTCGTACATTGGCGAAAAAAATATTTATTCACTGTCAACAGACATTCTACAGTCATTCTTGTTTTATCGTTCTCGACAATCGCAAATTACGACTGCGATCTACATAGGACAATTACTAAGTTATTGATTGATAATATCGTTGTTATATACAGCATACAGGGTTGGTCAAAATATCCGGAGCACCTGAGTAATTGTCCAACCGTAAACATTTTCAAAAAAAAATCTAACATAAGTTGTTTGATTTTAAACAAGCTATCGTCTAAATATATTTTTAATATACAAAGTGCTTATTTTATTATGGAAACTGGCAACCTTTTCGTTTTCTAATAGAACACATATATTTACATTTTATAATTCTAAGATTAATTCCATGAATTTTTTGTAAGAATCATTTTTTATACAATGCATCATTTTTTTAGTTATAAGCAATTAATCAAAACTTATAAACTTTTATTTTAGCTAAACGGATAAAAAATAACAGAACAATTATATAGAAAAATAAAATTACATGTTTGTAATTAAATGTTCAAACAGCAAATTAAAATAAATGTGTGTATGTATGTGGGAAAATATTCAGTTTTAAAGTTCAGGAGTTTTAATTCATTGCTGATAACTAAAAATGATGTACCTATTTTATAAAAACTGGTTCCTACAAAAAATTCTTAGAAATAATCTTAGAATTAAAAAATGTAAAAGTATACAATATTGTTCTATTTGAAAAAGGAAATGTTACCAAATTTCGATAAAATAAAAAAAATGTTTTTTTCTTTATTTTTTTTGCGGTTGGAGAATTATTTAATTATAATTTTAACTAACTCTGTATGGATATGCACTATAATATTTGATTTATACCGCAATACATTATACAAAATAATAAAATAATAATTACATATGCAAATATTTAATTTTGTTTTATTGAAAATGGTTTTATTATGTCTGATATTAGTATATGGTATCTAATATAAATAATCAGAATAAGAAATCATTTAAGAATCAAGCATTTAAGAAATTTTTCAAATATTTAATATATTTTATATTAAATTTTTATTTACGTAATTAAATTAATTATTAATTAATAATAACCACAATTTCAATGAAAGTATGCATAGACACTATACGCTGAGGCAGCGGCTAATTCAGCGACGTCCATTCTAACTTACCCGCAGATGAACACTGAATGCACGAGCCGAACCCCGAGAATGTGTAGGGCCTTCTTTGACCGCTGTCTCACCAGCCTCGCCGAACGTTTCGCCGATTTAATCGGGCTGAGTGTGGAGTTAGCATAAGACGATACATACCGATCGGTACTTGCACGCCAAATCCCTCCGACATCCCCAACAAAAGCCGATAAGGTATGCGATTCCAGTACCTTGGACGACAAACGGAACACTTGGAGTGAGCCCTACGCGGGCTACGTCAGCTTGGATACACCAAGTCTGACATACGGGGTGCAACACAAGAAAACCGAAAATCCCACAGGAACTGCACGGGTTAACAGGGTTTGCTTGTTTACCATATGTAAGTAGGATTTAAGGTGGGGTTTAAATTGATCGGTAGTAGACTAAAAAGTAGTCGCCAAAATTCATTTGAATCCGTCCGGGCACTAGGCAGAACTAAGTCGGGTATTTTTTTTATTGTTAGGAAAGCTTCAAATATACGGATAAAGTGTATCTTGAATGCAAATACCATAATATTCAGTTGTAATAAATTATTAAAATACGACAATTTCAAGGATTTTTACCACCTTATTACGTCGCTGTTCATGCGAATGGGGACGAAATTATTATTTTATCCAATAGATCGAGACTCACTGATTCAATTCCGATTTCATGTCCGATTGAAAGTAGTGCCCAGAAACTGAGATTCTTATGAAAATAAAAACGCTTGTTTCCGGACAGCCATCTGTTGAACTGTACAGGTACCACGTTGCTTAATTCAGCTACTTCCCGTTCCTTGCCCGAGCGTTGTATCGGTTACCATGAATATTTAAAAACAGTATTGTAACACAATTTTATCGTTCTCAGCCATTTGATGAACATAAAGATAACATAAGAAAGGCAGTGTGCAATATAACCTATGTATGTATTTTCGGTAAACTTGAGTTAATATTGAGTGATGTATGTGGTCTGAAGAAAGAAATTGCACGAAGAGTAGCAAGAGTAGCAAGCTGTCTGGTTCTCTCAATACCCAACGGATAAAATTAGAATGAAATAGAAACAACTCAGTACAAAATGCAAAAAAAATAAACCTCTTAGGACCTGGAAAAACATACCACAATATTAGATGCGTAAACCACCATAGAATCGACCAGAAAATATGGGCCAGAGATGATCCGAACTGGTCACCTAGTGAGTATACAAGAAGTAACGGAAGGAAGAGGATGAGGTACGTGGATAAAATTCGAAGAATAGCAAGATGACTTATAAAGGAGTGACATGCGATTAGGGTTCAACTAGTAGAGGCCAATGTCCAAAAACAGCAATATCCGTTTATCAGATATGAAGTATAATTTAGTTTATATTAATTGTATGCATTTAAAAAAATATATATAATTAAAACACCTTTTATTCGTGTTACTCAGAACCTCTATTGCTCGGAAAGATTTACGATGGTATGGTATCAATATGTAAATAAATATAAAATATTTAAAATAAAAAAATAATTAAATATAATATAAATCCTGTAATTCATCATTTTATTAACTTATATCAATATTTTGAAATTCAACGATATTCTTTATACCTATCAACCTAAGAATAAATATTTTGGATCACATAAGAAACTTGTCTCGTACACCCGTGTTGTATATGAATCCTAGGTGTGGCGGGAGATATTATTGTACTAAAGGACAGGCCAGATGGTTAATAGGAAGAAGATAATAATTTTAAACTAGGAGAAAAGGTACAATTCACTCGTGTTTGACAAATACAAGTTTGGGACAGATCCATTAACACTGTCAATCAACAACGCACTATAAACTATCGAGTCTATAAAATTAGCGAACTAAACTAATACAACACTGTCAATAACAAAACGCACTATAAACTATCGAATCTATGGAACAAGCGAGCTAAACTAACAAAATGATGTCCAACACTCTCAATCAAAAAACCACAGCATATAGGTAATTCGCAAATACTTGCTAAACATACGGCTGGAGAACACAGAATAAAGCAACAGGTTGAATAAACACTTTTTACGCTGAAAATATTCGAAACGTAGTACCCCTCCCACTTCGTTCCTTTTGTCAGTGTCCTTTTCACAGTTGTTCACACTACTTTTTATGCAAATAGTCACAGGAAATATCTCCTATAGGTGTATTCTTCCATAACTTTATTACATTTAGGGTCACCATGATTTTATATACTAGTCAAAATGTACAAGTAGGACGATTAGGAAAATCAAGAAACGAAGGAATTTGTTTCACAGACACAAATTTAGTTCAATGATTATTTAAATTTACTGACAAACTTACGCAAGAAATATTTGTTTTATATGCTGAGATAATCTTTTAGGGAATGTTCATTGTTAGTGTTAATATTTTTATAATTCCTATTATTACTTTTGACAGTAAGCGGCTTATTAATTAATTATAATTTAATTATAAATATTATAATTTAATATAAATATGTAGTTTGTTTCTATATTTAATATAACTACAATTTTTTTTTAATTTTATTTATATCTAACAGGTCCATCACATTGTATTGATCCTGAACAATATTTTGTCAGTTTTGTCACAAACCAAAAATCCTGTATGTATCAGTAAAATACAAATTGTGTCAATTGGTATGTAAAACATTTTATTGCCTTACCTGGCGCGCCCCTAGTACTCGAAAAAAAAACGCGGATCTCAAGCACAGGTCACGTGCACAGACCATGTAAAATCGTCAGCTTCCCCAAATATATCTAAAATTGCATTGAACCGCCATCTCTTAACAAGAGGCTCTGCATGCCGTATAGTTGGTTGCATAATATTTATAATTATGCCTATTTACTATTTCGAACCCCATCTTAAGAAAGAATCGGTAGACTACTGAAGAAATCTGAGATCATGGTAAAGTATAAGGCACCAGCTAAGATAAAGGATTTTTTGCCCAACCAAAAATATATCACACCAGTCCTGAAGAACGAAAGGGTACACAAGATAACGTGCGAGTGTGGAACGTGCTATATGGGACAAACAGAGCGAACCATCGAATTCGAGCCAAAGAACACAGTAGAAAAAGCCGGCTAGCCAAGATTCAACAATCCGCTATTGTTGAACACTACCATTAGTCGGGGCGGGCACAGAATGGACTTCGATGACACGAAGATATTGGCAAGGTTGAGTAATTATCATCGAAGGCTTATTAGAGAAGCCATCGAAAGTTACAAACATCCCAACATTATCGTGAGGACGGCACTGACCTCAGCAGTATCTGGAAATCGATCCCAAGTGGTCAGGTGGAAAACACATGGGAGCGGTAGCTTCAAATGTGTGCAGTGAGGTGTAAATCTAGGTATATTATTATTATTACGTACTTTATTAAAACACATCTGTTAGGTTACGCGGTCATAACTAAACGGAATTTTACGCAAAAGCGTAAATCGAAATAAAATAATTGGGAAATTAAATACATACCTTTTTGCAGAATGTAGTTTAGATCGACATAAACGATAAATGCTGAAGAACTTCATATTTACGTCGTACCATATGTAATGATTAAATTATATGCAACGGCAATAACATTTCCTCGAATTGATTAGAAATACTAATGTTATTGTCAAGGTCTCATCTTTCGTCTTATCACAGGAACGTAGTATACAGCAAAATATAGTATGACATTATCTAAAACATCGACCTTCTAATGTTCGTAAGATAAATGTTGAAATGAGTTGTGGATTATCACATGGAACTCGTTACTGTTATTTATTTTAATAATAATAACTGAAGACTTATACGGGCAAGAGTATGCAGATTAATTTAATTTTTGTATACGGGGCTCTAAAACAGCAATAAAAAGTATTGTTCGAACAAGTTATTGTTTTACCGTTCTTAACTGATACACATATATTTTTCATCCTTTTCGATACAATTTCTAAGATATCACTTTAAAAAAATAAGAAAAAATTATCGATATTGGAAAGGACATGTAAATATAGTAAGAAAAAATGCAGTTTTCCTTACAAAAATGTTTAGAAAATAATGTAGTTCTGTTAATAATGCTGCAAGTTATAGCATTTGTTGTTTCTTACAGTACCTATGTTTCTTGTCTCTCAAATTTTGCAGAAGACTTTTTTTTCTCGACTCATGCTCACTACTATGGTCAATTGTTTTTGCCCCACATCAGAACTTTTGCAAGAAAAGCAGTTAAAAATCCTAATTATTAATGACTTTAACAAAGAAACTTAGATTATGTGAATAGAACTTGAATAATTTTTGGTGGATATATAATTATCGTTTTTGGATGAAAAGCACGTTTTTTAAAAAGCGAATTTATTTCACGTATAATAAAAATACACTGTATATTATACGCGGAGTTCTAAATATAGACTGCAGTGACAATACAGATTATATGCGTGTGTTTGTTATGGGCAGAACTGAGATTACTATTAACAATGCAATGCTTATATAGAGTAAATATGCAATATCAGCGTTTAGTATTATTGTCTTTCATGGGCACGGTGTAACTCCTCCCCTCTTGGAGCGAGCCAACGATTTGGAACTTGTTCCGTATCTTGGGTTGTTAACTTCTTCCCTTGGAGACTTCTTTTTCGTAGGTGCCACAATCCAATCCCGATAAGGACGAATGCTGTCAGGACCATGATGGTGACGGACGTTGTGGAACCCCAAAAATGAGTTACTTGAACTTTGGCTAACTCTTGAAGTTGCAAGTCCAATTGGGCTAATTCAGTCTTCGTAGTGTTGATGGCGGTCATCTGCAGATCTTGGAGACGATGGTCATCTAACTTCCAGTGGGGTTGATCTCCTTTAATCATTGTTAGATTGATCGGGTTGATATTAAATTCTCTGTCAGGGGCTTGGTTTGATGTTGTTTGTAGATATTCGTGTCCAAGGTGGATAGAACATTCAGGTGTCAGTTGAAGGAATAAGTTTCCTTGTAAGAGGCGAACATCTTGACGGTCGTTGCACTTGATCTCGGCTGTTGAGTTGGCCTGGAACAGGATCCATTCGCTCTCGGTGGGATAAATCATCTTGACTTCTAGCGAGGACCATTTGGTGTACGAACATGCTGTTATTGGCAGGTGTCTTAGAATCTGATGTCCACAAAGGGGATGATCAGCTGCATCTTGGCTTGTAGCTTCGCACAGAAATTCTTGTTGATGAATTTCTTTACATTTTGTAGCAACATTAATGTACCTATCCTTATTTTCCGCTAGGAAAGGTTTGGGAATATTAAGGATTAGATAACTGGCATTTTCTGCTATAGGCAAAGGAATTAATTGATAATACTGGTAAGTGGTTGTTTCTACCAATGGGATTTCCAAAAGAAAGGTAAGTATGTATCCCTTAATATAAGCTTTGACTGAAATAGATTTTTCTATAGTGTAGATATTTTCGATAGTTGGTTTCAAAGGTATTTCTAGGTTTGAAATTGAAGTCTGTATAAATTGTAATTCTTGGATAAGTTCTTCTGAAGGAATAATTGTTGGGTGATATGCTTCTAGTTTTGCGAGTGTTCTGGCCGCTGTTAAACGTTCGATTAATGTTAAAATAAAATTTGTTGCAACATATAAAGATGTGTGTAATTTATCCAATAGATTATAAGAATCTTGCTTAGTATTTTCCTTTTCTAAGTATTGGGTAATATCATTTATACGTGTGGTAACCTTCTCCTGATTTTGTTGTAATGCTGTAGATTTTCATCATAATTTTGTAAAGTTGTTTGTGCTAGGTGTATTTGGGCTGCTACATTTTTCGTTATTGATTCCTGGTTATTTGCCAATTCTTGTATTACCTTGTCATATTTTTCGGCGTCTTCTGCATCCAAGTTTCCTGAGATTGCTTTGATTATTGATCCAATGAAATTGAGTGCTCCACGAGGTTTTCGTATTAGAGGCACTAATTGTTTCTCTCCACTGTTTAGTTGTTTTAGTAAGTTCTCCGAGTTTAGAAGGACTGACTGAAATGATTGTATTATAACCGTGTTATTCGTTTTGGTTACAAGTTCCTTTAGCTGTTTGTATCCTTGGTTAATTTCGTCCACTTGAATTGTTAAGGGTTGTAGATCGTAACGAACTACAGTTGTCCAATGGCTGATCTTGTTTCTTGCTATGCCCAAACGTAAGGGAAGCAAAGGGCCATGTAATGGTGTCATTTTCACGTCTGCGTTGGTGTGCCAGCATCTGTAACAATGCCATGCTTTAATCTTCTAGTGTGATAAGTTTGTACTCCTCGTCTAGTTTGAACATCGACTGTACTATTATCATTTATTTTCAATATTTTATAAGGGCCAAAATATGGTTTAACCAACTTGTTACTTTTGGTAAGGTTTTCTACGTAGACCATTTCTCCAATTTTCCACTCAGTTATTCTTACTTCTTCTCTTTGTTTTTCTTGAGTTTTCTCTTTTCTTGCGTCATCTTTCTTCTTAATGGCTTCGTAGAGAATTTTCATTCTTTCTTTGTGTCGGTCGATTAAATTCTGGTAAGTATCCTTGTCGTAGAATAAATCCATAGGATTCCTTGTTTTAGTGTGTCCGTAGAGTGCTTCGAAGGGTGTCATTCCTGTTGCGCTGTTGATGGAGTTATTGTACGCTATTGTTGCCATACGAACTTTTCGTTCCTTCGGTATATCAGGGTCGTCATCTAAACATCTTAAATGCTCTAACAGTGTTGAATGAAATCTTTCAACATTAGCTTGACTTTCGGGATTTTTAGCAGTTCCAAAATGCAAAGTTATTTTATGAAGTGCAGCTAGTTCTTTTATTAATTTATTATTAAATTCTGAACCTTTGTCCGATCTGATTTCTTGGGGTATACCGTAGTAATTAATGTAATTTAAAAATGCATCCAATATATCAGTGGGATTTTTACTTTTTAGTGGTATTGCGTGTCCTAATCGTGTAAATGTATCAATAAGAGTCAAATACTTTTCTTTGCCAAATGAAAATAAATCTACAAATAATTTTTCAAAAGGTGCGTCTGGTGTTTGTGTAATAGGAAGTAAAGGTACTTCTGGGTGTCTGTTGTATTTTGACCTATTACAAGTGTCACATGCTTTAATTACTTGACTGATTGAATTTTCCATTTTCTTCCACCAATATTTACGTTGTAAATATTGGAGGGTTTCTTTAACGCCACGGTGATTAGTTAAACCGTTATGATATGATGTTATTAGTCTTATTTTATGTTCTTCATCAGTAATAACTTCTACTCTTTTTAAACATCTAATTATATGAGGTCCATTGTTTGTAAATTTGTCAGAGTATACGTTACACATAATTTTGTATAAATTTTCGTTATCAGTGTAAATATCAGTCTTTCTTTCGTTCATATATTCAGTATACAATTTTGAAATATATTTTTCTTGAGTTTTCACGTGGAATTCTAACAAAATTGATTGTACATTCATCTCTTTTTTTAATTTTAACTTGAATATCTTTTTCTAAGCTCTCGAAAATAATGAATTGTCTCTTTTTATTATCCAAAATTGTGTTCTGTATTTCGATAGTTTTACTGGGTTGTTGTGTACGTGTTGTATGAATTGTATCAGAGTCAGAGTTTGATGGTGCTGTTTGAATTTCTACAAAAGATGCAACGGAATTAGAATCAGAAATATTTTCAGTTTCTCCTGGTGGGTTATTAATTTCAATTTCTTTTCTACCTATGCCTATTCCTTTACTCGTTGATGGTTGGTTTTCTAATTGTTCAGTTATAACGATAGACATTTCTTCAGCTATCTGAAGTAACTCTTCGTCATCAATATTAGGTAAAATACTGTCTAAATCCTTCTGAGTAATAACGTTTAAATCGACTAAACGAATTCTAGAAAGAGCATCTGCATTGGTATTATTCTTTCCTTTTTTATATATTATGTCAAAATTATATTCCTCTAATTTAATTTTCCATCTCATAAGTTTAGAATTAGGTTCTTTTAGTGACCAAAGCCAAACTAAAGGTCTATGATCTGTGTAAATAGTGAATTTTTTTTCCATAGAGATAAGGCCTAAATTGCTTAACGGCGTAAACGATCGCTAATAATTCTTTTTCGATAGTTGAATATCTAGACTCTGTTTCTGAAAGGGTATGTATGTAGGGTGTTGGGGGTCAAGGATAAATCCTCGTGGCACCCAGGCCCCATTGGGCCCCTTGTGCCTCCCCCTGCGCTCTCTCCAGCTATGTCAACCAGCCTAGGTTGTTAACGAAGGCTAGGACGCAGCTCAGAGGTGCGTTCCTGATTCCGTCCATGGTCGGCCATGGATCCCCCAGCAAGCGTTCCCTGTATTCGACCAGGTCTGGGCATTCACATAAAATGTGTTTTACCGTCTCATCCTCTAGCTCACAAGCTCGGCATAAAGACGTTTCAGCGAGATGCATCACGTGAAGATGCTTCCGTAAACCGCAGTGACCCGTTAGAATACCCGTAACTAAACGTAGCTTGTTTCTGGGCAGCTGTGTAAATTTCCTAGCAGCGGAGCTGGAGGAAGGGGGGAGCCCTTCCTTAGCTTGCTGACAGCCAGGTAGATTTTCCCACTGTCGAAAGAATTTCTTGTGGGTGATGTCCTTCAGTGATTGTAGCAGAAGGTTATTAGTGGGTAGTAGGAAGGGTTCCGGTGAGCTTACCGGTCCGTTGGCAGCTCTTCTTGCTAGTTTGTCAGCGTGCCGATTGCCCTTGTCCTCAGAGTGCCCTTTTATCCATGTGAGGTTGACATTGTTGTGTCTGGACGCCTCCACAAGGGTGTTATGACAGTCCAAGACTAAGTCGGAGGTAAACCTGCAACGACTTAATGAGAGTATGGATTGTCTGCTGTCTGTGTAGATCGTTACGTTCCTGCCAGTTTTGTCGGAGCTGATGATACACTCCGCGGCAGTTTTTATGGCAAAGATTTCCGCCTGCGTTACAGAAGGATACTTGCCTAGGGGGATGGACTGTCGCAGCTGGTAGTCATGAGAAAAAATCCCAGCGCCAGTTCCACTGTCTTTTTTGGAGCCGTCTGTATAGATCTTCAGGCACGTGGTGTTCCCTTTCTCCTGCGGTATGTCCTCGGGAAGGTAAGGTTTGTTGAAGACGTAACAAGGTGGGATGTAGTCCGTGCGGTAGTCGAGAAGCGGCACATCTTTCGATGCACTACTCCATAGACTGCCCCACATGCCGCCCTTGTCGCCTACTTTTGTGTAGCCCACCGTGCGAAGCCTGAATAGTGTTTTCAGGGCCACCTCTTCAATGAAGAAGTCAAGTGGTGGCAAGTACAGCATGTACTCCAGCGCAGCGGTTGGGGTTGTGCTCATTGCCCCGGTTGTGCCGAGGCAAGCAAGTCTTTGTATTTGTGCCAGTTTGATTTTGGTTGTGGCCAGCTTGACTCTAGACCACCACGCAACCGCCCCGTAGGTGAGCATAGGACGAATAACGGCAGTGTATATCCACAGTGTGATCTGTGGTGAGAGACCCCAGGTTTTCCCCACGGCTCTACGACACTGACCGAAAGCCATCCTTGCCCTTTTCATTCTTTGCTCAAGATGTGTTTTCCAGGTTAATTTCCTGTCGAAGGTCACACCGAGATATTTGACCTCTTCTGACAGTTTCAGTTCGCTGTTGCAGAACTTTGGTGGTGTGAAATTGCCGTGTTTTCTCTTACTGGTGAAGAGTATCATTTCCGTCTTGGCTGGGTTGACAGAAAGCGAGTGAGCTTTGCACCAGTCCTCGACGTGTTTTAGCGCCACTTGCATTCTTTCCGAAAGTGTGTTGTGGAATTTTCCGCTGATGAGTATAACAAGGTCATCAGCGTAGCCAATGGTCTCAAATCTTTGGCCATTTAATTCTAGAAGCAGGCTATCAAGGGTAAGGTTCCACAAAAGTGGTGACAACACTCCTCCCTGTGGACAGCCTCCCGCAACTCTTCCCTTCAGTGTAGTGTTGCACGCCTTGAGGCTCACTATTCTTTGCGAGAGCATGGCATGGATCCAGCCCTTGACGGTAGGTGCCACGCCGCGCTCTGCGAGAGCCTCCTGAATGCAACGGAAGGTGGTTTTATCGAAAGCTCCCTCAATGTCGATGAATACACCCAATGTGGATTCCCCGTTGTCAATTGAGGAGCGTATTCGCTTTGTCACACTGTATAGAGCAGTGTCAGTGGATCTACCTTGTGTGTAGGCATGTTGGCTAGGGTGCAGTGGTCTCGTTAAGAGTGCTGTGTCCCTGATGTATCTATCGCAAAGTCTTTCAATAGTCTTCACAAAAAAAGAGGAGAGACTAATAGGCCTGAAAGCCTTTGGTACCGAGTAGTCCTGTCTTCCGGGCTTAGGTATGAAGGTGACTGCAACTTCACGCCAACGTTTTGGGACATAACGCAGCGCTAGACACGCTTGTGTGATCTCCAACAGATGTGGTTCGATCGTTTCAAGTCCCCACTGTAGCAGGGCTGGAAAGATACCATCTGGTCCCGGAGACTTGAAGGGTGAGAAACTCTGAATGGCCCACCTTAGTCTGGCGCTGTCTCCAATACGACTGGCTGTAAGCCAATCTTCCTCGGAGGCTGCGCTGTTTTGTTCTGCAATGGTGGTATCCAGAGTGGTGGAGGAGCCTGGAAAATGAATACACATTAGCAGTTTTAAGCTCTCCTTGAGGTTGCTGGTAAAAGAACCATCAGACCTCCTCAAGATACCTACTTCCTGTCTCGGATCTTTAGACAGTATTTTTTTCAAGCGAGAGGCATCGGCGATGCATTCCACGCTTTCGCAGAAGCTGCGCCAGGTAGCCCTCTGCCTTTGCCTGATTAATTTCCTGAACTCGGAACGCTTACTTCTGTAATCGGCCCAGTCCAGGTCAGTTTTTGAGCGTTGTGCCTTATTGAAAGTCCTTTTGGTATCCACCTTGAGTCTTTCGAGCTCGGAACACCACCAAGGGGTGGCGCGTCCCAGCTCTGGTTCTTTCCTCAGGGGACAGGCCTTTTTGTACGATTTCATCAGAGCGTTGCTTAAGACAGACGAGTAATTGTCCAGTTCTCCGATGTTACGAGGGCGTGAGATGTTCACATGTTGCAACTCACCAGAAAGATTTTCGCAGAAGGCGGCGATGTTCGTCCTTCTGGCATCTCGTCCCAATCTTTTCCTGGTCTCGTGACGACCAAGGTCGAAGGTAATCCATCTGTGGTCTGACAGGGAAGCTTCCTCTGAGACACGCCAGTTGGTGATTTGTTGCGAGATACCTAAGGTGGCTAACGTAATGTCAATGACGGTCTGACAGCGTGCGTTGACGAATGTCGGTTCCGTCCCACGATTTAGTATATCTAAATAGCTGCTAGTAATAAATTCAAGCAGTAACTTACCCCTGATGTTGTCCTCTCTGCTGCCCCACGCAGTGGAGTGTGCGTTGGAGTCGCATCCGATGATCAGCTGCCATTTCCTTCCGTTGCAGGTGTCGACTAACGCCGTCAGCTCCTGCGATGGGGGTCTTTCCTCCCCTGGGAGGTAGGCAGCTGCCATGGTGATCTCATGTGCTATCCCTTTAAGGATCCATTGTACCCTCACTGCAGTAACGTCCCTGTTCGAGCATTGAGGCAGGAGGTAGGCATGAAGATTCCTGGGCACAAAAATTGCGGTCCTAGGTCTGCTGTCACCGGCGTTGCTGAAAACAGTACCGATAAGATTACTAAGACCAAGTACCCTGGACCCAGAGGTCCATGGCTCTTGAATCAGAGCTATAGTATTCTTCATCACGTCAAGATGACAAGATGATGTACGCGATGCATAACATACGGGTTTGTCTTTTCCAATAATTCCTTGAGATAAAACTCCTCCTAATGCGACATCTGAAGCGTCAGTTGTAACTATAAATTCTTTAGTAAAGTCGGGGTATTGTAAAATAGGGTCGTTTGTTAAAAGTCCTTTACATTGTTGAAAAGCTTTAACATAATCGTCATTTTCATAATTAATTGATGCATTCTTTTTTAAGCACAAAGTAAATGGTTTAGTAATTTTGGCAAAATCTTTTATAAATTTTCGATAATAACCTAAAAGTCCTAGAAAGCTTTTAATTTCGGTTCTAGTTTTTGGTATCGGAAATCTAGTAATTGCGTCAATTTTTTCAGGGTTTGGTTTTACTCCTTTATCAGTTATAATATGTCCTAAATACTTAATATCCTTTTTAAGAAATTCACATTTTTCTAATTTAATTTTAAAATTTGCTGATTGTAAACGTTCAAAAACTTTAATTTACTTTTGGATATGTTCTTGCAATGAAGAACAATAAATAATTATATCATCTAAATATACAAGACATGTATCTTCTAATAAACCTCTTAAAACGTCGTCCATAATTCTCTGAAAAGTAGCTGGTGCGTTTTTAAGACCAAAAGGCATACGTTTAAACTCAAAGTGTCCTTGTTCTGTACTAAATGCAGTTTTAGGGGTGTCTTCCCTCTCCATTTCTACCTGATGATAACCTGATGCAAGATCAAGGGATGTAAAATAATTCGCACGACCTAACTTATCTAAAATGTCAGAAATATCATTTGCTCATTAAGGCGTCTAAAATCTACAACCATTCGATTTTTAGTTGTACCATCTTTGTGTGTAGTTACAATGTGTACAGGTGCATTCCAGGGTGAAATACTTTTCTTAATTATATCTTGTCTTAATAATTCCAAAGTTTGCTTTTTAATTTCTTTTTTTATTTCTAAAGGTTGACGATAATTTTTTACATAAATAGGTGAATTATTTTTCATGTTCAAAGAGTGTTTAATTTTGTGTGCAAAAGTTAGTTTTTGTCCATCAATATGAAATAAATGTTTATATCTCAATAATAAAACTTGAAGTGATTTCTGCTCCTCTAAATTTAAGTGATCCATATTTAAATTGTTATAAATGTTTTCTGCTTGTAATTGGGATAATTTTTGTTGATTTACCATGTTATAACCAATGTTAATTTGTTCTTCTATCTCATGTACTGGTTGCAATTCTAAAATTTATTATAAAGTTGAACAGGAAGTTTACTACAATTATTAGCAATAATTTTTCTTTTGTTATTTTTAATTTTAACAAGTGATTCTGGTATTATTATTTTTCCTAAATGATCTTTTGTTTCTGGAAATACTGCAAAGCCATTTTGAATGTCTGTTACTTCATAGTCAATTACTGTACTTGAACGAGGTGTAATAATTTGAACAGGCTGATTAATTTTATATGGAATTTCAGCATTATCAGTTATTAACAATTGTCGTTTCGCATCTAATGAAGCTCCTAATTTTGTAATCAAATCAAATCCAAATAATCCATCAAAAGTTTGTGAAAAATCAAAGCAAACAAATAAATGAAATTCTGGCGAATTGAAAACTTTTGGTAATGGTACATATGCGGCATTTCTAGTTTTTTCTATACCATGGGGTGTTTTAATGTTAAATTCATAATTGTTACATAAATATCTCAATTTAGCGTCATTAAAAATTTCAGTATTAATCAAAGAACATTCTGCTCCTGTATCAATCAAAAATTTTAAACCTTCAAATTCAATACATGGAAGTGCTGGATTTTGAGAGTAAGCTTTGTTAGAAATTGTTACGTAGGCGGCAGATGTATCTGGTCCGTCTGAAAATCCTGAGAATTTGTTGATTGTTCTTCGTCAAAATAAGCGTTTTCGTCTTCAAAATACTCTTCATAATATGGTTCTTCAATTACATTTTCATCGACCGGTGTACGATTCTCGTATTCTTCGGTTGGTTCACATTCTGTTTCAATGTTGTTAGATACCCATTGTCTTTTTGGTGGTGGTTTTACCAAAGATGATGAAGCTATTCGTTTATTCGCACTGTTGCTAAGGTCCATAGGTGTTGGTCTGTAAGGACGTTCCTGTAATTGTCCGGGACTTCTGGCAAATTGTTGATATTGTTGTTGATTCGGATACTGTTGTGGTCGTTGATATTGTTGTTGATATTGTTGTGGTCGTTGGTGATACATTATACGGGGTGGTACTTGTGCGGGCGGAATATATCTATTCTGCTGTTGTTGATTGTGTGGTTGATACCTTTGTTGTGACGATGGCTGTTGTCTATTTGGTACTCGATGAATTGGAGTCATCATTGGTTTGGTTGGAGTTGGTTGTTGACGGAAATTTGACAAAAATCTTTGTTTCTGCATGTTGTAATTTGTACCTTCTAATGCATAAGCTTCAGCTGTTTCGATGTCCTGTGGAATTCGTAATTTCACCTCCATTCCAATATGTGAGTTAATTAGGTCAAGTCCAAATAAATATGTTCTTAATGCAATTTGGTTGTACTGGTCCTGCTTTAGTTGCCTGATCACAGCATTGTCTTCTTCTAAATTTATTTTTGACAGTAGCGTGTATAAAGTTGCTTTTATCTTGTTAGCATAACTAGCGGTGGTATCGTCTCGTTTCGGTACTAAGCTGTTCAAATCGTAAACTAACACATCTTCTGATCGTTTGTCTCCGAATGAATGGATTAAAATGTTCTTTAATTCGGGCCAAGCAGTGGGCGTTTTATTTGCATCCACTGCCTCGCGTGCTTTGGCACGTAATCTACCCATAAAAATCATTAAAAGCCTCTTAGCTATCCGAACTTCATTTTGGTTGGCTGGATCTGCTGGTAGGTATTCTTCTATGAGGAATTCACAAGCATTTATGTAGCTCTTCAATGTGATCCTATCGCCGTCGAAAATAGGGATGAGGTCTTGATCGACTTTTGAAATTTCGCGAGCCATGTTGATGTCCAGTAAAGCGTTATACAAATCCCCCAAATTATCCAGGGTTACAAAGGGGTTTTACACAGGGAAAAATTTGCGGAATTTTGCGGAAAATAAAGTGGTACTTACTTGGCTATCAACACGATGAATAATATCCACATGGGGTTGGTGTATTTTTTCTTTGTTGCGTGTGCGGTGTAGGGCTGAGATCCGTTCCTTGGTTTTCGCTCCTTTCGTTGTCTTTGGTGAAGTCTGGGAATCCAATTCCGATTTTAGAAATCCAAATTCCTCGGCAGGCTTCGGGGTTGTCCAGGGATTCTGCGATTTGAGCTCCTCCTCGGCTGGGCAATTTCTTCGTTGTTTTTTTGTTGTTTTTTCTTTTGTTCGCTTTTTCTTACTTCTCGGTTCTTTTTGTGATCCGTAACAAAGAACTGGTGTTCACCGTAATATGTCCGTATATCGAAACGATTTGAGATTCGACACGATTCACTATCACGTTTACAGATCGTACCGACTGCGCCAATTATCGTTTTTGGATTAAAAGCACGTTTTTTAAAAAGCGAATTTATTTCACGTATAATAAAAATACACTGTATATTATACGCGGAGTTCTAAATATAGACTGCAGTGACAATACAGATTATATGCGTGTGTTTGTTATGGGCAGAACTGAGATTACTATTAACAATGCAATGCTTATATAGAGTAAATATGCAATATCAGCGTTTAGTATTATTGTCTTTCATGGGCACGGTGTAACTATATATGTAAAGCATTGGTGGTATCTTTTTGTTTTAGATACATACTCTTCTATTTTTTAACAATATATATTATATTTGATAATGATTCATAACGCCATTCAAGTATGAAACATCACTAAGTTTTAACTTTTTAATTTTGTGTTTTCTGATTTTCTATAAAAAGAATTTATTGTGTATTCAATTTTCCCAATAAAGCATAAAGAAAAAGCTCCCAAATTTTGAAAAGATTATTGTAGGATTTTCGGGAAAAATACAATAAAAATTATAAAATATTCATAACTTTGGGAAACGTGGATAATTGATCTGAATTAAAAGATATCACCGAAAATTTAATTTAAATAAAACCTCTTCTTCTTTTCTTCGAAGTATCGAATACATATAGTAATAAAATGCAGCAAAGAACAAGAGGTTTTTATTTAAATTAAATTATAATCTAAACTTTGCAATATAGTATAGCCAAATAACACAAAGTCACAAGTTTTAAAAATGTGCGGTAGAAATAATAAAAAAAAAATGTTCAAGTTGGCAAGATTGACAACAGACAAACATTCCTAATGCGATGGTTTAATGGTATGGTTGCTGTATTCGATGTCATTGTCGACTTCACTAAACTACATAAGTAGATCTGTCTATGTTTGTTAATTTTTAATTGAGTATGACCTTTTATTTTGTAGAAATTCGTGTGTTCTGATGAAGAAACAATATAGTTTCGAAATATTAACATGAAAAAGTAGTTTCTGTTCTTTTCCTGATCTTACAGTTTATAAACTTTACTGGTTAATTTTTTTTTCTTAACGTTAATTTTAGGCAAATCAATAAACGTTTATTTGTAAAACGTTAGTTAGACATACAGGGTGTTCCACGACGTGACTGACATAGCTTAGGAATTGTGTTGCTGGGGTGATTTCAATTCAAAAATGTCTAATGAACATACACCTAAAACGCTATCGTAACCGAGCTACAAGCATTTGAAATTTTAAATAAGTAAGAAGAATTCCGTACTAATTGAAAGACCATTTAAAAACAAACCGCTTTATTCAAGTAGTTGCTCAAAATGTCTACCCAGATGCTGTATACATAGTCTAGCTCTTCTTAGAATTGAAGTGGTATACGTAAAACCACGAGAGCTGCAAATGAGTCATCGATTTTAGCTGTTATTTCGGTGATACGTTACAGACCACTCCCGTGCGTTAGACAGAAACGGCGTGTCTTTTCATGCGTCTGTTCTTACGATTTTAAGCGATGACTCACTTGCAGCTCTCGTGGTTTTACCTATAGCTCTACTAACAGTCTCAGGATAGTAGTATATAAAGGAGAGAGCTGGCCCCGCCGCCACGCCGCCAATTTACATAGGAAGCTACCCCCACCACTTTTCTGCACGAAGACGACCGAGCCCAAGTCAGCCGATCTGCCGAGCGCGGCCGAACGCTGGAACCTGGAGTGTATGACTCACACGTCGCTGTTAGAGAGAGAACGCACTGCGATTTTATTTTCAAGCGTAAGGCATGCGCAAACCGATCAAATTCAAATTTTCGCATCAGATTAATTCGGATTTGAATTTCGCGCGCACCATCTTACCCGACGATGACCGAACACCGATCGCCCGAACCGATAAAATTCAAATTTTTCCCGCCAACCTTAAAAAATTCAAATTTTCGCGTTAAATTCTACGCCACCATACTGCGCATGCGTGGCGACTCAAACCGAGCGTGGCCGAACGCTGGAACCTGGAGTGTATGACTCACACGTCGCTGTTAGAGAGAGAACGCACTACTATTTTTATTTTCGAGCGTAAGGCATGCGCAAACCGATCAAATTCAAATTTTCGCATCAATTTCAAATTTTCGCGTCAACCCCAGGTCCGCCAACCCCAGACGTACCAACCCCACGCGCTAATACGGCAGGTCGACCGACCGCCATATTTTAAACGACGCCATCTTCTTGAGCAGAATTATTTAATATATTAAATTGTGCCGAGGAGCGCCATCTACCGACCAATTACCGAACTACATACCGAGGTTGGGATCCACGCTGAAATTATAATAGTTCGGCACCACCAATAGATGGCGTAACCGGTTAATTTAATATGCGATTCGTTATATTATAAGTATACGTATATTATAAGTGGTTATTTAAAATTTTAGATGCATACAGACCCTGTATAAATTATACAGATCTGCATACAGACCCTGTATAAATTATACAGACCCTGTATACAGACCCTGTATAATCACAACAGACCCTGTATACAGACCCTGTATAAATTATACAGACCCTGTGGCTGTCGTATTTTAAACGACGCCATCTTCTTGAGCAGTTATACACACACACACAATTATTTACATAAAGGAATCGCATATTAAATTCAATATATTAAATTGGTGAAGTGCCGAGGAGCGCCATCTACCGACCAATTACCGAACTACATACCGAGGTTGGGATCCACGCTGAATTTATAATAGTTCACCAATAGATGGCGCTACCGGTATTGAATTTATTTATTTATTATAATTTTAATTTTAATTTAATTTTTAATTTGTTCCAACCGTTAAAATAAACGAATTTTTAGCGTTAAAATTATACTTCTTACAGAATTTTAGAGTAATACAAGTAGATTATGCTAAAATAACTCTTGAAATTTACTAAATACGTGATCGTACTAAGCACCGAGCGCGCCCGAAAATGCAAATATTCGTGCGGTCAGCCTTTTCTCGAGCGAAAATAACTGCATGGTACAATCACGTGAACAGTGCGTGCGTATCGAATAACGGACACGAAATATCTGGATACAATAGGCGTAGCCAGTCTTTTGCCAACAATCGACTACACCACACGTTACTTACGCTATTCCAGTGCTTCTCTCAAATGTCCACCTGCGAGATTTGTGAAATGTCTTTCGCCCGCACCGATATCCTATCAAGGCATAAGAAAACTGTACATTCGCGCATAACCAAACAATGTGCGCTATGTATGCGCGAGATCGCACGTCAAGATAACCTGAGAAAACACATGAACAGGATTCATGGAGTGAACCCTGCACCTTCTTCCTCCGCGGTGATCGTGAATGACCCATCCGGAGCAGGGATGAAGAGGGCGAGGACACCTTCGCCACCTAGAAGAGGCAACAAGAAGCAATCACCATCAGCATCGCTCTGTGACCATTGCGGAATGAGCTTCACCTCAGCCATGGCCCTTAACGCTCATTTGAAAACGCATCGGCAGCAACTTTCAAATGGAGTGCAACAGCTGGCTACCTGTTTCCAGAATAGGGTAGCCAGCTATGAAATCGGAGGAGTTCTACCGAATGATGACATCCCCGAATATCTGGAAAGAAATAAGAGCATCGCCAAGGATCTTGTATGGAACCACCTAGCAGACGCAACCTTGGTGAAAGTGCAAATTGAACTTTTCGCAGTATTTATTAAGAAAATGGTTGCTAGTGATGGTGAGGAGGAAGAAGTTATAGCCTCACTAAAAAGTTTCAATACCAAATTTCGGGTGGTAACCCCGTCCAGTAATTTTGACAACATCTATGATGAAATAGCAGGTGAAATAAAGAAGCAGAGCGATCAGTTCCAAGAGCGAGATTCAGGTTGGAGTTTTTTTTCGATTTCACATATGGGGTTAAACATTAACCAATATCGACCACTTCAGGGCTCATCCTACATCGATCTCCCCAAGAAAATAGCGAAAAGAAAAGCATGCATCAATATCAAGAACGATGATAATGCATGCTTGGCTTGGGCTTTAACAGCAGCACTTCGCCCTGCTGAAGAAAAAGTTGACCGAACAACTAGTTACCCTCATTACTCTGAGGTGGTAAATATGGGTAAGTTGGAATTTCCAGTTAAATTAACAAATTTAGCAAAAATTGAGGAACTAAATAACCTAAGCATTAACGTTTATGAACTAACAGAAAATGGTAAGAACCATTATTGTGTGGATGGACCCATTTATTATACAGAAAATAGACGCAAAAAACACGTTTATTATATATTTTTGATCATGGAAAGGGTCATTTCGTTTTAATTAAAGATTTTTCCAAATTACTTTCCAAACAATTTTCAAATCATAATGGGGAGATTCATTTTTGCGATGGCTGCTTAACAAATTTTGCAACTGAGCATAAATTAGCTAAGCACCAGGAAAACGACTGCAACAAAATTCGTACTATTTTACCATCAACAAAATTAAATTTTAAACCAAATTTTTTGGGTCAACAATTACCGGGTAATATTTTACAATTTAACAATTATAATAATTCGCAAATTGTACCGTTCGCGATTTACGCGGATTTCGAATCGATATTACAGCCTGTGGAACATTGTGAACCTGATCCGAGCGTTTCATTTACGCAAGCGGTCGCGAAACATGTTCCATACAGCTTCGCCTATAAAATAGTTTGCTCCTTTGATGACGCGAATAATAAATTTGAGATTTATACGGGGGAGGATTGCGCGAAAGTTTTTATCTCAAAATTAATTGCTGATGTAAAGTCAATTTATAACAGTCACTATAAAGTTATTAAACCGATGGATCCTCTAACATCAGAGGAGCAAGCTAGCTATGATGCGGCAGAGCAATGCTTTATTTGCAATAGACCATTTGTTGGCTCTGGTGATAAAGTTCGCGATCATTGTCACGCCTCCTCCCGTTTTAGGGGTGCTGCCCACTCGATTTGTAACTTAACCTACAAAATTCCAAATCATATACCCGTATTTTTACACAATTTCAGCGGATATGACAGCCATCTGTTCGTTAAAGAGTTAGCCGAAGTTGATTGCGATGAAGGCATCGATGTTATACCGAATAACAAAGAGCGTTACATCAGTTTCGGCAAGCAAATTCATGTGGATACGGTGCTAGATGATAAAGGGGAAATCAAAAACAAATATTTAAAATTACGATTTTTGGATTCCTTTAGATTCATGGCATCGTCTCTTGATGCGTTAGCGAGTAATCTCTCAGATGCGGATCTAGTGAATGTGCTACAATATGCACCCGCACAGAATAAATTTAAATTACTAAGGAAAAAGGGCATTTTCCCCTATGAGTATAAGTAGATATATAAGGGCACTTCTCGGTCCGCCACACCCACCACATTTACATAGGAAGCTATCCCCTCCAGTTTTCCGCACGAAGACGACCGAGTCCCAAGTCAGCCGATCTGCCGAGCGCGGCCGAACGCCGGAACCTGGAGTGTATGACTCACACGTCGCTGTTAGAGAGAGAACGCACTACTATTTTTATTTTCGAGCGTGACATGTGCAAACCGATCAAATTCAAATTTTCGCATCAGATTAATTCGGATTTGAATTTCGCGCGCACCATCTTACCCGAATATGACCGAACGCCGATCACCCGAGCCGATAAAATTCAAATTTTTCCCGCCAACCTTAAAAAATTCAAATTTTCGCGTTAACCCCAGGTCCACCAACCCCAGACGTACCAACCCCACGCGCTAAAACGGCATACCGACCGGGCGTCATATTTTAAATCAAGTTTTCGCGCTAACTTTATTCGGACTAATTTTAAAATTCTACGGAGCATGCGCGAACCTAGCAAATTAAAATTTTCGCGCCATTAAGGATAAATTTCAAAGTTTAAACCGTCTTTATTGATATTACTCACAGAAATAATTGTGTTTAAAAAAGAACATGCGATAAGAATTATATTCGAATGTCATTGACGTCGGTAATTGTTGTTATTGCCATTCTGTCTTTTACTGGTACGATGGCACTAGGTAATTCGACGCCCTTGCATAATTTTGCGTAGTTGATACTACTTGCTGAGTTCAAGGACCGACTGTAATTTGATATGTCTTAGGAGTGATCCTATTTTCACACCTGTGTATCGGTACATTTCCATCCCGTGTGCGTAATAAATTGTTTTTAAAGTCAATTCCCGCTTCTAGGGATTTTAATAAATCTACTCAATATTATGGGAAAATCCAAAAAACTTCAACCACTGTACAATGGTCCATACGAAATTACCTCTATCGATGGTAACACAAATTGCACAATTCGTATAAATAGGAAATCAGTTAGGGTGCACAAGAATAGGTTGAAGAAATTCAATAATTAACGCATGCCTTTCTTTTATTATTGCAGGATGTACTTCCTGTGTATTCTTCCCCTGTTGATCGTCTTTTCTACAGCCGAACCTTATTATTCCTTCAAACCATTAGAAGGGAATCCTGAGCTATTTTATGGAAAGATTGGTAATCTAAAATTATTTAACAAAATTTTGGAATTTAGTCGTTTACTTAGATTTAAATAATTATTACTTAGAGTTAGGCAACATTCAATCATACTTCCGCGACGCCGAACGACTGTGTGGATAGGATGAATTTAAAAACATTTTCTCAGAATTATGTTCACAGCAGATTCCCTTTAACTTTCTTCAGTGACGTTAAGGAAAACTCGGACAGGTGCGAGGGACTTGTAACATCGTAATAGTTTTCATGTAAAGTTTTGATGACTTCTGTTGTTTTTTTTTTCAAATCTGCAACAAATAATAAGTAAATATTTACTAGTTTAGGAAATAGATGGGTTTCCCACAAGCATTTTTGGGAAAATATCGACAACTACGTAACATAAACTTTAATACAAACTATTTTTTAAATTCTTTGTATATGTATATGTATATTTTCAGTACAGAGAAATAGGACCATAAAAGGACTGAGAGACATCAAACAGACAGACAGTAGGACAAAAACGATCTCTATTTCACTTCAGCAACTTCATTGACTATCAAATTACATAATGCGCGACAGAACGAAAAATCTATTGAAAATTTTGGTAAGGAAATTGAAGAGCTAATGGTAAATTTGACTTAGTTATTATGTGACAAAATTTTTAAGACAATATCTGCAAAAATTCGCCTCCATTTATCATCTTAGCGCCTCCATTTATCCTCTTAGCGCCTCCATTTATCATCTTAGCGCCTCCATTTATCCTCTTAGCGTCTCCATTTATCATCTTAGCGCCTCCTTTTATCCTCTTAGCGCCTCCATTTATCATCTTAGCGCCTCAATTTATCCGTTTAGCGCCTCTATTTATCCGTTTAGCGCCTCCATTTATCACCTTAGCGCCTCCATTTATTCGTTTAGCGCCTCCATTTATCCGTTTAGCGCCTCCATTTATCCTCTTAGCGCCTCCATTTATCATCTTAGCGCCTCCATTTATCCTCTTAGCGCCTCCATTTATCATCTTAGCGCCTCCATTTATCCTCTTAGCGCCTCCATTTATCCGTTTAGCGCCTCCATTTATCCTCTTAGCGTCTCCATTTATCATCTTAGCGCCTCCATTTATCCTCTTAGCGCCTCCATTTATCATCTTAGCGCCTCCATTTATCCTCTTAGCGCCTCCATTTATCCGTTTAGTGCCTCCATTTATCCTCTTAGCGCCTCCATTTATCATCTTAGCGCCTCCATTTATCCTCTTAGCGCCTCCATTTATCATCTTAGCGCCTCCATTTATCCTCTTAGCGCCTCCATTTATCCGTTTAGCGCCTCCATTTATCCTCTTAGCGTCTCCATTTATCATCTTAGCGCCTCCATTTATCCTCTTAGCGTCTCCATTTATCATCCTAGCGCCTCCATTTATCCTCTTAGCGCCTCCATTTATCATCTTAGCGCCTCCATTTATCCGTTTAGCGCCTCCATTTATCCGTTTAGCGCCTCCATTTATCACCTTAGCGCCTCCATTTATTCGTTTAGCGCCTTCATTTATCCGTTTAGCGCCTCCATTTATCCTCTTAGCGCCTCCATTTATCCTCTTAGCGCCTCCATTTATCATCTTAGCGCCTCCATTTATCCTCTTAGCGCCTCCATTTATCATCTTAGCGCCTCCATTTATCCTCTTAGCGCCTCCATTTATCCGTTTAGCGCCTCCATTTATCCTCTTAGCGCCTCCATTTATCATCTTAGCGCCTCCATTTATCCTCTTAGCGCCTCCATTTATCATCTTAGCGCCTCCATTTATCCGTTTAGTGCCTCCATTTATCCTCTTAGCGCCTCCATTTATCATCTTAGCGCCTCCATTTATCATCTTAGCGCCTCCATTTATCCTCTTAGCGCCTCCATTTATCCGTTTAGCGCCTCCATTTATCCTCTTAGCGTCTCCATTTATCATCTTAGCGCCTCCATTTATCCTCTTAGCGTCTCCATTTATCATCCTAGCGCCTCCATTTATCCTCTTAGCGCCTCCATTTATCATCTTAGCGCCTCCATTTATCCGTTTAGCGCCTCCATTTATCCGTTTAGCGCCTCCATTTATCACCTTAGCGCCTCCATTTATTCGTTTAGCGCCTCCATTTATCCGTTTAGCGCCTCCATTTATCCTCTTAGCGCCTCCATTTATCCTCTTAGCGCCTCCATTTATCATCTTAGCGCCTCCATTTATCCTCTTAGCGCCTCCATTTATTATCTTAGCGCCTCCATTTATCCTCTTAGCGCCTCCATTTATCCGTTTAGCGCCTCCATTTATCCTCTTAGCGCCTCCATTTATCATCTTAGCGCCTCCATTTATCCTCTTAGCGCCTCCATTTATCATCTTAGCGCCTCAATTTATCCTCTTAGCGTCTCCATTTATCATCTTAGCGCCTCCATTTATCCTCTTAGCGCCTCCATTTATCATCTTAGCGCCTCCATTTATCCGTATAGCGCCTCCATTTATCCGTTTAGCGCCTCCATTTATCACCTTAGCGCCTCCATTTATTCGTTTAGCGCCTCCATTTATCCGTTTAGCGCCTCCATTTATCCTCTTAGCGCCTCCATTTATCATCTTAGCGCCTCCATTTATCCGTTTAGCGCCTCCATTTATCCTCTTAGCGCCTCCATTAATCCGTTTAGCGCCTCCATTTATCCGTTTAGCGCCTCCATTTATCCGTTTAGCGCCTCCATTTATCCTCTTAGCGCCTCCATTTATCCTCTTAGCGCCTCCATTTATCACCTTAGCGCCTCCATTTATCCGTTTAGCGCCTCCATTTATCCGTTTAGCGCCTCCATTTATCCTCTTAGCGCCTCTATTTAGCATCTTAGCGCCTCCATTTATCCGTTTAGCGCCTCCATTTATCCGTTTAGCGCCTCCATTTATCCTCTTAGCGCCTCCATTTATCATCTTAGCGCCTCCATTTATCCTCTTAGCGCCTCCATTTATCCTCTTAGCGCCTCCATTTATACTCTTAGCGCCTCCAATATACAGATCTGTATACAGACCCTGTATAATCACAACAGACCCTGTATACAGACCCTGACCCCAGACCCTTTGGGTTGGGATGAGTTGGGTTTGGTTGGGCGCGCCCAACCAAACATAACTCATCCCAACCCAAAATGAGGGTCGCGGTGGGTCAAATGAGGGTCAATATACAGGGTCTGTATACAGGGTCTGTTGTGATTATACAGGGTCTGTTGTGATTATACAGGGTCTGTATACAGATCTGTATAATGGAGGCGCTAAGAGTATAAATGGAGGCGCTAAGAGGATAAATGGAGGCGCTAAGAGGATAAATGGAGGCGCTAAGATGATAAATGGATGCGCTAAACGGATAAATGGAGGCGCTAAGATGATAAATGGAGGCGCTAAACGGATAAATGGAGGCGCTAAGATGATGAATGGAGGCGCTAAGAGGATAAATGGAGGCGCTAAACGGATAAATGGAGGCGCTAAACGGATAAATGGAGGCGCTAAGAGGATAAATGGAGGCGCTAAGAGGATAAATGGAGGCGCTAAACGGATAAATGGAGGCGCTAAGAGGATAAATGGAGGCGCTAAGAGGATAAATGGAGGCGCTAAGAGGATAAATGGAGGCGCTAAACGGATAAATGGAGGCGCTAAGATGATAAATGGAGGCGCTAAACGGATAAATGGAGGCGCTAAGATGATAAATGGAGGCGCTAAACGGATAAATGGAGGCGCTAAGATGATAAATGGAGGCGCTAAGAGGATAAATGGAGGCGCTAAACGGATAAATGGAGGCGCTAAACGGATAAATGGAGGCGCTAAACGGATAAATGGAGGCGCTAAGATGATAAATGGAGGCGCTAAGAGGATAAATGGAGGCGGTAAACGGATAATTGGAGGCGCTAAACGGATAAATGGAGGCGCTAAGGTGATAAATGGAGGCGCTAAGAGGATAAATGGAGGCGCTAAGAGGATAAATGGAGGCGCTAAACGGATAAATGGAGGCGCTAAACGGATAAATGGAGGCGCTAAACGGATAAATGGAGGCGCTAAGAGGATAAATGGAGGCGCTAAACGGATAAATGGAGGCGCTAAGATGATAAATGGAGGCGCTAAACGGATAAATGGAGGCGCTAAACGTATAAATGGAGGCGCTAAGGTGATAAATGGAGGCGCTAAACGGATAAATGGAGGCGCTAAACGGATAAATGGAGGCGCTAAGATGATAAATGGAGGCGCTAAGAGGATAAATGGAGGCGCTAAGATGATAAATGGAGACGCTAAGAGGATAGATGGAGGCGCTAAGATGATAAATGGAGGCGCTAAGAGGATACATGGAGGCGCTAAGATGATAAATAGAGGCGCTAAGAGGATAAATGGAGGCGCTAAACGGATAAATGGAGGCGCTAAGATGATAAATGGAGGCGCTAAGAGGATAAACGGGGGCGCTAAACGGATAAATGGAGGCGCTAAACGGATAAATGGAGGCGCTAAACGGATAAATGGAGGCGCTAAGAGGATAAATGGAGGCGCTAAACGGATAAATGGAGGCGCTAAGAGGATAAATGGAGGCGCTAAGAGGATAAATGGAGGCGCTAATGTCACTCTTGAGTCACATTTGAGTCACTCTTGAGTCACATTTGAGTCACTCTTGAGTCACATTTGAGTCACTCTTGAGTCACATTTGAGTTACTCTTAGAGTCATGTGGTATAATATGTTGACATTATCCCGTACTAGCTCATACTATACAGTTTGGGTTAACACAAATATATTTGGTGTGTACAGCTATACGTGATAGCAGGTGTGATGTCTGGGGTTGGTGGGCTGACGCTTTGTGGTTTAAATCACCCCTCATGGAGAAGTACACCATGCAAGTTTCATACAAAAAGAACAATATTAGCGCAGTTTGTGCTATGAATAATTGTAAACTTAAATATTGTTTACTTTCAAATCTGAAATTGTTGATCCTAAAGAATGAGTGCTGCCACTAATCCCACTTATTCTTATAGTATCGTTTTTATCTATGGCACCTGTATCTATTAAAAATTTCAATTCTTTCATTTCATATCTCATGTTTACTATATTCATACCATTAATATTAAGACACACTGCATCTGCATTATTCGCGAAAAACCGCCTGGTGTTAGGTTGCTCTTGACCTTGCTGTGCATCGACCTCATTGTGGTCATCTGGACTTACTGTAGGTAAATACTCTCTGTTGGTTATTCCTATTGTAAAAAGATCTACCACGGAAGCCAAACCGATATTTTATTTAATTAATAATTTAATCATAAATATCAACACGTCACATTTTAAAAATATATAATTATACAGGGTGAGTTATTAGTATCCTGGCGGTTGATAGTCATTAAATTGTTTGAGAAAGAAAAAATGTTTTGTACAAGAGTTGTTTGACTCATTAGTTTCTATAACGTAAAATTATTTTCATTTATACAGGATGTTGCATTTAGGCGTAACGGAAAGTCAGTACATTTTTTTAAATGGAACGCCCTGTACATCATACCATATTATAAACGCTAAGGAAGTCGTCTTTCCAACTGTGTAAGTTGTACCTGTGTAAAGTAACTAGTTTACCTGCGATATTCAATTGTTTGTCAAAAAGAAAAAAAAATGGCAATTGCAGGCATTTCTTAAAAATTACGGTATTATTACATTTTTGCAGATATTGTCACAAAAAATTTTGTCACATAATAACTCGTTTTTGTCCTACTGTCTGTCTGTTTGATGTCTCTCAGTCCTTTTATGGTCCTATTTCTCTGTACTGAAAATATACATATACATATACAAAGAATTTAAAAAATAGTTTGTATTAAAGTTTATGTTACGTAGTTGTCGATATTTTCCCAAAAATGCTGGTGGGCAACCCATCTATTTCCTAAACTAGTAAATATTTACTTATTATTTGTTGCAGATTTGAAAAGAAAAACAACAGAAGTCATCAAAACTTTACATGAAAACTATTACGATGTTACAAGTCCCTCGCACCTGTCCGATTTTTCCCTAACGTCACTGAAGAAAGTTAAAGGGAATCTGCTGTGAACATAATTCTGAGAAAATGTTTTTAAATTCATCATATCCACACAGTCGTTCGGCGTCGCGGAAGTATGATTGAATGTTGCCAAACTCTAAGTAATAATTATTTAAATCTAAATAAACGACTAAATTCCAAAATTTTGTTAAATAATTTTAGATTACCAATCTCCATAAAATAGCTCAGGATTCCCTTCTAATGGTTTGAAGGAATAATAAGGTTCGGCTGTAGAAAAGACGATCAACAGGGGAAGAATACACAGGAAGTACATCCTGCAATAATAAAAGAAAGGCATGCGTTAATTATTGAATTTCTTCAACCTATTCTTGTGCACCCTAACTGATTTCCTATTTATACGAATTGTGCAATTTGTGTTACCATCGATAGAGGTAATTTCGTATGGACCATTGTACAGTGGTTGAAGTTTTTTGGATTTTCCGATAATATTGAGTAGATTTATTAAAATCCCTAGAAGCGGGAATTGACTTTAAAAACAATTTATTACGCACACGGGATGGAAATGTACCGATACACAGGTGTGAAAATAGGATGACTCCTAAGACATATCAAATTACAGTCGGTCCTTGAACTCAGCAAGTAGTATCAACTGCGCAAAATTATGCAAGGGCGTCGAATTACCTAGTGCCATCGTACCAGTAAAAGACAGAATGGCAATAACAACAATTACCGACGTCAATGACATTCGAATATAATTCTTATCGCATGTTCTTTTCTAAACACAATTATTTCTGTGAGTAATATCCATAAAGACGGTTTAAACTTTGAAATTTATCCTTAATGGCGCGAAAATTTTAATTTGCTAGGTTCGCGCATGCTCTGTAGAATTTTAAAATTAGTCCGAATAAATTTAGCGCGAAAACTTGATTTAAAATATGACGCCCGGTCGGTATGCCGTTTTAGCGCGTGGGGTTGGTACGTCTGGGGTTGGTGGACCTGGGGTTGACGCGAAAATTTGAATTTTTTAAGGTTGGCGGGAAAAATTTGAATTTTATCGGCTCGGGCGATCGGCGTTCGGTCATATTCGGGTAAGATGGTGCGCGCGAAATTCAAATCCGAATTAATCTGATGCGAAAATTTGAATTTGATCGGTTTGCACATGTCACGCTCGAAAATAAAAATAGTAGTGCGTTCTCTCTCTAACAGCGACGTGTGAGTCATACACTCCAGGTTCCGGCGTTCGGCCGCGCTCGGCAGATCGGCTGAGTTGGGACTCGGTCGTCTTCGTGCGGAAAAGTGGAGGGGATAGCTTCCCATGTAAATGTGGTGGGTGTGGTGGACCGAGAAGTGCCCTTATATATCTACTAGTATATGACCTCGTTAGACAAGTTAGAAGATACCTCACTACCCCCTAAAGAGGCATTTTTTAATAAAATGTCTAACGAGGACATTACGGATGAGCAGTACACCCATGCTCAGAATGTTTGGCAGACTTTTGGGTGTAAAAATCTGAAAGATTACTCAGATCTATATTTAACGACTGATGTGCTACTTTTGACAGATGTTTTCGAAAAATTTAGAAAAGTATGTCACAAAACGTATCACCTCGATCCGGCACACTACTATACAGCGCCCGGGTTGAGTTGGGACGCGATGTTGAAATATACTAGTTAATTTAGAACTGCTAACCGACATAGATATGGTTCATTTTACGCAGAAAGGGATAAGGGGCGGAATATCGCAATGCTCACTTAGACACGCAGCTGCGAATAACAAGTATATGCCTACATTTGATCCCAATCGTCCATCTAAATACTTAATGTATTGGGATGCTAACAACTTGTACGGTTGGGCAATGTCGCAATACTTGCCTTATGGTGGATTTCGTTGGATGAGTCAGGAGGAGATTGGAAATTGCGACTTCAACAATATTTCGGATACATCTAGTGATGGATACATCCTAGATGTTGATGTCGAATATCCACAACACCTCCACGACTTGCACAATGATTTACCGTTTCTAGCGGAAAATATCGTCCCACCTTGTTCAAAAACTGATAAACGACTTATTCCAAATTTAATAAATAAAAAAAATTATGTAATTCACTATCGGAATTTAAAACACGCCATCGCTCATGGTCTTGTTATTAAGAAAATTAATCGGGTTCTAACATTTAAGCAATCAGCTTGGTTAAAAATGTATATCGACTTGAATACGAGTTTACGTCAACAGGCTGTCAACGAATTCGAACGTGACTTCTACAAACTTTTAAATAATGCTTGTTTTGGCAAGACAATGGAGAACATCGACAAGCGTGTTGACGTGAAGTTGGTAACAAGTTGGGATGATATTGAAACTAGCGGGCGTTCTAAGTTGGGTGCGGGTAGTTTGATCGCGAAGTTAAATTTTAAGAGTATAAAGGTTTTTACCGAGAATTTTTCAGCAATTCATATGGGGCGACTTAATGTTTTTTATAACAAACCCATCTATGTCGGGTTCGCAGTTTTAGAACTCTCGAAATTGCTAATGTATCAATTCTATTACGATTTCCTGAAACCCAAATACGGGGATATGATTAGTTTATGTTACATGGACACGGACAGCTTCACTGTTGCCATCCAAACCGAGGATATTTATGCGGACGTGCGCGAAAACTTGGAACGGTTCGATACATCCAACTACGCGATAGAAAATCCGTTCAGTATTCCGCTACAGAATAAGGCAGTTTTAGGTTTGATGAAAGATGAGAATCGTGGGAGAATAATGGAGGAATTTATTGGGTTGCGTGCTAAGATGTATGCAAATCGGGTTGGTGGTGTTGGGGGTAACGTCACAAAAAAAGCAAAAGGGGTAAAGAAGTCTGTGGTAAAAACGAAAATCACATTTGACGATTATACTAACTGTTTATTCAATAAAAGTCAATTACGCGTAAAACAACTATTATTTAGATCTGACAAGCATACTATTTTCACTAATTTGCAGAGTAAATTAGCCCTTTCACCCTACGATGTAAAACGTCATATTAATAATGATGGTGTTACAACGTTAGCTTGGGGGCATTACTCAATTGGTGATAAATAATAGGTGAATTATTCTCCCACCAGTTCTCACGATTTTAATTTTGTGGATGGAGAATTGTATAATAGATGGGTCAATCGCATGATTTATTTCTTAAGTTCATAAACGTTATTTCTAACGCTCGATTTTTTGCTATATCTTTTATATTTATCTAGATGTTCCGACTACATATTGTATATGTGAAATCGAAAAAAAACCGCTCATCATCGTTCTAGGAATTCTTATATCACACACCATTTTATTATTGTATATGCTATTACTAGTCGGGGTTACAGTATTTATTTTCGATGACATAGCATGCGATAGGCAGCATAAAATACGATCATATTTCTGCATGGGGCGACATAAACTTGCTGATGCGTTCGCAGCAATTCTCTTTGCTAATTTCAAAGAATTGATGAGTTGGCTTCCTGTTAGAGCAACAAATGTGGTTTCTAGATAAGCATATTTTTTCTAGTATTGCTGCGTTTTTTAAATACCTAATACGAAGTTTGCAGTTTAATCATATTTTTTCTTTTGCTATCATTGGCTCAAAAATTTCCCTCTCTATACCATTCTTTCAAATAAATAGGAGCATTATGTAGTAAAAAAGACCAGTTCCACAACTAGATACCACCAACAACTACAACAACAGCAAACAAGATGTCTTCCAGACTATCCGAGTTGGGCCTTTGCGAGATTAAGCCAAAGAAGAAGATATCAGAGTTGGAAATTGATACACCTTATCCAATTAAATCAGCGAAAAGAATCACAAAGTGCACTTGGCCATCAATTCTGTTGGAGTTTGAAAACTTCGTAGCATTCCTTCCGAAGAGATTAGCCGAAGCCATCACCACCGAAGACGAGCTACGGAGTCTATCTTCAATGGCTATGGTATACAAGGGGGAGAAAAACGTTGGAATGTCTACCAATGCTCAGATGATAACTTTTATAGATTTATAAATGAATTGTATGCAAAATGAAAAATTGATAATAATAAAAATTACTTAACTGAAACCCGTATGCTTTTTATTACTGTTTAGTATTTATAGTGATCAAAAAGAAAAAAAGGTAAGTATGACAACACTGCTAATTAGCAAATGAGAAATTCTAATATACTCACCGTATTGACTTTACTCTTTTAATAATAATATCACTTCTTAACCTATGAAATAAAACACAAGAAATGCATTTAACGTATCTATTCATTTAAAAAATGCAATATTATATCATATAAACCAAATGGTGTAGTTTAATACATTTATTTTTCATAATGGTAAAGTTGACAATATATATATATATATATATATATATATATATATATATATATATATATATATATATATCAAAGTGTCATTACAAAATTCGCATCCAGTTTATATAAATCACAAATCACATAACTCTTCCGCCGTTATTTGACATAGCGGTGGCGATGATGTTGTTGTAGACTTCTTAAGCTCACATAGCGGTGGTGATGACGTTGTTGTAGACTTCTTAAGCTCAGACCCTACCGCTGTATGAACTGATCGAACATGGCGTTTGAGAGTCCACTTCGTCTTAAAACTCCGTTTGCAAAATTTGCATTCGTAGATTGATGCCGGTTTGTCGGTTGATGGCTCAGGTGTTGGTGTCCTAGGTGGTGTAGACATCTTGAAGTTATTGATTTAGACGGTTGCTAGCACACAGACTGAATTCTTCTCCGAGTTTACTCGATTATATAGCGTTTGTTCACGTGATCAATTTCACCAGTATATTATAATCATTAAATATTAGACTTTGAACATGTTTGAACACGCATACAAATGATGACGTCACCAGCAGTGTTTTAATATACTTACCGTTCACTCTTATATTATCACTGCTTAATCTATGAAATAAAACATAAGAAATTCGTTTAACGCATTTATTTCGTTATAGTGGTAAAGTTGACATAATATAATTATATAGTAGTTTACAATTATTCATAGCATAAACTGCGCTAATGTTATTTTTTGTATGAAACTTGCATGGTGTAAACTTCTCCATGAGGGGCGGCGGTGGACACCAGGATTCAATCCCTTCCAAATTGATAATGTGTGGTTGAAACTTCATATTGGCGAAATACTCCAATAGTACTCGATATTTTTCAGCACCTTTTACATAGATGCGATCCACATCATGGAGATGTAATTCCACGACGTTGGATAGTTTGCTCAGCTCGATGAAACCTCCGCAGTAGTCGAGACCATGATGATGTGTTGAGAGATGGCGAATAGTTTTCTTTTCCAGCTCACTCAGCTCTTCATATTTGGTGGATGGTATGAATAAGTGGTTAACTGGGTATCGCCCATCGTAAATGCACAATTCTTTTACTATAAAATCGCCAGACCTGAGTTGGAAACCTTGGATGTCGACCACGACGATTTTCATTTTGAATGTTTTATTCGGTGGTAAACTGGAAACTAAATGAATTTTGATTATAACCCACTAATATATACTACTTTTTACCCCCACCTATGACGTAATGTTGATTGTTTCAAACTTCTTCACAAAACTGTACATTGCAATAGTTGTATTTAAATCCTCCAGTTCTGACACGAATAACTTTAATTGGTCGCGTAACACTTGCTGCTTCCGTTTAAGAGCACTTAATTTCTTAGATACAGCTTTAGCTGACATCGTTGATGGGAGTAGGAATTAAACTGAGCAAAATTCTCCATCAACAAAATCTCCCCACCGATCAGCTATATCTAACCCAACCCATCTAACCCTGTATAAATTATACAGAACCTGTATACAGACCCTGTATAAATTATACAGGTCCTGTATACAGACCCTGTATAATCACAACAGACCCTGTATACAGACGCTGTATAATCACAACAGACCCTGTATAAATTATACAGAACCTGTATACAGACCCTGTATAAATTATACAGGTCCTGTATACAGACCCTGTATAATCACAACAGACCCTGTATACAGACCCTGTATAATCACAACAGACCCTGTATACAGACCCTGTATAATCACAACAGACCCTGTATACAGACCCTGTATAAATTATACAGAACCTGTATACAGACCCTGTATAAATTATACAGGTCCTGTATACAGACCCTGTATAATCACAACAGACCCTGTATACAGACCCTGTATACAGACCCTGTATAAATTATACAGAACCTGTATACAGACCCTGATGAAAAAATCAACAGATCCGTGTTGACAGCTACTATATATTGGCTACCATAGGCGCTACTCGTGCGGAAAGACAAATCTTCTACTTACTTTGTTATTTGAAGAAAACGGGTTACGCTTCGAGAATATTTACATCTTTTCTAAGACGTTATATCAACCAAAATATGAATTTTTAAATAACATAATCAAGAAAATACCTGAAATTGAAATCTTTAACTACAGTAACAATGATGAAATTGTGGATCCTCAAGATGCTAAAAACAACTTTGTATTGATTTTCGATGACATGCGATAAACAACATAAAATACGCTCATATTTCTGCATGGGGCGGAAATGAATTTAAGTGGAAATTTTGTGGTTTAAATCTTTAGTATAAATAGGTGTAGCACAAGTATTTGAATTTTTAGTCTTTAATTAGAAACACTTCGTTACCTACATCCTACAAAAATGCAGTCTTCTTCAAGCCAACAACTAAATACAATCGGTTTGTGCGTTCAATTACCGAGGAAAGCACTCAGTGATTTGGAAATCAATGCCACCTATCCCATTAAAGCTGCACGGAGGATTAAAACGACAAAATGGCCTTCAGTGTTGGTGGAAATTGAATCTGCTCCCCCGTTTGTGGTGTTTTTACCCTCGAGGATTGCTACCATTATTACGGAGCAGCAAATTGAGGAGTTATCAACCATGTGTCTGGTGTACCGAGGGGTTAAAAGTGTCGGTAAGAGTTTGCCGGCACAACTCGTTGAATTTGTTGACAAATCTATTATTTAAGTATGTAAATGTACTGTTCTGCATCTTAATGTATCTCATAAACAACCGTTTGCAATAAAATGTGTAAAATCTGAATATCTTGTTTTATTTATTAATTTTATTTTAATTACAGTAAATAATATTTGTTTTAAAGTTCCCGATATAAACAAATTAGTTTCAAAGGTAAGTAAGTAAAATTCTAGCTGTTTTAAAACGCTTTTCAAATAATGTGAACGTCATCTACAATCTCTCAGTGGTCGCGTTCACAACTAAGTGGGTTGGATGAGATTTCAGAAAGTGTCTAAAATTGGAATGCAGAAAATGTATCAGATTAGTATCAATGATGTTTGGAAGGAATTTAATAAAATTTACCAATCAAATTCTATAGGTTTGAAGAGGTTTTTTAACGGTGGAAGGAACTGATAATCTTTGTATTAGGTTAAGGTATTTACTATAATGTATTTAAAAAATAAATAAACTATGTAAAATTCTTATAAATTGCGTATGACCTTTTTTTTGCTAAGTTTTATAATAATAATTTTAATTAAAACATTCTTATCAAGAATTTATTCAATTATACGATATATCATATTACGTCACTCAGCTCAACCCATCTAATATTTTGATATTAGAGTATTTTGAGGTAAAGCTAAATGCATTAAACGAATTTCTTATGTTTTATCAGTACCATAAACGATTTCGACAATTCATTTCCATTCATAATATATTAAATTTAAATTCGCCTTTGACAAATTTCAATACCAAAAAATATGCTAATTGACGCTCCCGTGTCCAGTAAAAATAATAGTTCTTCATGTCCCTGACGTATCCTAATATAATTTAAAGAACTAGTTGAAATCACGTATTCTACATTATTATACACGAAAAAACTTATCTTCTGAATGTGTATTGTTAATATTTAAATCTGTTTCTGCGGACACAGCATTTACTTGTGGAGCACGACTGACGACGACGATCCCGATTTGTAAACGTATTAATTACCTCGCGTATGTCCGCGGCTTACGTCACCACCTCTGTTAAACTTGCGCTGAGGTTGCAAATAATTGTTCGCTGACCTATTGATATTTCCGTAATTTTGGTTCTGTCTTTGATTGTTATTTGTGAAAGAATTTTGTCTGTTACCTCGATTATTATGATTTGAATTAAATTTCCTGCTGTTGTTAAAACCATTACCAGAAGCATATGGATAATTCTTCTTATGCATAAAAAATACATTAGAACTATGTGGCTTGTTCTTTTCCTCGTCTAAAGCAGCAGTAATCGTTTCTTTTAATGTTATGCAGTGTCTAGCTTTTAATATTGTTCTTAAATCATGATTTCGAATCCCATCACAAAATGAATTAATAGCAATGTTTTCGTTAACTTTACGCAATGGCACTAACAAATTTTCATCATCTCCCGCCTGTGCAAGAGTTAATTCGCTTAAGAATTGTTCTATCTCGCGACCAAAGTCATCTACTGATTGATTATTTTGTCTCGCTTGATGCAATTGACTGGCGAGGGTAGTTGCGGATTTACGTAAAACAAAGTTAGTTCTAATATCCTTAACAAGACTATCAACCGTATCATACCTTTTATTTAGTCGGACTTTTGCATTTTCTGATAATCTAGTTTTTAAAACATATGTAATTAATATAGCTTTATCATCATCTTTTAACATTGACGCATAGAAATTAATTCTAATAGCTTTTTTGTAGTATCTTCTTTACCGTCCATTACGGGTAATAGACTTCCCGCAGTCTTTAAACAAAACTTTTCAGACATATTTAATGATATATTTGTAACTAAATCAATATTTCCTAATTCTTCAATCTACTCTTCAATATGTTATTTGACTCTCCAATATACTGTTGAATAATTCTAATATGCGCTTTAGCTTGCTTTCTTACATCAATCTTTTCACATAACAATTTTGTGTTGGCATATAGTAATAAATGGTCTAATTCTAATTTTAATTCTTCTAAGTTCTCTAAGACAGTTTTAATTTAAATATAATCAAATACAGATTACTCTTAAAAAAATTTTAACTGTTTCTTCGCTTTTTACTATCCTATATGTTAAAATTACTAAAACCAAAACTCTGACTGTGGTTAGGAAGTTTTTAGATCATCGAAAACTTTGTATATAGAATAACATTTTCTGGAGAAATTAAAACTTGCGCACTGTATCACCGACCATTTTTTAATTCCTTATTAAATTTGTGAGCAATAAATACTAATATACAATTACAACTCTAATACTGCGAAAAAAAAAATGATTTTAACAACTCTAATATGTACTGTAAAAAAAATGATTTGAGTTATAGCTTTTTTTTCTTAAATCAGCTGTTTAAGAAAACACATTAATCGATTAATTTCGCAATCATTCTGTACATTGGATAAATAAATTGATTTGAATTGCTCTGAAATGTACATTTTTGAGATATAATGACAGCGAGATAACTCCAGCTCATTCATGTAAAAGTAATGTTGCTTTTCTTTGTCAATGATTAAGTACGGAGTTTGTGGAATGATTAAGCTATACGTAGAGTTCATTAAACGGTTCGGGATACTTGATACTTTTAAGACATCATACAAACGAGGTTGCAAGAGGGGTATCAATTTGACAAAACTTAATCTATTATCAATGAAGAATACTTGAGTTTTTGTAATACTATACAATAATTGAATGCTCTTAATATCTAACGTCAATGGAAAATCTAAATCATGCAAGAAATGATGTTTAGATAAAAGTTCGGATACAATACGATTTGGACTTGTAACTAATGGATGCAAAATACCCCTTTGCCCTAGTGCAATTATATCTAGTAAATTATTTTGTGCTAACCTGAATGAACTTAAAACTATTCGTAACGATGACATAAATTCATTTAGTGCGAGAGATGCCCTGTTACGCGATATTGCTGATGTAGAATTGCTTACATAAGAATGGAAATACGATATAGTATGTTTTAATTGCGCGTCTAACGATTTACAATACTCTAGACTATTACTTCCAGAAGTATTTAACAAATGGATAGTACTTTCAAGGATTGACGTTTGCTGTTTAACTATTTCGAACAAATGGCTCTGATTGGAGTTTAGTTGATCAATTTGCTTATTATAAAATTTAGCGTCGTTATCATCCATGGTACCAAGGATCTGTAATATTAAGTTATTTTGCGTGTTGACGCTGACAAGCTCGTAATAAAGAGTTGAATTCAAAGATGAACATAATTCTGAGAAAATGTTTTTAAATTCATCATATCCACACAGTCAGTAGTATATAAAGGAGAGAGCTGGACCCACCACACCCACCACATTTACATAGGAAGCTATCCCCTCCACTTTTCCGCACGAAGACGACCGAGTCCCAAGTCAGCCGATCTGCCGAGCGTGGCCGAACGCCGGAACCTGGAGTGTATGACTCACACGTCGCTGTTAGAGAGAGAACGCACTACTATTTTTATTTTCGAGCGTGGCATGTGCAAACCGATCAAATTCAAATTTTCGCATCAGATTAATTCGGATTTGAATTTCGCGCGCACCCGAACCGATAAAATTCAAATTTTTCCCGCCAACTTTAAAAAATTCGAATTTTCGCGTCAACATTCCCACGCATGCGCAAACCGATAAAATTCAAATTTTCGCATCAAATTTATTCGGATTTGAATTTCGTGCGCACCATCTTACTCGATGATGACCGAACGCCGATCGCCCGAACCGATAAAATTCAAATTTTTTCCGCCAACCTTCAAAATTTCAAATTTTCGAGTCAACCCCAGGTCCACCAACCCCAGACGTACCAACCCCACGCGCTAAAACGGCATGCCGACCGGGCGTCATATTTTAAATCAAGTTTTCGCGCTAAATTTATTCGGACTAATTTTAAAATTCTATAGAGCATGCGCGAACCTAGCAAATTAAAATTTTCGCGCCATTAAGGATAAATTTCAAAGTTTAAACCGTCTTTATTGATATTACTCACAGAAATAATTGTGTTTAAAAAAGAACATGCGATAAGAATTATATTCGAATGTCATTGACGTTGGTAATTGTTGTTATAGCCATTCTGTCTTTTACTTGTACAATGGCACTAGGTAATTCGACGCCCTTGCATAATTTTGCGCAGTTGGTACTACTTGCTGAGTTCAAGGACCGACTGTAATTTGATATGTCTTAGGAGTCATCCTATTTTCACACCTGTGTATCGGTACATTTCCATCCCGTGTGCGTAATAAATTGTTTTTAAAGTCAATTCCCGCTTCTAGGGATTTTAATAAATCTACTCAATATTATCGGAAAATCCAAAAAACTTCAACCACTGTACAATGGTCCATACGAAATTACCTCTATCGATGGTAACACAAATTGCACAATTCCTATAAATAGGAAATCAGTTAGGGTGCACAAGAATAGGTTGAAGAAATTCAATAATTAACGCATGCCTTTCTTTTATTATTGCAGGATGTACTTCCTGTGTATTCTTCCCCTGTTGATCGTCTTTTCTACAGCCGAACCTTATTATTCCTTCAAACCATTAGAAGGGAATCCTGAGCTATTTTATGGAAAGATTGGTAATCTAAAATTATTTAACAAAATTTTGGAATTTAGTCGTTTATTTAGATTTAAATAATTATTACTTAGAGTTAGGCAACATTCAATCATACTTCCGCGACGCCGAACGACTGTGTGGATATGATGAATTTAAAAACATTTTTTTAGAATTATGTTCACAACAGATTCCCTTTAACTTTCTTCAGTGACGTTAAGGAAAAATCGGACAGGTGCGAGGGACTTGTAACATCGTAATAGTTTTCATGTAAAGTTTTGATGACTTCTGTTGTTTTTTTTTTCAAATCTGCAACAAATAATAAGTAAATATTTACTAGTTTAGGAAATAGATGGGTTTCCCACAAGCATTTTTGGGAAAATATCGACAACTACGTAACATAAACTTTAATACAAACTATTTTTTAAATTCTTTGTATATGTATATGTATATTTTCAGTACAGAGAAATAGGACCATAAAAGGACTGAGAGACATCAAACAGCCAGACAGTAGGACAAAAACGATCTCTATTTCACTTCAGCAACTTCATTGGCTATCAAATTACATAATGCGCGACAGAACGAAAAATCTATTGAAAATTTTGGTAAGGAAATTGAAGAGCTAATGGTAAATTTGACTTAGTTATTATGTGACAAAATTTTTAAGACAATATCTGCAAAAATGTAATAATACCGTAATTTTTAAGAAATGCCTGCAATTGCCATTTTTTTTCTTTTTGACAAACAATTGAATATCGCAGGTAAACTAGTTACTTTACACAGGTACAACTTACACAGTTGGAAAGACGACTTCCTTAGCGTTTATAATATGGTATGATGTACAGGGCGTTCCATTTAAAAAAATGTACTGACTTTCCGTTACGCCTAAATGCAACATCCTGTATAAATGAAAATAATTTTACGTTATAGAAACTAATGAGTCAAACAACTCTTGTACAAAACATTTTTTCTTTCTCAAACAATTTAATGACTATCAACCGCCAGGATACTAATAACTCACCCTGTATAATTATATATTTTTAAAATGTGACGTGTTGATATTTATGATTAAATTATTAATTAAATAAAATATCGGTTTGGCTTCCGTGGTAGATCTTTTTACAATAGGAATAACCAACGGAGAGTATTTACCTACAGTAAGTCCAGATGACCACAATGAGGTCGATGCACAGCAAGGTCAAGAGCAACCTAAAAACGATACTATAAGAATAAGTGGGATTAGTGGCAGCACTTATTCTTTAGGATCAACAATTTCAGATTTGAAAGTAAACAATATTTAAGTTTACAATTATTCATAGCACAAACTGCGCTAATATTGTTCTTTTTGTATTAAACTTGCATGGTGTACTTCTCCATGAGGGGTGATTTAAACCACAAAGCGTCAGCCCACCAACCCCAGACATCACACCTGCTATCACGTATAGCTGTACACCAAATATATTTGTGTTAACCCAAACTGTATAGTATCAGCTAGTACGGGATAATGTCAACATATTATACCACATGACTCTAAGAGTAACTCAAATGTGACTCAAGAGTGACTCAAATGTGACTCAAGAGTGACTCAAATGTGACTCAAGAGTGACATTAGCGCCTCCATTTATCCTCTTAGCGCCTCCATTTATCCTCTTAGCGCCTCCATTTATCCGTTTAGCGCCTCCATTTATACTCTTAGCGCCTCCATTTATCCGTTTAGCGCCTCCATTTATCCGTTTAGCGCCTCCATTTATCCTCTTAGCGCCTCCATTTATCCTCTTAGCGCCTCCATTTATCATCTTAGCGCCTCCATTTATCCTCTTAGCGCATCCATTTATCATCTTAGCGCCTCCATTTATCCTCTTAGCGCCTCCATTTATCATCTTAGCGCCTCCATTTATCCTCTTAGCGCCTCCATTTATCATCTTAGCGCCTCCATTTATTCGTTTAGCGCCTCCATTTATCCGCTTAGCGCCTCCATTTATCCGTTTAGCGCCTCCATTTATCCGTTTAGCGCCTCCATTTATCATCTTAGCGCCTCCATTTATTCGTTTAGCGCCTCCATTTATCCGTTTAGCGCCTCCATTTATCCGTTTAGCGCCTCCATTTATCCGTTTAGCGTCTCCATTTATCCTCTTAGCGCCTTCATTTATCCGTTTAGCGCCTCCATTTATCCGTTTAGCGCCTCCATTTATCCTCTTAGCGCCTCCATTTATCATCTTAGCGCCTCCATTTATCCTCTTAGCGCCTCCATTTATTATCTTAGCGCCTCCATTTATCCTCTTAGCGCCTCCATTTATCATCTTAGCGCCTCCATTTATCCTCTTAGCGCCTCCATTTATCATCTTAGCGCCTCCATTTATCCGTTTAGCGCCTCCATTTATCACCTTAGCGCCTCCATTTATTCGTTTAGCGCCTCCATTTATCCGTTTAGCGCCTCCATTTATCCTCTTAGCGCCTCCATTTATCATCTTAGCGCCTCCATTTATCCGTTTAGCGGCTCCATTTATCCGTTTAGCGCCTCCATTTATCCGTTTAGCGCCTCCATTTATCCTCTTAGCGCCTCCATTTATCCTCTTAGCGCCTCCATTTATCCTCTTAGCGCCTCCATTTATCATCTTAGCGCCTCCATTTAGCCTCTTAGCGCCTCCATTTATCATCTTAGCGCCTCCATTTATCCTCTTAGCGCCTCCATTTATCCTCTTAGCGCCTCCATTTATCACCTTAGCGCCTCCATTTATCCGTTTAGCGCCTCCATTTATCCGTTTAGCGCCTCCATTTATCCTCTTAGCGCCTCCATTTATCATCTTAGCGCCTCCATTTATCCGTTTAGCGCCTCCATTTATCCGTTTAGCGCCTCCATTTATCCGTTTAGCGCCTCCATTTATCCTCTTAGCGCCTCCATTTATCATCTTAGCGCCTCCATTTATCCGTTTAGCGCCTCCATTTATCATCTTAGCGCCTCCATTTATACGTTTAGCGCCTCCATTTATCATCTTAGCGCCTCCATTTATCCGTTTAGCGCCTCCATTTATCCTCTTAGCGCCTCCATTTATCCGTTTAGCGCCTCCATTTATCATCTTAGCGCCTCCATTTATCCTCTTAGCGTCTCCATTTATCCTCTTAGCGCCTCCATTTATCCTCTTAGCGCCTCCATTTATCCGTTTAGCGCCTCCATTTATCCTCTTAGCGCCTCCATTTATCCTCTTAGCGCCTCCATTTATACTCTTAGCGCCTCCATTATACAGATCTAAATACAGACCCTGTATAATCACAACAGACCCTGTATACAGACCCTGTCTAATCACAACAGACCCTGTATACAGACCCTGTATACAGGGTCTGTGTTGGGATGAGTTGGGTTTGGTTGGGCGCGCCCAACCAAACCCAACTCATCCCAACCCAAAATGAGGGTCGCGGTGGGTCAAATGAGGGTCAATATACAGGTTGGGCGCGCCCAACCAAACCCAACTCATTCCAACCCAAAATGAGGGTCGCGGTGGGTCAAATGAGGGTCAATTTACAGGGTCTGTATACAGGGTCTGTTGTGATTATACAGGGTCTGTATTTAGATCTGTATAATGGAGGCGCTAAGGTATAAATGGAGGCGCTAAACGGATAAATGGAGGCGCTAAGAGGATAAATGGAGGCGCTAAGAGGATAAATGGAGGCGCTAAGAGGATAAATGGAGGCGCTAAGATGATGAATGGAGGCGATAAACGGATAAATGGAGGCGCTAAGAGGATAAATGGAGGCGCTAAACGGATAAATGGAGGCGCTAAGATGATAAATGGAGGCGCTAAACGGATAAATGGAGGCGCTAAGATGGATAAATGGAGGCGCTAAACGGATAAATGGAGGCGCTAAGATGATAAATGGAGGCGCTAAGAGGATAAATGGAGGCGCTAAACGGATAAATGGAGGCGCTAAACGGATAAATGGAGGCGCTAAGATGATACATGGAGGCGCTAAGAGGATAAATGGAGGCGCTAAACGGATAAATGGAGGCGCTAAACGGATAAATGAAGCCGCTAAGAGGATAAATGGAGGCGCTAAGAGGATAAATGGAGGCGCTAAGAGGATAAATGGAGGCGCTAAGAGGATAAATGGAGGCGCTAAGATGATAAATGGAGGCGCTAAGAGGCCAAATGGAGGCGCTAAGATGATAAATGGAGGCGCTAAGAGGATAAATGGAGGCGCTAAGAGGATAAATGGAGGCGCTAAACGGATAAATGGAGGCGCTAAACGGATAAATGGAGGCGCTAAACTGATAAATGGAGGCGCTAAGATGATAAATGGAGGCGCTAAGAGGATAAATGGAGGCGCTAAACAGATAAATGGAGGCGCTAAATGAATAAATAGAGGCGCTAAGGTGATAAATGGAGGCGCTAAACGGATAAATGGAGGCGCTAAACGGATAAATGGAGGCGCTAAGATGATAAATGGAGGCGCTAAGAGGATAAATGGAGGCGCTAAGATGATAAATGGAGGCGCTAAGAGGATAAATGGAGGCGCTAAACGGATAAATGAAGGCGCTAAGAGGATAAATGGAGACGCTAAACGGATAAATGGAGGCGCTAAACGGATAAATGGAGGCGCTAAACGGATAAATGGAGGCGCTAAACGAATAAATGGAGGCGCTAAGATGATAAATGGAGGCGCTAAACGGATAAATGGAGGCGCTAAACGGATAAATGGAGGCGCTAAACGGATAAATGGAGGCGCTAAACGAATAAATGGAGGCGCTAAGATGATAAATGGAGGCGCTAAGAGGATAAATGGAGGCGCTAAGATGATAAATGGAGACGCTAAACGGATAAATGGAGGCGCTAAACGGATAAATGGAGGCGCTAAACGGATAAATGGAGGCGCTAAACGAATAAATGGAGGCGCTAAGATGATAAATGGAGGCGCTAAACGGATAAATGGAGGCGCTAAACGGATAAATGGAGGCGCTAAACGAATAAATGGAGGCGCTAAGATGATAAATGGAGGCGCTAAACGGATAAATGGAGGCGCTAAACGGATAAATGGAGGCGCTAAACGGATAAATGGAGGCGCTAAACGGATAAATGGAGGCGCTAAACGGATAAATGAAGGCGCTAAGAGGATAAATGGAGACGCTAAACGGATAAATGGAGGCGCTAAACGGATAAATGGAGGCGCTAAACGGATAAATGGAGGCGCTAAACGAATAAATGGAGGCGCTAAGATGATAAATGGAGGCGCTAAACGGATAAATGGAGGCGCTAAGATGATAAATGGAGGCGCTAAGAGGATAAATGGAGGCGCTAAGATGATAAATGGAGGCGCTAGGAGGATAAATGGAGGCGCTAAGAGGATAAATGGAGGCGCTAAACGGATAAATGGAGGCGCTAAACGGATAAATGGAGGCGCTAAACGGATAAATGGAGGCGCTAAGAGGATAAATGGAGGCGCTAAACGGATAAATGGAGGCGCTAAGAGGATAAATGGAGGCGCTAAGAGGATAAATGGAGGCGCTAAGATGATAAATGGAGGCGCTAAGAGGATAAATGGAGGCGCTAAGAGGATAAATGGAGGCGCTAAACGGATAAATGGAGGCGCTAAACGGATAAATGGAGGCGCTAAACGGATAAATGGAGGCGCTAAGATGATAAATGGAGGCGCTAAGAGGATAAATGGAGGCGCTAAACGGATAAATGGAGGCGCTAAACGAATAAATAGAGGCGCTAAGGTGATAAATGGAGGCGCTAAACGGATAAATGGAGGCGCTAAACGGATAAATGGAGGCGCTAAGATGATAAATGGAGGCGCTAAGAGGATAAATGGAGGCGCTAAGATGATAAATGGAGGCGCTAAGAGGATAAATGGAGGCGCTAAGATGATAAATGGAGGCGCTAAGAGGATAAATGGAGGCGCTAAGATGATAAATGGATGCGCTAAGAGGATAAATGGAGGCGCTAAACGGATAAATGGAGGCGCTAAACGGATAAATGAAGGCGCTAAGAGGATAAATGGAGACGCTAAACGGATAAATGGAGGCGCTAAACGGATAAATGGAGGCGCTAAACGGATAAATGGAGGCGCTAAACGAATAAATGGAGGCGCTAAGATGATAAATGGAGGCGCTAAACGGATAAATGGAGGCGCTAAACGGATAAATGGAGGCGCTAAACGGATAAATGGAGGCGCTAAACGAATAAATGGAGGCGCTAAGATGATAAATGGAGGCGCTAAGAGGATAAGTGGAGGCGCTAAGATGATAAATGGAGGCGCTAAGAGGATAAATGGAGGCGCTAAGATGATAAATGGAGGCGCTAAGAGGATAAATGGAGGCGCTAAGATGATAAATGGAGGCGCTAAGAGGATAAATGGAGGCGCTAAACGGATAAATGGAGGCGCTAAACGGATAAATGGAGGCGCTAAACGGATAAATGGAGGCGCTAAGAGGATAAATGGAGGCGCTAAGAGGATAAATGGAGGCGCTAAGAGGATAAATGGAGGCGCTAATGTCACTCTTGAGTCACATTTGAGTCAGTCTTGAGTCACATTTGAGCCACTCTTGAGTCACATTTGAGTCACTCTTGAGTCACATTTGAGTTACTCTTAGAGTCATGTGGTATAATATGTTGACATTATCCCGTACTAGCTCATACTATACAGTTTGGGTTAACACAAATATATTTGGTGTACAGCTATACGTGATAGCAGGTGTGATGTCTGGGGTTGGTGGGCTGACGCTTTGTGGTTTAAATCACCCCTCATGGAGAAGTACACCATGCAAGTTTCATACAAAAAGAACAATATTAGCGCAGTTTGTGCTATGAATAATTGTAAACTTAAATATTGTTTACTTTCAAATCTGAAATTGTTGATCCTAAAGAATAAGTGCTGCCACTAATCCCACTTATTCTTATAGTATCGTTTTTATCTATGGCACAACGACAATTTAAATTATCTGAAATAAAAAAAAAAATAATGCTTATCGAAGCACCTGTATCTATTAAAAATTTCAATTCTTTCATTTCATATCTCATGTTTACTATATTCATACCATTAATATTAAGACACACTGCATCTGCATTATTCGCGAAAAACCGCCTGTTGTTAGGTTGCTCTTGACCTTGCTGTGCATCGACCTCATTGTGGTCATCTGGACTTACTGTAGGTAAATACTCTCTGTTGGTTATTCCTATTGTAAAAAGATCTACCACGGAAGCCAAACCGATATTTTATTTAATTAATAATTTAATCATAAATATCAACACGTCACATTTTAAAAATATATAATTATACAGGGTGAGTTATTAGTATCCTGGCGGTTGATAGTCATTAAATTGTTTGAGAAAGAAAAAATGTTTTGTACAAGAGTTGTTTGACTCATTAGTTTCTATAACGTAAAATTATTTTCATTTATACAGGATGTTGCATTTAGGCATAACGGAAAGTCAGTACATTTTTTTAAATGGAACGCTCTGTACATCATACCATATTATAAACGCTAAGGAAGTCGTCTTTCCAACTGTGTAAGTTGTACCTGTGTAAAGTAACTAGTTTACCTGCTATATTCAATTGTTTGTCAAAAAGAAAAAAAATGGCAATTGCAGGCATTTCTTAAAAATTACGGTATTATTACATTTTTGCAGATATCGTCTTAAAAATTTTGTCACATAATAACTAAGTCAAATTTACCATTAGCTCTTCAATTTCCTTACCAAAATTTTCAATAGATTTTTCGTTCTGTCGCGCATTATGTAATTTGATAGCCAATGAAGTTGCTGAAGTGAAATAGAGATCGTTTTTGTCCTACTGTCTGGCTGTTTGATGTCTCTCAGTCCTTTTATGGTCCTATTTCTCTGTACTGAAAATATACATATACATATACAAAGAATTTAAAAAATAGTTTGTATTAAAGTTTATGTTACGTAGTTGTCGATATTTTCCCAAAAATGCTTGTGGGAAACCCATCTATTTCCTAAACTAGTAAATATTTACTTATTATTTGTTGCAGATTTGAAAAAAAAAACAACAGAAGTCATCAAAACTTTACATGAAAACTATTACGATGTTACAAGTCCCTCGCACCTGTCCGATTTTTCCTTAACGTCACTGAAGAAAGTTAAAGGGAATCTGTTGTGAACATAATTCTAAAAAAATGTTTTTAAATTCATCATATCCACACAGTCGTTCGGCGTCGCGGAAGTATGATTGAATGTTGCCTAACTCTAAGTAATAATTATTTAAATCTAAATAAACGACTAAATTCCAAAATTTTGTTAAATAATTTTAGATTACCAATCTTTCCATAAAATAGCTCAGGATTCCCTTCTAATGGTTTGAAGGAATAATAAGGTTCGGCTGTAGAAAAGACGATCAACAGGGGAAGAATACACAGGAAGTACATCCTGCAATAATAAAAGAAAGGCATGCGTTAATTATTGAATTTCTTCAACCTATTCTTGTGCACCCTAACTGATTTCCTATTTATAGGAATTGTGCAATTTGTGTTACCATCGATAGAGGTAATTTCGTATGGACCATTGTACAGTGGTTGAAGTTTTTTGGATTTTCCGATAATATTGAGTAGATTTATTAAAATCCCTAGAAGCGGGAATTGACTTTAAAAACAATTTATTACGCACACGGGATGGAAATGTACCGATACACAGGTGTGAAAATAGGATGACTCCTAAGACATATCAAATTACAGTCGGTCCTTGAACTCAGCAAGTAGTACCAACTGCGCAAAATTATGCAAGGGCGTCGAATTACCTAGTGCCATTGTACAAGTAAAAGACAGAATGGCTATAACAACAATTACCAACGTCAATGACATTCGAATATAATTCTTATCGCATGTTCTTTTTTAAACACAATTATTTCTGTGAGTAATATCAATAAAGACGGTTTAAACTTTGAAATTTATCCTTAATGGCGCGAAAATTTTAATTTGCTAGGTTCGCGCATGCTCTATAGAATTTTAAAATTAGTCCGAATAAATTTAGCGCGAAAACTTGATTTAAAATATGACGCCCGGTCGGCATGCCGTTTTAGCGCGTGGGGTTGGTACGTCTGGGGTTGGTGGACCTGGGGTTGACGCGAAAATTTGAAATTTTGAAGGTTGGCGGAAAAAATTTGAATTTTATCGGTTCGGGCGATCGGCGTTCGGTCATCATCGAGTAAGATGGTGCGCACGAAATTCAAATCCGAATAAATTTGATGCGAAAATTTGAATTTTATCGGTTTGCGCATGCGTGGGAATGTTGACGCGAAAATTCGAATTTTTTAAAGTTGGCGGGAAAAATTTGAATTTTATCGGTTCGGGTGCGCGCGAAATTCAAATCCGAATTAATCTGATGCGAAAATTTGAATTTGATCGGTTTGCACATGCCACGCTCGAAAATAAAAATAGTAGTGCGTTCTCTCTCTAACAGCGACGTGTGAGTCATACACTCCAGGTTCCGGCGTTCGGCCACGCTCGGCAGATCGGCTGACTTGGGACTCGGTCGTCTTCGTGCGGAAAAGTGGAGGGGATAGCTTCCTATGTAAATGTGGTGGGTGTGGTGGGTCCAGCTCTCTCCTTTATATACTACTGACTGTGTGGATATGATGAATTTAAAAACATTTTCTCAGAATTATGTTCATCTTTGAATTCAACTCTTTATTACGAGCTTGTCAGCGTCAACACGCAAAATAACTTAATATTACAGATCCTTGGTACCATGGATGATAACGACGCTAAATTTTATAATAAGCAAATTGATCAACTAAACTCCAATCAGAGCCATTTGTTCGAAATAGTTAAACAGCAAACGTCAATCCTTGAAAGTACTATCCATTTGTTAAATACTTCTGGAAGTAATAGTCTAGAGTATTGTAAATCGTTAGACGCGCAATTAAAACATACTATATCGTATTTCCATTCTTATGTAAGCAATTCTACATCAGCAATATCGCGTAACAGGGCATCTCTCGCACTAAATGAATTTATGTCATCGTTACGAATAGTTTTAAGTTCATTCAGGTTAGCACAAAATAATTTACTAGATATAATTGCACTAGGGCAAAGGGGTATTTTGCATCCATTAGTTACAAGTCCAAATCGTATTGTATCCGAACTTTTATCTAAACATCATTTCTTGCATGATTTAGATTTTCCATTGACGTTAGATATTAAGAGCATTCAATTATTGTATAGTATTACAAAAACTCAAGTATTCTTCATTGATAATAGATTAAGTTTTGTCAAATTGATACCCCTCTTGCAACCTCGTTTGTATGATGTCTTAAAAGTATCAAGTATCCCGAACCGTTTAATGAACTCTACGTATAGCTTAATCATTCCACAAACTCCGTACTTAATCATTGACAAAGAAAAGCAACATTACTTTTACATGAATGAGCTGGAGTTATCTCGCTGTCATTATATCTCAAAAATGTACATTTCAGAGCAATTCAAATCAATTTATTTATCCAATGTACAGAATGATTGCGAAATTAATCGATTAATGTGTTTTCTTAAACAGCTGATTTAAGAAAAAAAAGCTATAACTCAAATCATTTTTTTTACAGTACATATTAGAGTTGTTAAAATCATTTTTTTTTTCGCAGTATTAGAGTTGTAATTGTATATTAGTATTTATTGCTCACAAATTTAATAAGGAATTAAAAAATGGTCGGTGATACAGTGCGCAAGTTTTAATTTCTCCAGAAAATGTTATTCTATATACAAAGTTTTCGATGATCTAAAAACTTCCTAACCACAGTCAGAGTTTTGGTTTTAGTAATTTTAACATATAGGATAGTAAAAAGCGAAGAAACAGTTAAAATTTTTTTAAGAGTAATCTGTATTTGATTATATTTAAATTAAAACTGTCTTAGAGAACTTAGAAGAATTAAAATTAGAATTAGACCATTTATTACTATATGCCAACACAAAATTGTTATGTGAAAAGATGGATGTAAGAAAGCAAGCTAAAGCGCATATTAGAATTATTCAACAGTATATTGGAGAGTCAAATAACATATTGAAGAGTAGATTGAAGAATTAGGAAATATTGATTTAGTTACAAATATATCATTAAATATGTCTGAAAAGTTTTGTTTAAAGACTGCGGGAAGTCTATTACCCGTAATGGACGGTAAAGAAGATACTACAAAAAAGCTATTAGAATTAATTTCTATGCGTCAATGTTAAAAGATGATGATAAAGCTATATTAATTACATATGTTTTAAAAACTAGATTATCAGAAAATGCAAAAGTCCGACTAAATAAAAGGTATGATACGGTTGATAGTCTTGTTAAGGATATTAGAACTAACTTTGTTTTACGTAAATCCGCAACTACCCTCGCCAGTCAATTGCATCAAGCGAGACAAAATAATCAATCAGTAGATGACTTTGGTCGCGAGATAGAACAATTCTTAAGCGAATTAACTCTTGCACAGGCGGGAGATGATGAAAATTTGTTAGTGCCATTGCGTAAAGTTAACGAAAACATTGCTATTAATTCATTTTGTGATGGGATTCGAAATCATGATTTAAGAACAATATTAAAAGCTAGACACTGCATAACATTAAAAGAAACGATTACTGCTGCTTTAGACGAGGAAAAGAACAAGCCACATAGTTCTAATGTATTTTTTATGCATAAGAAGAATTATCCATATGCTTCTGGTAATGGTTTTAACAACAGCAGGAAATTTAATTCAAATCATAATAATCGAGGTAACAGACAAAATTCTTTCACAAATAACAATCAAAGACAGAACCAAAATTACGGAAATATCAATAGGTCAGCGAACAATTATTTGCAACCTCAGCGCAAGTTTAACAGAGGTGGTGACGTAAGCCGCGGACATACGCGAGGTAATTAATACGTTTACAAATCGGGATCGTCGTCGTCAGTCGTGCTCCACAAGTAAATGCTGTGTCCGCAGAAACAGATTTAAATATTAACAATACACATTCAGAAGATAAGTTTTTTCGTGTATAATAATGTAGAATACGTGATTTCAACTAGTTCTTTAAATTATATTAGGATACGTCAGGGACATGAAGAACTATTATTTTTACTGGACACGGGAGCGTCAATTAGCATATTTTTTGGTATTGAAATTTGTCAAAGGCGAATTTAAATTTAATATATTATGAATGGAAATGAATTGTCGAAATCGTTTATGGTACTGATAAAACATAAGAAATTCGTTTAATGCATTTAGCTTTACCTCAAAATACTCTAATATCAAAATATTAGATGGGTTGAGCTGAGTGACGTAATATGATATATCGTATAATTGAATAAATTCTTGATAAGAATGTTTTAATTAAAATTATTATTATAAAACTTAGCAAAAAAAAGGTCATACGCAATTTATAAGAATTTTACATAGTTTATTTATTTTTTAAATACATTATAGTAAATACCTTAACCTAATACAAAGATTATCAGTTCCTTCCACCGTTAAAAAACCTCTTCAAACCTATAGAATTTGATTGGTAAATTTTATTAAATTCCTTCCAAACATCATTGATACTAATCTGATACATTTTCTGCATTCCAATTTTAGACACTTTCTGAAATCTCATCCAACCCACTTAGTTGTGAACGCGACCACTGAGAGATTGTAGATGACGTTCACATTATTTGAAAAGCGTTTTAAAACAGCTAGAATTTTACTTACTTACCTTTGAAACTAATTTGTTTATATCGGGAACTTTAAAACAAATATTATTTACTGTAATTAAAATAAAATTAATAAATAAAACAAGATATTCAGATTTTACACATTTTATTGCAAACGGTTGTTTATGAGATACATTAAGATGCAGAACAGTACATTTACATACTTAAATAATAGATTTGTCAACAAATTCAACGAGTTGTGCCGGCAAACTCTTACCGACACTTTTAACCCCTCGGTACACCAGACACATGGTTGATAACTCCTCAATTTGCTGCTCCGTAATAATGGTAGCAATCCTCGAGGGTAAAAACACCACAAACGGGGGAGCAGATTCAATTTCCACCAACACTGAAGGCCATTTTGTCGTTTTAATCCTCCGTGCAGCTTTAATGGGATAGGTGGCATTGATTTCCAAATCACTGAGTGCTTTCCTCGGTAATTGAACGCACAAACCGATTGTATTTAGTTGTTGGCTTGAAGAAGACTGCATTTTTGTAGGATGTAGGTAACGAAGTGTTTCTAATTAAAGACTAAAAATTCAAATACTTGTGCTACACCTATTTATACTAAAGATTTAAACCACAAAATTTCCACTTAAATTCATTTCCGCCCCATGCAGAAATATGAGCGTATTTTATGTTGTTTATCGCATGTCATCGAAAATCAATACAAAGTTGTTTTTAGCATCTTGAGGATCCACAATTTCATCATTGTTACTGTAGTTAAAGATTTCAATTTCAGGTATTTTCTTGATTATGTTATTTAAAAATTCATATTTTGGTTGATATAACGTCTTAGAAAAGATGTAAATATTCTCGAAGCGTAACCCGTTTTCTTCAAATAACAAAGTAAGTAGAAGATTTGTCTTTCCGCACGAGTAGCGCCTATGGTAGCCAATATATAGTAGCTGTCAACACGGATCTGTTGATTTTTTCATCAGGGTCTGTATACAGGTTCTGTATAATTTATACAGGGTCTGTATACAGGGTCTGTATACAGGGTCTGTTGTGATTATACAGCCCCTGTATACAGGACCTGTATAATTTATACAGGGTCTGTATACAGGTTCTGTATAATTTATACAGGGTCTGTATACAGGGTCTGTTGTGATTATACAGGGTCTGTATACAGGGTCTGTTGTGATTATACAGGGTCTGTATACAGGGTCTGTTGTGATTATACAGGGTCTGTATACAGGACCTGTATAATTTATACAGGGTCTGTATACAGGTTCTGTATAATTTATACAGGGTCTGTATACAGGGTCTGTTGTGATTATACAGGGTCTGTATACAGGGTCTGTTGTGATTATACAGGGTCTGTATACAGGGTCTGTTGTGATTATACAGGGTCTGTATACAGGACCTGTATAATTTATACAGGGTCTGTATACAGGTTCTGTATAATTTATACAGGGTCTGTTGTGATTATACAGCGTCTGTATACAGGGTCTGTTGTGATTATACAGGGTCTGTATACAGGACCTGTATAATTTATACAGGGTCTGTATACAGGTTCTGTATAATTTATACAGGGTTAGATGGGTTGGGTTAGATATAGCTGATCGGTGGGGAGATTTTGTTGATGGAGAATTTTGCTCAGTTTAATTCCTACTCCCATCAACGATGTCAGCTAAAGCTGTATCTAAGAAATTAAGTGCTCTTAAACGGAAGCAGCAAGTGTTACGCGACCAATTAAAGTTATTCGTGTCAGAACTGGAGGATTTAAATACAACTATTGCAATGTACAGTTTTGTGAAGAAGTTTGAAACAATCAACATTACGTCATAGGTGGGGGTAAAAAGTAGTATATATTAGTGGGTTATAATCAAAATTCATTTAGTTTCCAGTTTACCACCGAATAAAACATTCAAAATGAAAATCGTCGTGGTCGACATCCAAGGTTTCCAACTCAGGTCTGGCGATTTTATAGTAAAAGAATTGTGCATTTACGATGGGCGATACCCAGTTAACCACTTATTCATACCATCCACCAAATATGAAGAGCTGAGTGAGCTGGAAAAGAAAACTATTCGCCATCTCTCAACACATCATCATGGTCTCGACTACTGCGGAGGTTTCATCGAGCTGAGCAAACTATCCAACGTCGTGGAATTACATCTCCATGATGTGGATCGCATCTATGTAAAAGGTGCTGAAAAATATCGAGTACTATTGGAGTATTTCGCCAATATGAAGTTTCAACCACACATTATCAATTTGGAAGGGATTGAATCCTGGTGTCCACCGCCGCCCCTCATGGAGAAGTTTACACCATGCAAGTTTCATACAAAAAATAACATTAGCGCAGTTTATGCTATGAATAATTGTAAACTACTATATAATTATATTATGTCAACTTTACCACTATAACGAAATAAATGCGTTAAACGAATTTCTTATGTTTTATTTCATAGATTAAGCAGTGATAATATAAGAGTGAACGGTAAGTATATTAAAACACTGCTGGTGACGTCATCATTTGTATGCGTGTTCAAACATGTTCAAAGTCTAATATTTAATGATTATAATATACTGGTGAAATTGATCACGTGAACAAACGCTATATAATCGAGTAAACTCGGAGAAGAATTCAGTCTGTGTGCTAGCAACCGTCTAAATCAATAACTTCAAGATGTCTACACCACCTAGGACACCAACACCTGAGCCATCAACCGACAAACCGGCATCAATCTACGAATGCAAATTTTGCAAACGGAGTTTTAAGACGAAGTGGACTCTCAAACGCCATGTTCGATCAGTTCATACAGCGGTAGGGTCTGAGCTTAAGAAGTCTACAACAACGTCATCACCACCGCTATGTGAGCTTAAGAAGTCTACAACAACATCATCGCCACCGCTATGTCAAATAACGGCGGAAGAGTTATGTGATTTGTGATTTATATAAACTGGATGCGAATTTTGTAATGACACTTTGATATATATATATATATATATATATATATATATATATATATATATATAGAAAGCTGGTTAATCGACGGTGAGATAGATAAGGAAAAAGGTATTTGTCGGGCAATTCCGTCATACGAAAATCGAAGAAGCAACCGTAGACACGTGTTTCGGACTGTTAGTCCTCATCAGTACGGTATAGCCAAGGAGTAAGATGGACACTCAATGGAAAAAACACTCAAATGGAGACCTAAAGGGGGTGACCATTGTCGCCAATTTGGTGCTTCAGTCCCAACATCCTCAGGATTCGAAGACAAGAAGTGACGTCGCGCCGGAGGTGACTGGTACACCCCAGGTACACCATAGCCCATGGGAATAAGATAGAAAGCTGGTTAATCGACGGTGAGATAGATAAGGAAAAAGGTATTTGTCGGGCAATTCCGTCATACGAAAATCGAAGAAGCAACCGTAGACACGTGTTTCGGACTGTTAGTCCTCATCAGTACGGTATAGCCAAGGAGTAAGATGGACACTCAATGGAAAAAACACTCAAATGGAGACCTAAAGGGGGTGACCATTGTATATATATATATATATATATATATATATATATATATATTGTCAACTTTACCATTATGAAAAATAAATGTATTAAACTACACCATTTGGTTTATATGATATAATATTGCATTTTTTAAATGAATAGATACGTTAAATGCATTTCTTGTGTTTTATTTCATAGGTTAAGAAGTGATATTATTATTAAAAGAGTAAAGTCAATACGGTGAGTATATTAGAATTTCTCATTTGCTAATTAGCAGTGTTGTCATACTTACCTTTTTTTCTTTTTGATCACTATAAATACTAAACAGTAATAAAAAGCATACGGGTTTCAGTTAAGTAATTTTTATTATTATCAATTTTTCATTTTGCATACAATTCATTTATAAATCTATAAAAGTTATCATCTGAGCATTGGTAGACATTCCAACGTTTTTCTCCCCCTTGTATACCATAGCCATTGAAGATAGACTCCGTAGCTCGTCTTCGGTGGTGATGGCTTCGGCTAATCTCTTCGGAAGGAATGCTACGAAGTTTTCAAACTCCAACAGAATTGATGGCCAAGTGCACTTTGTGATTCTTTTCGCTGATTTAATTGGATAAGGTGTATCAATTTCCAACTCTGATATCTTCTTCTTTGGCTTAATCTCGCAAAGGCCCAACTCGGATAGTCTGGAAGACATCTTGTTTGCTGTTGTTGTAGTTGTTGGTGGTATCTAGTTGTGGAACTGGTCTTTTTTACTACATAATGCTCCTATTTATTTGAAAGAATGGTATAGAGAGGGAAATTTTTGAGCCAATGATAGCAAAAGAAAAAATATGATTAAACTGCAAACTTCGTATTAGGTATTTAAAAAACGCAGCAATACTAGAAAAAATATGCTTATCTAGAAACCACATTTGTTGCTCTAACAGGAAGCCAACTCATCAATTCTTTGAAATTAGCAAAGAGAATTGCTGCGAACGCATCAGCAAGTTTATGTCGCCCCATGCAGAAATATGATCGTATTTTATGCTGCCTATCGCATGCTATGTCATCGAAAATAAATACTGTAACCCCGACTAGTAATAGCATATACAATAATAAAATGGTGTGTGATATAAGAATTCCTAGAACGATGATGAGCGTTTTTTTTTCGATTTCACATATACAATATGTAGTCGGAACATCTAGATAAATATAAAAGATATAGCAAAAAATCGAGCGTTAGAAATAACGTTTATGAACTTAAGAAATAAATCATGCGATTGACCCATCTATTATACAATTCTCCATCCACAAAATTAAAATCGTGAGAACTGGTGGGAGAATAATTCACCTATTATTTATCACCAATTGAGTAATGCCCCCAAGCTAACGTTGTAACACCATCATTATTAATATGACGTTTTACATCGTAGGGTGAAAGGGCTAATTTACTCTGCAAATTAGTGAAAATAGTATGCTTGTCAGATCTAAATAATAGTTGTTTTACGCGTAATTGACTTTTATTGAATAAACAGTTAGTATAATCGTCAAATGTGATTTTCGTTTTTACCACAGACTTCTTTACCCCTTTTGCTTTTTTGGTGACGTTACCCCCAACACCACCAACCCGATTTGCATACATCTTAGCACGCAACCCAATAAATTCCTCCATTATTCTCCCACGATTCTCATCTTTCATCAAACCTAAAACTGCCTTATTCTGTAGCGGAATACTGAACGGATTTTCTATCGCGTAGTTGGATGTATCGAACCGTTCCAAGTTTTCGCGCACGTCCGCATAAATATCCTCGGTTTGGATGGCAACAGTGAAGCTGTCCGTGTCCATGTAACATAAACTAATCATATCCCCGTATTTGGGTTTCAGGAAATCGTAATAGAATTGATACATTAGCAATTTCGAGAGTTCTAAAACTGCGAACCCGACATAGATGGGTTTGTTATAAAAAACATTAAGTCGCCCCATATGAATTGCTGAAAAATTCTCGGTAAAAACCTTTATACTCTTAAAATTTAACTTCGCGATCAAACTACCCGCACCCAACTTAGAACGCCCGCTAGTTTCAATATCATCCCAACTTGTTACCAACTTCACGTCAACACGCTTGTCGATGTTCTCCATTGTCTTGCCAAAACAAGCATTATTTAAAAGTTTGTAGAAGTCACGTTCGAATTCGTTGACAGCCTGTTGACGTAAACTCGTATTCAAGTCGATATACATTTTTAACCAAGCTGATTGCTTAAATGTTAGAACCCGATTAATTTTCTTAATAACAAGACCATGAGCGATGGCGTGTTTTAAATTCCGATAGTGAATTACATAATTTTTTTTATTTATTAAATTTGGAATAAGTCGTTTATCAGTTTTTGAACAAGGTGGGACGATATTTTCCGCTAGAAACGGTAAATCATTGTGCAAGTCGTGGAGGTGTTGTGGATATTCGACATCAACATCTAGGATGTATCCATCACTAGATGTATCCGAAATATTGTTGAAGTCGCAATTTCCAATCTCCTCCTGACTCATCCAACGAAATCCACCATAAGGCAAGTATTGCGACATTGCCCAACCGTACAAGTTGTTAGCATCCCAATACATTAAGTATTTAGATGGACGATTGGGATCAAATGTAGGCATATACTTGTTATTCGCAGCTGCGTGTCTAAGTGAGCATTGCGATATTCCGCCCCTTATCCCTTTCTGCGTAAAATGAACCATATCTATGTCGGTTAGCAGTTCTAAATTAACTAGTATATTTCAACATCGCGTCCCAACTCAACCCGGGCGCTGTATAGTAGTGTGCCGGATCGAGGTGATACGTTTTGTGACATACTTTTCTAAATTTTTCGAAAACATCTGTCAAAAGTAGCACATCAGTCGTTAAATATAGATCTGAGTAATCTTTCAGATTTTTACACCCAAAAGTCTGCCAAACATTCTGAGCATGGGTGTACTGCTCATCCGTAATGTCCTCGTTAGACATTTTATTAAAAAATGCCTCTTTAGGGGGTAGTGAGGTATCTTCTAACTTGTCTAACGAGGTCATATACTAGTAGATATATAAGGGCACTTCTCGGTCCACCACACCCACCACATTTACATGGGAAGCTATCCCCTCCACTTTTCCGCACGAAGACGACCGAGTCCCAACTCAGCCGATCTGCCGAGCGCGGCCGAACGCCGGAACCTGGAGTGTATGACTCACACGTCGCTGTTAGAGAGAGAACGCACTACTATTTTTATTTTCGAGCGTGACATGTGCAAACCGATCAAATTCAAATTTTCGCATCAGATTAATTCGGATTTGAATTTCGCGCGCACCATCTTACCCGAATATGACCGAACGCCGATCGCCCGAGCCGATAAAATTCAAATTTTTCCCGCCAACCTTAAAAAATTCAAATTTTCGCGTCAACCCCAGGTCCACCAACCCCAGACGTACCAACCCCACGCGCTAAAACGGCATACCGACCGGGCGTCATATTTTAAATCAAGTTTTCGCGCTAAATTTATTCGGACTAATTTTAAAATTCTACAGAGCATGCGCGAACCTAGCAAATTAAAATTTTCGCGCCATTAAGGATAAATTTCAAAGTTTAAACCGTCTTTATGGATATTACTCACAGAAATAATTGTGTTTAGAAAAGAACATGCGATAAGAATTATATTCGAATGTCATTGACGTCGGTAATTGTTGTTATTGCCATTCTGTCTTTTACTGGTACGATGGCACTAGGTAATTCGACGCCCTTGCATAATTTTGCGCAGTTGATACTACTTGCTGAGTTCAAGGACCGACTGTAATTTGATATGTCTTAGGAGTCATCCTATTTTCACACCTGTGTATCGGTACATTTCCATCCCGTGTGCGTAATAAATTGTTTTTAAAGTCAATTCCCGCTTCTAGGGATTTTAATAAATCTACTCAATATTATCGGAAAATCCAAAAAACTTCAACCACTGTACAATGGTCCATACGAAATTACCTCTATCGATGGTAACACAAATTGCACAATTCGTATAAATAGGAAATCAGTTAGGGTGCACAAGAATAGGTTGAAGAAATTCAATAATTAACGCATGCCTTTCTTTTATTATTGCAGGATGTACTTCCTGTGTATTCTTCCCCTGTTGATCGTCTTTTCTACAGCCGAACCTTATTATTCCTTCAAACCATTAGAAGGGAATCCTGAGCTATTTTATGGAGATTGGTAATCTAAAATTATTTAACAAAATTTTGGAATTTAGTCGTTTATTTAGATTTAAATAATTATTACTTAGAGTTTGGCAACATTCAATCATACTTCCGCGACGCCGAACGACTGTGTGGATATGATGAATTTAAAAACATTTTCTCAGAATTATGTTCACAGCAGATTCCCTTTAACTTTCTTCAGTGACGTTAGGGAAAAATCGGACAGGTGCGAGGGACTTGTAACATCGTAATAGTTTTCATGTAAAGTTTTGATGACTTCTGTTGTTTTTCTTTTCAAATCTGCAACAAATAATAAGTAAATATTTACTAGTTTAGGAAATAGATGGGTTGCCCACCAGCATTTTTGGGAAAATATCGACAACTACGTAACATAAACTTTAATACAAACTATTTTTTAAATTCTTTGTATATGTATATGTATATTTTCAGTACAGAGAAATAGGACCATAAAAGGACTGAGAGACATCAAACAGACAGACAGTAGGACAAAAACGAGTTATTATGTGACAAAATTTTTTGTGACAATATCTGCAAAAATGTAATAATACCGTAATTTTTAAGAAATGCCTGCAATTGCCATTTTTTTTTCTTTTTGACAAACAATTGAATATCGCAGGTAAACTAGTTACTTTACACAGGTACAACTTACACAGTTGGAAAGACGACTTCCTTAGCGTTTATAATATGGTATGATGTACAGGGCGTTCCATTTAAAAAAATGTACTGACTTTCCGTTACGCCTAAATGCAACATCCTGTATAAATGAAAATAATTTTACGTTATAGAAACTAATGAGTCAAACAACTCTTGTACAAAACATTTTTTCTTTCTCAAACAATTTAATGACTATCAACCGCCAGGATACTAATAACTCACCCTGTATAATTATATATTTTTAAAATGTGACGTGTTGATATTTATGATTAAATTATTAATTAAATAAAATATCGGTTTGGCTTCCGTGGTAGATCTTTTTACAATAGGAATAACCAACAGAGAGTATTTACCTACAGTAAGTCCAGATGACCACAATGAGGTCGATGCACAGCAAGGTCAAGAGCAACCTAACACCAGGCGGTTTTTCGCGAATAATGCAGATGCAGTGTGTCTTAATATTAATGGTATGAATATAGTAAACATGAGATATGAAATGAAAGAATTGAAATTTTTAATAGATACAGGTGCCATAGATAAAAACGATACTATAAGAATAAGTGGGATTAGTGGCAGCACTCATTCTTTAGGATCAACAATTTCAGATTTGAAAGTAAACAATATTTAAGTTTACAATTATTCATAGCACAAACTGCGCTAATATTGTTCTTTTTGTATGAAACTTGCATGGTGTACTTCTCCATGAGGGGTGATTTAAACCACAAAGCGTCAGCCCACCAACCCCAGACATCACACCTGCTATCACGTATAGCTGTACACACCAAATATATTTGTGTTAACCCAAACTGTATAGTATGAGCTAGTACGGGATAATGTCAACATATTATACCACATGACTCTAAGAGTAACTCAAATGTGACTCAAGAGTGACTCAAATGTGACTCAAGAGTGACTCAAATGTGACTCAAGAGTGACTCAAATGTGACTCAAGAGTGACATTAGCGCCTCCATTTATCCTCTTAGCGCCTCCATTTATCCTCTTAGCGCCTCCATTTATCCGTTTAGCGCCTCCATTTATCCTCTTAGCGCCTCCATTTATCCGTTTAGCGCCTCCATTTATCCGTTTAGCGCCTCCATTTATCCGTTTAGCGCCCCCGTTTATCCTCTTAGCGCCTCCATTTATCATCTTAGCGCCTCCATTTATCCGTTTAGCGCCTCCATTTATCCTCTTAGCGCCTCTATTTATCATCTTAGCGCCTCCATGTATCCTCTTAGCGCCTCCATTTATCATCTTAGCGCCTCCATCTATCCTCTTAGCGTCTCCATTTATCATCTTAGCGCCTCCATTTATCCTCTTAGCGCCTCCATTTATCATCTTAGCGCCTCCATTTATCCGTTTAGCGCCTCCATTTATCCGTTTAGCGCCTCCATTTATCACCTTAGCGCCTCCATTTATACGTTTAGCGCCTCCATTTATCCGTTTAGCGCCTCCATTTATCATCTTAGCGCCTCCATTTATCCGTTTAGCGCCTCCATTTATCCTCTTAGCGCCTCCATTTATCCGTTTAGCGCCTCCATTTATCCGTTTAGCGCCTCCATTTATCCGTTTAGCGCCTCCATTTATCCTCTTAGCGCCTCCATTTATCCTCTTAGCGCCTCCATTTATCACCTTAGCGCCTCCATTTATCCGTTTAGCGCCTCCAATTATCCGTTTACCGCCTCCATTTATCCTCTTAGCGCCTCCATTTATCATCTTAGCGCCTCCATTTATCCGTTTAGCGCCTCCATTTATCCGTTTAGCGCCTCCATTTATCCGTTTAGCGCCTCCATTTATCCTCTTAGCGCCTCCATTTATCATCTTAGCGCCTCCATTTATCCGTTTAGCGCCTCCATTTATCATCTTAGCGCCTCCATTTATCCGTTTAGCGCCTCCATTTATCATCTTAGCGCCTCCATTTATCCGTTTAGCGCCTCCATTTATCCTCTTAGCGCCTCCATTTATCCTCTTAGCGCCTCCATTTATCCTCTTAGCGCCTCCATTTATCCGTTTAGCGCCTCCATTTATCCTCTTAGCGCCTCCATTTATCCTCTTAGCGCCTCCATTTATCCGTTTAGCGCCTCCATTTATCCGTTTAGCGCCTCCATTTATCCTCTTAGCGCCTCCATTCATCATCTTAGCGCCTCCATTTATCCGTTTAGCGCCTCCATTTATCATCTTAGCGCCTCCATTTATCCGTTTAGCGCATCCATTTATCATCTTAGCGCCTCCATTTATCCGTTTAGCGCCTCCATTTATCCTCTTAGCGCCTCCATTTATCCGTTTAGCGCCTCCATTTATCATCTTAGCGCCTCCATTTATCCTCTTAGCGCCTCCATTTATCCTCTTAGCGCCTCCATTTATCCTCTTAGCGCCTCCATTTATCCGTTTAGCGCCTCCATTTATCCTCTTAGCGCCTCCATTTATCCTCTTAGCGCCTCCATTTATCCTCTTAGCGCCTCCATTTATACTCTTAGCGCCTCCATTATACAGATCTGTATACAGACCCTGTATAATCACAACAGACCCTGTATAATCACAACAGACCCTGTATACAGACCCTGTATATTGACCCTCATTTGACCCACCGCGACCCTCATTTTGGGTTGGGATGAGTTATGTTTGGTTGGGCGCGCCCAACCAAACATAACTCATCCCAACCCAAAATGAGGGTCGCGGTGGGTCAAATGAGGGTCAATATACAGGGTCTGTATACAGGGTCTGTTGTGATTATACAGGGTCTGTTGTGATTATACAGGGTCTGTATACAGATCTGTATAATGGAGGCGCTAAGAGTATAAATGGAGGCGCTAAGAGGATAAATGGAGGCGCTAAGAGGATAAATGGAGGCGCTAAGAGGATAAATGGAGGCGCTAAACGGATAAATGGAGGCGCTAAGAGGATAAATGGAGGCGCTAAGAGGATAAATGGAGGCGCTAAGAGGATAAATGGAGGCGCTAAGATGATAAATGGAGGCGCTAAACGGATAAATGGAGGCGCTAAGAGGATAAATGGAGGCGCTAAACGGATAAATGGAGGCGCTAAGATGATAAATGGATGCGCTAAACGGATAAATGGAGGCGCTAAGATGATAAATGGAGGCGCTAAACGGATAAATGGAGGCGCTAAGATGATGAATGGAGGCGCTAAGAGGATAAATGGAGGCGCTAAACGGATAAATGGAGGCGCTAAACGGATAAATGGAGGCGCTAAGAGGATAAATGGAGGCGCTAAGAGGATAAATGGAGGCGCTAAACGGATAAATGGAGGCGCTAAGAGGATAAATGGAGGCGCTAAGAGGATAAATGGAGGCGCTAAGAGGATAAATGGAGGCGCTAAACGGATAAATGGAGGCGCTAAGATGATAAATGGAGGCGCTAAACGGATAAATGGAGGCGCTAAGATGATAAATGGAGGCGCTAAACGGATAAATGGAGGCGCTAAGATGATAAATGGAGGCGCTAAGAGGATAAATGGAGGCGCTAAACGGATAAATGGAGGCGCTAAACGGATAAATGGAGGCGCTAAACGGATAAATGGAGGCGCTAAGATGATAAATGGAGGCGCTAAGAGGATAAATGGAGGCGGTAAACGGATAATTGGAGGCGCTAAACGGATAAATGGAGGCGCTAAGGTGATAAATGGAGGCGCTAAGAGGATAAATGGAGGCGCTAAGAGGATAAATGGAGGCGCTAAACGGATAAATGGAGGCGCTAAACGGATAAATGGAGGCGCTAAACGGATAAATGGAGGCGCTAAGAGGATAAATGGAGGCGCTAAACGGATAAATGGAGGCGCTAAGATGATAAATGGAGGCGCTAAACGGATAAATGGAGGCGCTAAACGTATAAATGGAGGCGCTAAGGTGATAAATGGAGGCGCTAAACGGATAAATGGAGGCGCTAAACGGATAAATGGAGGCGCTAAGATGATAAATGGAGGCGCTAAGAGGATAAATGGAGGCGCTAAGATGATAAATGGAGACGCTAAGAGGATAGATGGAGGCGCTAAGATGATAAATGGAGGCGCTAAGAGGATACATGGAGGCGCTAAGATGATAAATAGAGGCGCTAAGAGGATAAATGGAGGCGCTAAACGGATAAATGGAGGCGCTAAGATGATAAATGGAGGCGCTAAGAGGATAAACGGGGGCGCTAAACGGATAAATGGAGGCGCTAAACGGATAAATGGAGGCGCTAAACGGATAAATGGAGGCGCTAAGAGGATAAATGGAGGCGCTAAACGGATAAATGGAGGCGCTAAGAGGATAAATGGAGGCGCTAAGAGGATAAATGGAGGCGCTAATGTCACTCTTGAGTCACATTTGAGTCACTCTTGAGTCACATTTGAGTCACTCTTGAGTCACATTTGAGTCACTCTTGAGTCACATTTGAGTTACTCTTAGAGTCATGTGGTATAATATGTTGACATTATCCCGTACTAGCTCATACTATACAGTTTGGGTTAACACAAATATATTTGGTGTGTACAGCTATACGTGATAGCAGGTGTGATGTCTGGGGTTGGTGGGCTGACGCTTTGTGGTTTAAATCACCCCTCATGGAGAAGTACACCATGCAAGTTTCATACAAAAAGAACAATATTAGCGCAGTTTGTGCTATGAATAATTGTAAACTTAAATATTGTTTACTTTCAAATCTGAAATTGTTGATCCTAAAGAATGAGTGCTGCCACTAATCCCACTTATTCTTATAGTATCGTTTTTATCTATGGCACCTGTATCTATTAAAAATTTCAATTCTTTCATTTCATATCTCATGTTTACTATATTCATACCATTAATATTAAGACACACTGCATCTGCATTATTCGCGAAAAACCGCCTGGTGTTAGGTTGCTCTTGACCTTGCTGTGCATCGACCTCATTGTGGTCATCTGGACTTACTGTAGGTAAATACTCTCTGTTGGTTATTCCTATTGTAAAAAGATCTACCACGGAAGCCAAACCGATATTTTATTTAATTAATAATTTAATCATAAATATCAACACGTCACATTTTAAAAATATATAATTATACAGGGTGAGTTATTAGTATCCTGGCGGTTGATAGTCATTAAATTGTTTGAGAAAGAAAAAATGTTTTGTACAAGAGTTGTTTGACTCATTAGTTTCTATAACGTAAAATTATTTTCATTTATACAGGATGTTGCATTTAGGCGTAACGGAAAGTCAGTACATTTTTTTAAATGGAACGCCCTGTACATCATACCATATTATAAACGCTAAGGAAGTCGTCTTTCCAACTGTGTAAGTTGTACCTGTGTAAAGTAACTAGTTTACCTGCGATATTCAATTGTTTGTCAAAAAGAAAAAAAAATGGCAATTGCAGGCATTTCTTAAAAATTACGGTATTATTACATTTTTGCAGATATTGTCACAAAAAATTTTGTCACATAATAACTCGTTTTTGTCCTACTGTCTGTCTGTTTGATGTCTCTCAGTCCTTTTATGGTCCTATTTCTCTGTACTGAAAATATACATATACATATACAAAGAATTTAAAAAATAGTTTGTATTAAAGTTTATGTTACGTAGTTGTCGATATTTTCCCAAAAATGCTGGTGGGCAACCCATCTATTTCCTAAACTAGTAAATATTTACTTATTATTTGTTGCAGATTTGAAAAGAAAAACAACAGAAGTCATCAAAACTTTACATGAAAACTATTACGATGTTACAAGTCCCTCGCACCTGTCCGATTTTTCCCTAACGTCACTGAAGAAAGTTAAAGGGAATCTGCTGTGAACATAATTCTGAGAAAATGTTTTTAAATTCATCATATCCACACAGTCGTTCGGCGTCGCGGAAGTATGATTGAATGTTGCCAAACTCTAAGTAATAATTATTTAAATCTAAATAAACGACTAAATTCCAAAATTTTGTTAAATAATTTTAGATTACCAATCTCCATAAAATAGCTCAGGATTCCCTTCTAATGGTTTGAAGGAATAATAAGGTTCGGCTGTAGAAAAGACGATCAACAGGGGAAGAATACACAGGAAGTACATCCTGCAATAATAAAAGAAAGGCATGCGTTAATTATTGAATTTCTTCAACCTATTCTTGTGCACCCTAACTGATTTCCTATTTATACGAATTGTGCAATTTGTGTTACCATCGATAGAGGTAATTTCGTATGGACCATTGTACAGTGGTTGAAGTTTTTTGGATTTTCCGATAATATTGAGTAGATTTATTAAAATCCCTAGAAGCGGGAATTGACTTTAAAAACAATTTATTACGCACACGGGATGGAAATGTACCGATACACAGGTGTGAAAATAGGATGACTCCTAAGACATATCAAATTACAGTCGGTCCTTGAACTCAGCAAGTAGTATCAACTGCGCAAAATTATGCAAGGGCGTCGAATTACCTAGTGCCATCGTACCAGTAAAAGACAGAATGGCAATAACAACAATTACCGACGTCAATGACATTCGAATATAATTCTTATCGCATGTTCTTTTCTAAACACAATTATTTCTGTGAGTAATATCCATAAAGACGGTTTAAACTTTGAAATTTATCCTTAATGGCGCGAAAATTTTAATTTGCTAGGTTCGCGCATGCTCTGTAGAATTTTAAAATTAGTCCGAATAAATTTAGCGCGAAAACTTGATTTAAAATATGACGCCCGGTCGGTATGCCGTTTTAGCGCGTGGGGTTGGTACGTCTGGGGTTGGTGGACCTGGGGTTGACGCGAAAATTTGAATTTTTTAAGGTTGGCGGGAAAAATTTGAATTTTATCGGCTCGGGCGATCGGCGTTCGGTCATATTCGGGTAAGATGGTGCGCGCGAAATTCAAATCCGAATTAATCTGATGCGAAAATTTGAATTTGATCGGTTTGCACATGTCACGCTCGAAAATAAAAATAGTAGTGCGTTCTCTCTCTAACAGCGACGTGTGAGTCATACACTCCAGGTTCCGGCGTTCGGCCGCGCTCGGCAGATCGGCTGAGTTGGGACTCGGTCGTCTTCGTGCGGAAAAGTGGAGGGGATAGCTTCCCATGTAAATGTGGTGGGTGTGGTGGACCGAGAAGTGCCCTTATATATCTACTAGTATATGACCTCGTTAGACAAGTTAGAAGATACCTCACTACCCCCTAAAGAGGCATTTTTTAATAAAATGTCTAACGAGGACATTACGGATGAGCAGTACACCCATGCTCAGAATGTTTGGCAGACTTTTGGGTGTAAAAATCTGAAAGATTACTCAGATCTATATTTAACGACTGATGTGCTACTTTTGACAGATGTTTTCGAAAAATTTAGAAAAGTATGTCACAAAACGTATCACCTCGATCCGGCACACTACTATACAGCGCCCGGGTTGAGTTGGGACGCGATGTTGAAATATACTAGTTAATTTAGAACTGCTAACCGACATAGATATGGTTCATTTTACGCAGAAAGGGATAAGGGGCGGAATATCGCAATGCTCACTTAGACACGCAGCTGCGAATAACAAGTATATGCCTACATTTGATCCCAATCGTCCATCTAAATACTTAATGTATTGGGATGCTAACAACTTGTACGGTTGGGCAATGTCGCAATACTTGCCTTATGGTGGATTTCGTTGGATGAGTCAGGAGGAGATTGGAAATTGCGACTTCAACAATATTTCGGATACATCTAGTGATGGATACATCCTAGATGTTGATGTCGAATATCCACAACACCTCCACGACTTGCACAATGATTTACCGTTTCTAGCGGAAAATATCGTCCCACCTTGTTCAAAAACTGATAAACGACTTATTCCAAATTTAATAAATAAAAAAAATTATGTAATTCACTATCGGAATTTAAAACACGCCATCGCTCATGGTCTTGTTATTAAGAAAATTAATCGGGTTCTAACATTTAAGCAATCAGCTTGGTTAAAAATGTATATCGACTTGAATACGAGTTTACGTCAACGAATTCGAACGTGACTTCTACAAACTTTTAAATAATGCTTGTTTTGGCAAGACAATGGAGAACATCGACAAGCGTGTTGACGTGAAGTTGGTAACAAGTTGGGATGATATTGAAACTAGCGGGCGTTCTAAGTTGGGTGCGGGTAGTTTGATCGCGAAGTTAAATTTTAAGAGTATAAAGGTTTTTACCGAGAATTTTTCAGCAATTCATATGGGGCGACTTAATGTTTTTTATAACAAACCCATCTATGTCGGGTTCGCAGTTTTAGAACTCTCGAAATTGCTAATGTATCAATTCTATTACGATTTCCTGAAACCCAAATACGGGGATATGATTAGTTTATGTTACATGGACACGGACAGCTTCACTGTTGCCATCCAAACCGAGGATATTTATGCGGACGTGCGCGAAAACTTGGAACGGTTCGATACATCCAACTACGCGATAGAAAATCCGTTCAGTATTCCGCTACAGAATAAGGCAGTTTTAGGTTTGATGAAAGATGAGAATCGTGGGAGAATAATGGAGGAATTTATTGGGTTGCGTGCTAAGATGTATGCAAATCGGGTTGGTGGTGTTGGGGGTAACGTCACCAAAAAAGCAAAAGGGGTAAAGAAGTCTGTGGTAAAAACGAAAATCACATTTGACGATTATACTAACTGTTTATTCAATAAAAGTCAATTACGCGTAAAACAACTATTATTTAGATCTGACAAGCATACTATTTTCACTAATTTGCAGAGTAAATTAGCCCTTTCACCCTACGATGTAAAACGTCATATTAATAATGATGGTGTTACAACGTTAGCTTGGGGGCATTACTCAATTGGTGATAAATAATAGGTGAATTATTCTCCCACCAGTTCTCACGATTTTAATTTTGTGGATGGAGAATTGTATAATAGATGGGTCAATCGCATGATTTATTTCTTAAGTTCATAAACGTTATTTCTAACGCTCGATTTTTTGCTATATCTTTTATATTTATCTAGATGTTCCGACTACATATTGTATATGTGAAATCGAAAAAAAACCGCTCATCATCGTTCTAGGAATTCTTATATCACACACCATTTTATTATTGTATATGCTATTACTAGTCGGGGTTACAGTATTTATTTTCGATGACATAGCATGCGATAGGCAGCATAAAATACGATCATATTTCTGCATGGGGCGACATAAACTTGCTGATGCGTTCGCAGCAATTCTCTTTGCTAATTTCAAAGAATTGATGAGTTGGCTTCCTGTTAGAGCAACAAATGTGGTTTCTAGATAAGCATATTTTTTCTAGTATTGCTGCGTTTTTTAAATACCTAATACGAAGTTTGCAGTTTAATCATATTTTTTCTTTTGCTATCATTGGCTCAAAAATTTCCCTCTCTATACCATTCTTTCAAATAAATAGGAGCATTATGTAGTAAAAAAGACCAGTTCCACAACTAGATACCACCAACAACTACAACAACAGCAAACAAGATGTCTTCCAGACTATCCGAGTTGGGCCTTTGCGAGATTAAGCCAAAGAAGAAGATATCAGAGTTGGAAATTGATACACCTTATCCAATTAAATCAGCGAAAAGAATCACAAAGTGCACTTGGCCATCAATTCTGTTGGAGTTTGAAAACTTCGTAGCATTCCTTCCGAAGAGATTAGCCGAAGCCATCACCACCGAAGACGAGCTACGGAGTCTATCTTCAATGGCTATGGTATACAAGGGGGAGAAAAACGTTGGAATGTCTACCAATGCTCAGATGATAACTTTTATAGATTTATAAATGAATTGTATGCAAAATGAAAAATTGATAATAATAAAAATTACTTAACTGAAACCCGTATGCTTTTTATTACTGTTTAGTATTTATAGTGATCAAAAAGAAAAAAAGGTAAGTATGACAACACTGCTAATTAGCAAATGAGAAATTCTAATATACTCACCGTATTGACTTTACTCTTTTAATAATAATATCACTTCTTAACCTATGAAATAAAACACAAGAAATGCATTTAACGTATCTATTCATTTAAAAAATGCAATATTATATCATATAAACCAAATGGTGTAGTTTAATACATTTATTTTTCATAATGGTAAAGTTGACAATATATATATATATATATATATATATATATATATATATATATATATATATATATATATATATATATATATCAAAGTGTCATTACAAAATTCGCATCCAGTTTATATAAATCACAAATCACATAACTCTTCCGCCGTTATTTGACATAGCGGTGGCGATGATGTTGTTGTAGACTTCTTAAGCTCACATAGCGGTGGTGATGACGTTGTTGTAGACTTCTTAAGCTCAGACCCTACCGCTGTATGAACTGATCGAACATGGCGTTTGAGAGTCCACTTCGTCTTAAAACTCCGTTTGCAAAATTTGCATTCGTAGATTGATGCCGGTTTGTCGGTTGATGGCTCAGGTGTTGGTGTCCTAGGTGGTGTAGACATCTTGAAGTTATTGATTTAGACGGTTGCTAGCACACAGACTGAATTCTTCTCCGAGTTTACTCGATTATATAGCGTTTGTTCACGTGATCAATTTCACCAGTATATTATAATCATTAAATATTAGACTTTGAACATGTTTGAACACGCATACAAATGATGACGTCACCAGCAGTGTTTTAATATACTTACCGTTCACTCTTATATTATCACTGCTTAATCTATGAAATAAAACATAAGAAATTCGTTTAACGCATTTATTTCGTTATAGTGGTAAAGTTGACATAATATAATTATATAGTAGTTTACAATTATTCATAGCATAAACTGCGCTAATGTTATTTTTTGTATGAAACTTGCATGGTGTAAACTTCTCCATGAGGGGCGGCGGTGGACACCAGGATTCAATCCCTTCCAAATTGATAATGTGTGGTTGAAACTTCATATTGGCGAAATACTCCAATAGTACTCGATATTTTTCAGCACCTTTTACATAGATGCGATCCACATCATGGAGATGTAATTCCACGACGTTGGATAGTTTGCTCAGCTCGATGAAACCTCCGCAGTAGTCGAGACCATGATGATGTGTTGAGAGATGGCGAATAGTTTTCTTTTCCAGCTCACTCAGCTCTTCATATTTGGTGGATGGTATGAATAAGTGGTTAACTGGGTATCGCCCATCGTAAATGCACAATTCTTTTACTATAAAATCGCCAGACCTGAGTTGGAAACCTTGGATGTCGACCACGACGATTTTCATTTTGAATGTTTTATTCGGTGGTAAACTGGAAACTAAATGAATTTTGATTATAACCCACTAATATATACTACTTTTTACCCCCACCTATGACGTAATGTTGATTGTTTCAAACTTCTTCACAAAACTGTACATTGCAATAGTTGTATTTAAATCCTCCAGTTCTGACACGAATAACTTTAATTGGTCGCGTAACACTTGCTGCTTCCGTTTAAGAGCACTTAATTTCTTAGATACAGCTTTAGCTGACATCGTTGATGGGAGTAGGAATTAAACTGAGCAAAATTCTCCATCAACAAAATCTCCCCACCGATCAGCTATATCTAACCCAACCCATCTAACCCTGTATAAATTATACAGAACCTGTATACAGACCCTGTATAAATTATACAGGTCCTGTATACAGACCCTGTATAATCACAACAGACCCTGTATACAGACGCTGTATAATCACAACAGACCCTGTATAAATTATACAGAACCTGTATACAGACCCTGTATAAATTATACAGGTCCTGTATACAGACCCTGTATAATCACAACAGACCCTGTATACAGACCCTGTATAATCACAACAGACCCTGTATACAGACCCTGTATAATCACAACAGACCCTGTATACAGACCCTGTATAAATTATACAGAACCTGTATACAGACCCTGTATAAATTATACAGGTCCTGTATACAGACCCTGTATAATCACAACAGACCCTGTATACAGACCCTGTATAATCACAACAGACCCTGTATACAGACCCTGTATAATCACAACAGACCCTGTATACAGACCCTGTATAAATTATACAGAACCTGTATACAGACCCTGTATAAATTATACAGGTCCTGTATACAGGGGCTGTATAATCACAACAGACCCTGTATACAGACCCTGTATACAGACCCTGTATAAATTATACAGAACCTGTATACAGACCCTGATGAAAAAATCAACAGATCCGTGTTGACAGCTACTATATATTGGCTACCATAGGCGCTACTCGTGCGGAAAGACAAATCTTCTACTTACTTTGTTATTTGAAGAAAACGGGTTACGCTTCGAGAATATTTACATCTTTTCTAAGACGTTATATCAACCAAAATATGAATTTTTAAATAACATAATCAAGAAAATACCTGAAATTGAAATCTTTAACTACAGTAACAATGATGAAATTGTGGATCCTCAAGATGCTAAAAACAACTTTGTATTGATTTTCGATGACATGCGATAAACAACATAAAATACGCTCATATTTCTGCATGGGGCGGAAATGAATTTAAGTGGAAATTTTGTGGTTTAAATCTTTAGTATAAATAGGTGTAGCACAAGTATTTGAATTTTTAGTCTTTAATTAGAAACACTTCGTTACCTACATCCTACAAAAATGCAGTCTTCTTCAAGCCAACAACTAAATACAATCGGTTTGTGCGTTCAATTACCGAGGAAAGCACTCAGTGATTTGGAAATCAATGCCACCTATCCCATTAAAGCTGCACGGAGGATTAAAACGACAAAATGGCCTTCAGTGTTGGTGGAAATTGAATCTGCTCCCCCGTTTGTGGTGTTTTTACCCTCGAGGATTGCTACCATTATTACGGAGCAGCAAATTGAGGAGTTATCAACCATGTGTCTGGTGTACCGAGGGGTTAAAAGTGTCGGTAAGAGTTTGCCGGCACAACTCGTTGAATTTGTTGACAAATCTATTATTTAAGTATGTAAATGTACTGTTCTGCATCTTAATGTATCTCATAAACAACCGTTTGCAATAAAATGTGTAAAATCTGAATATCTTGTTTTATTTATTAATTTTATTTTAATTACAGTAAATAATATTTGTTTTAAAGTTCCCGATATAAACAAATTAGTTTCAAAGGTAAGTAAGTAAAATTCTAGCTGTTTTAAAACGCTTTTCAAATAATGTGAACGTCATCTACAATCTCTCAGTGGTCGCGTTCACAACTAAGTGGGTTGGATGAGATTTCAGAAAGTGTCTAAAATTGGAATGCAGAAAATGTATCAGATTAGTATCAATGATGTTTGGAAGGAATTTAATAAAATTTACCAATCAAATTCTATAGGTTTGAAGAGGTTTTTTAACGGTGGAAGGAACTGATAATCTTTGTATTAGGTTAAGGTATTTACTATAATGTATTTAAAAAATAAATAAACTATGTAAAATTCTTATAAATTGCGTATGACCTTTTTTTTGCTAAGTTTTATAATAATAATTTTAATTAAAACATTCTTATCAAGAATTTATTCAATTATACGATATATCATATTACGTCACTCAGCTCAACCCATCTAATATTTTGATATTAGAGTATTTTGAGGTAAAGCTAAATGCATTAAACGAATTTCTTATGTTTTATCAGTACCATAAACGATTTCGACAATTCATTTCCATTCATAATATATTAAATTTAAATTCGCCTTTGACAAATTTCAATACCAAAAAATATGCTAATTGACGCTCCCGTGTCCAGTAAAAATAATAGTTCTTCATGTCCCTGACGTATCCTAATATAATTTAAAGAACTAGTTGAAATCACGTATTCTACATTATTATACACGAAAAAACTTATCTTCTGAATGTGTATTGTTAATATTTAAATCTGTTTCTGCGGACACAGCATTTACTTGTGGAGCACGACTGACGACGACGATCCCGATTTGTAAACGTATTAATTACCTCGCGTATGTCCGCGGCTTACGTCACCACCTCTGTTAAACTTGCGCTGAGGTTGCAAATAATTGTTCGCTGACCTATTGATATTTCCGTAATTTTGGTTCTGTCTTTGATTGTTATTTGTGAAAGAATTTTGTCTGTTACCTCGATTATTATGATTTGAATTAAATTTCCTGCTGTTGTTAAAACCATTACCAGAAGCATATGGATAATTCTTCTTATGCATAAAAAATACATTAGAACTATGTGGCTTGTTCTTTTCCTCGTCTAAAGCAGCAGTAATCGTTTCTTTTAATGTTATGCAGTGTCTAGCTTTTAATATTGTTCTTAAATCATGATTTCGAATCCCATCACAAAATGAATTAATAGCAATGTTTTCGTTAACTTTACGCAATGGCACTAACAAATTTTCATCATCTCCCGCCTGTGCAAGAGTTAATTCGCTTAAGAATTGTTCTATCTCGCGACCAAAGTCATCTACTGATTGATTATTTTGTCTCGCTTGATGCAATTGACTGGCGAGGGTAGTTGCGGATTTACGTAAAACAAAGTTAGTTCTAATATCCTTAACAAGACTATCAACCGTATCATACCTTTTATTTAGTCGGACTTTTGCATTTTCTGATAATCTAGTTTTTAAAACATATGTAATTAATATAGCTTTATCATCATCTTTTAACATTGACGCATAGAAATTAATTCTAATAGCTTTTTTGTAGTATCTTCTTTACCGTCCATTACGGGTAATAGACTTCCCGCAGTCTTTAAACAAAACTTTTCAGACATATTTAATGATATATTTGTAACTAAATCAATATTTCCTAATTCTTCAATCTACTCTTCAATATGTTATTTGACTCTCCAATATACTGTTGAATAATTCTAATATGCGCTTTAGCTTGCTTTCTTACATCAATCTTTTCACATAACAATTTTGTGTTGGCATATAGTAATAAATGGTCTAATTCTAATTTTAATTCTTCTAAGTTCTCTAAGACAGTTTTAATTTAAATATAATCAAATACAGATTACTCTTAAAAAAATTTTAACTGTTTCTTCGCTTTTTACTATCCTATATGTTAAAATTACTAAAACCAAAACTCTGACTGTGGTTAGGAAGTTTTTAGATCATCGAAAACTTTGTATATAGAATAACATTTTCTGGAGAAATTAAAACTTGCGCACTGTATCACCGACCATTTTTTAATTCCTTATTAAATTTGTGAGCAATAAATACTAATATACAATTACAACTCTAATACTGCGAAAAAAAAAATGATTTTAACAACTCTAATATGTACTGTAAAAAAAATGATTTGAGTTATAGCTTTTTTTTCTTAAATCAGCTGTTTAAGAAAACACATTAATCGATTAATTTCGCAATCATTCTGTACATTGGATAAATAAATTGATTTGAATTGCTCTGAAATGTACATTTTTGAGATATAATGACAGCGAGATAACTCCAGCTCATTCATGTAAAAGTAATGTTGCTTTTCTTTGTCAATGATTAAGTACGGAGTTTGTGGAATGATTAAGCTATACGTAGAGTTCATTAAACGGTTCGGGATACTTGATACTTTTAAGACATCATACAAACGAGGTTGCAAGAGGGGTATCAATTTGACAAAACTTAATCTATTATCAATGAAGAATACTTGAGTTTTTGTAATACTATACAATAATTGAATGCTCTTAATATCTAACGTCAATGGAAAATCTAAATCATGCAAGAAATGATGTTTAGATAAAAGTTCGGATACAATACGATTTGGACTTGTAACTAATGGATGCAAAATACCCCTTTGCCCTAGTGCAATTATATCTAGTAAATTATTTTGTGCTAACCTGAATGAACTTAAAACTATTCGTAACGATGACATAAATTCATTTAGTGCGAGAGATGCCCTGTTACGCGATATTGCTGATGTAGAATTGCTTACATAAGAATGGAAATACGATATAGTATGTTTTAATTGCGCGTCTAACGATTTACAATACTCTAGACTATTACTTCCAGAAGTATTTAACAAATGGATAGTACTTTCAAGGATTGACGTTTGCTGTTTAACTATTTCGAACAAATGGCTCTGATTGGAGTTTAGTTGATCAATTTGCTTATTATAAAATTTAGCGTCGTTATCATCCATGGTACCAAGGATCTGTAATATTAAGTTATTTTGCGTGTTGACGCTGACAAGCTCGTAATAAAGAGTTGAATTCAAAGATGAACATAATTCTGAGAAAATGTTTTTAAATTCATCATATCCACACAGTCAGTAGTATATAAAGGAGAGAGCTGGACCCACCACACCCACCACATTTACATAGGAAGCTATCCCCTCCACTTTTCCGCACGAAGACGACCGAGTCCCAAGTCAGCCGATCTGCCGAGCGTGGCCGAACGCCGGAACCTGGAGTGTATGACTCACACGTCGCTGTTAGAGAGAGAACGCACTACTATTTTTATTTTCGAGCGTGGCATGTGCAAACCGATCAAATTCAAATTTTCGCATCAGATTAATTCGGATTTGAATTTCGCGCGCACCCGAACCGATAAAATTCAAATTTTTCCCGCCAACTTTAAAAAATTCGAATTTTCGCGTCAATATTCCCACGCATGCGCAAACCGATAAAATTCAAATTTTCGCATCAAATTTATTCGGATTTGAATTTCGTGCGCACCATCTTACTCGATGATGACCGAACGCCGATCGCCCGAACCGATAAAATTCAAATTTTTTCCGCCAACCTTCAAAATTTCAAATTTTCGCGTCAACCCCAGGTCCACCAACCCCAGACGTACCAACCCCACGCGCTAAAACGGCATGCCGACCGGGCGTCATATTTTAAATCAAGTTTTCGCGCTAAATTTATTCGGACTAATTTTAAAATTCTATAGAGCATGCGCGAACCTAGCAAATTAAAATTTTCGCGCCATTAAGGATAAATTTCAAAGTTTAAACCGTCTTTATTGATATTACTCACAGAAATAATTGTGTTTAAAAAAGAACATGCGATAAGAATTATATTCGAATGTCATTGACGTTGGTAATTGTTGTTATAGCCATTCTGTCTTTTACTTGTACAATGGCACTAGGTAATTCGACGCCCTTGCATAATTTTGCGCAGTTGGTACTACTTGCTGAGTTCAAGGACCGACTGTAATTTGATATGTCTTAGGAGTCATCCTATTTTCACACCTGTGTATCGGTACATTTCCATCCCGTGTGCGTAATAAATTGTTTTTAAAGTCAATTCCCGCTTCTAGGGATTTTAATAAATCTACTCAATATTATCGGAAAATCCAAAAAACTTCAACCACTGTACAATGGTCCATACGAAATTACCTCTATCGATGGTAACACAAATTGCACAATTCCTATAAATAGGAAATCAGTTAGGGTGCACAAGAATAGGTTGAAGAAATTCAATAATTAACGCATGCCTTTCTTTTATTATTGCAGGATGTACTTCCTGTGTATTCTTCCCCTGTTGATCGTCTTTTCTACAGCCGAACCTTATTATTCCTTCAAACCATTAGAAGGGAATCCTGAGCTATTTTATGGAAAGATTGGTAATCTAAAATTATTTAACAAAATTTTGGAATTTAGTCGTTTATTTAGATTTAAATAATTATTACTTAGAGTTAGGCAACATTCAATCATACTTCCGCGACGCCGAACGACTGTGTGGATATGATGAATTTAAAAACATTTTTTTAGAATTATGTTCACAACAGATTCCCTTTAACTTTCTTCAGTGACGTTAAGGAAAAATCGGACAGGTGCGAGGGACTTGTAACATCGTAATAGTTTTCATGTAAAGTTTTGATGACTTCTGTTGTTTTTTTTTTCAAATCTGCAACAAATAATAAGTAAATATTTACTAGTTTAGGAAATAGATGGGTTTCCCACAAGCATTTTTGGGAAAATATCGACAACTACGTAACATAAACTTTAATACAAACTATTTTTTAAATTCTTTGTATATGTATATGTATATTTTCAGTACAGAGAAATAGGACCATAAAAGGACTGAGAGACATCAAACAGCCAGACAGTAGGACAAAAACGATCTCTATTTCACTTCAGCAACTTCATTGGCTATCAAATTACATAATGCGCGACAGAACGAAAAATCTATTGAAAATTTTGGTAAGGAAATTGAAGAGCTAATGGTAAATTTGACTTAGTTATTATGTGACAAAATTTTTAAGACAATATCTGCAAAAATGTAATAATACCGTAATTTTTAAGAAATGCCTGCAATTGCCATTTTTTTTCTTTTTGACAAACAATTGAATATCGCAGGTAAACTAGTTACTTTACACAGGTACAACTTACACAGTTGGAAAGACGACTTCCTTAGCGTTTATAATATGGTATGATGTACAGGGCGTTCCATTTAAAAAAATGTACTGACTTTCCGTTACGCCTAAATGCAACATCCTGTATAAATGAAAATAATTTTACGTTATAGAAACTAATGAGTCAAACAACTCTTGTACAAAACATTTTTTCTTTCTCAAACAATTTAATGACTATCAACCGCCAGGATACTAATAACTCACCCTGTATAATTATATATTTTTAAAATGTGACGTGTTGATATTTATGATTAAATTATTAATTAAATAAAATATCGGTTTGGCTTCCGTGGTAGATCTTTTTACAATAGGAATAACCAACGGAGAGTATTTACCTACAGTAAGTCCAGATGACCACAATGAGGTCGATGCACAGCAAGGTCAAGAGCAACCTAAAAACGATACTATAAGAATAAGTGGGATTAGTGGCAGCACTTATTCTTTAGGATCAACAATTTCAGATTTGAAAGTAAACAATATTTAAGTTTACAATTATTCATAGCACAAACTGCGCTAATATTGTTCTTTTTGTATTAAACTTGCATGGTGTACTTCTCCATGAGGGGTGATTTAAACCACAAAGCGTCAGCCCACCAACCCCAGACATCACACCTGCTATCACGTATAGCTGTACACCAAATATATTTGTGTTAACCCAAACTGTATAGTATCAGCTAGTACGGGATAATGTCAACATATTATACCACATGACTCTAAGAGTAACTCAAATGTGACTCAAGAGTGACTCAAATGTGACTCAAGAGTGACTCAAATGTGACTCAAGAGTGACATTAGCGCCTCCATTTATCCTCTTAGCGCCTCCATTTATCCTCTTAGCGCCTCCATTTATCCGTTTAGCGCCTCCATTTATACTCTTAGCGCCTCCATTTATCCGTTTAGCGCCTCCATTTATCCGTTTAGCGCCTCCATTTATCCTCTTAGCGCCTCCATTTATCCTCTTAGCGCCTCCATTTATCATCTTAGCGCCTCCATTTATCCTCTTAGCGCATCCATTTATCATCTTAGCGCCTCCATTTATCCTCTTAGCGCCTCCATTTATCATCTTAGCGCCTCCATTTATCCTCTTAGCGCCTCCATTTATCATCTTAGCGCCTCCATTTATTCGTTTAGCGCCTCCATTTATCCGCTTAGCGCCTCCATTTATCCGTTTAGCGCCTCCATTTATCCGTTTAGCGCCTCCATTTATCATCTTAGCGCCTCCATTTATTCGTTTAGCGCCTCCATTTATCCGTTTAGCGCCTCCATTTATCCGTTTAGCGCCTCCATTTATCCGTTTAGCGTCTCCATTTATCCTCTTAGCGCCTTCATTTATCCGTTTAGCGCCTCCATTTATCCGTTTAGCGCCTCCATTTATCCTCTTAGCGCCTCCATTTATCATCTTAGCGCCTCCATTTATCCTCTTAGCGCCTCCATTTATTATCTTAGCGCCTCCATTTATCCTCTTAGCGCCTCCATTTATCATCTTAGCGCCTCCATTTATCCTCTTAGCGCCTCCATTTATCATCTTAGCGCCTCCATTTATCCGTTTAGCGCCTCCATTTATCACCTTAGCGCCTCCATTTATTCGTTTAGCGCCTCCATTTATCCGTTTAGCGCCTCCATTTATCCTCTTAGCGCCTCCATTTATCATCTTAGCGCCTCCATTTATCCGTTTAGCGGCTCCATTTATCCGTTTAGCGCCTCCATTTATCCGTTTAGCGCCTCCATTTATCCTCTTAGCGCCTCCATTTATCCTCTTAGCGCCTCCATTTATCCTCTTAGCGCCTCCATTTATCATCTTAGCGCCTCCATTTAGCCTCTTAGCGCCTCCATTTATCATCTTAGCGCCTCCATTTATCCTCTTAGCGCCTCCATTTATCCTCTTAGCGCCTCCATTTATCACCTTAGCGCCTCCATTTATCCGTTTAGCGCCTCCATTGATCCGTTTAGCGCCTCCATTTATCCTCTTAGCGCCTCCATTTATCATCTTAGCGCCTCCATTTATCCGTTTAGCGCCTCCATTTATCCGTTTAGCGCCTCCATTTATCCGTTTAGCGCCTCCATTTATCCTCTTAGCGCCTCCATTTATCATCTTAGCGCCTCCATTTATCCGTTTAGCGCCTCCATTTATCATCTTAGCGCCTCCATTTATACGTTTAGCGCCTCCATTTATCATCTTAGCGCCTCCATTTATCCGTTTAGCGCCTCCATTTATCCTCTTAGCGCCTCCATTTATCCGTTTAGCGCCTCCATTTATCATCTTAGCGCCTCCATTTATCCTCTTAGCGTCTCCATTTATCCTCTTAGCGCCTCCATTTATCCTCTTAGCGCCTCCATTTATCCGTTTAGCGCCTCCATTTATCCTCTTAGCGCCTCCATTTATCCTCTTAGCGCCTCCATTTATACTCTTAGCGCCTCCATTATACAGATCTAAATACAGACCCTGTATAATCACAACAGACCCTGTATACAGACCCTGTCTAATCACAACAGACCCTGTATACAGACCCTGTATACAGGGTCTGTGTTGGGATGAGTTGGGTTTGGTTGGGCGCGCCCAACCAAACCCAACTCATCCCAACCCAAAATGAGGGTCGCGGTGGGTCAAATGAGGGTCAATATACAGGTTGGGCGCGCCCAACCAAACCCAACTCATTCCAACCCAAAATGAGGGTCGCGGTGGGTCAAATGAGGGTCAATTTACAGGGTCTGTATACAGGGTCTGTTGTGATTATACAGGGTCTGTATTTAGATCTGTATAATGGAGGCGCTAAGGTATAAATGGAGGCGCTAAACGGATAAATGGAGGCGCTAAGAGGATAAATGGAGGCGCTAAGAGGATAAATGGAGGCGCTAAGAGGATAAATGGAGGCGCTAAGATGATGAATGGAGGCGATAAACGGATAAATGGAGGCGCTAAGAGGATAAATGGAGGCGCTAAACGGATAAATGGAGGCGCTAAGATGATAAATGGAGGCGCTAAACGGATAAATGGAGGCGCTAAGATGGATAAATGGAGGCGCTAAACGGATAAATGGAGGCGCTAAGATGATAAATGGAGGCGCTAAGAGGATAAATGGAGGCGCTAAACGGATAAATGGAGGCGCTAAACGGATAAATGGAGGCGCTAAGATGATACATGGAGGCGCTAAGAGGATAAATGGAGGCGCTAAACGGATAAATGGAGGCGCTAAACGGATAAATGAAGCCGCTAAGAGGATAAATGGAGGCGCTAAGAGGATAAATGGAGGCGCTAAGAGGATAAATGGAGGCGCTAAGAGGATAAATGGAGGCGCTAAGATGATAAATGGAGGCGCTAAGAGGCCAAATGGAGGCGCTAAGATGATAAATGGAGGCGCTAAGAGGATAAATGGAGGCGCTAAGAGGATAAATGGAGGCGCTAAACGGATAAATGGAGGCGCTAAACGGATAAATGGAGGCGCTAAACGGATAAATGGAGGCGCTAAGATGATAAATGGAGGCGCTAAGAGGATAAATGGAGGCGCTAAACAGATAAATGGAGGCGCTAAATGAATAAATAGAGGCGCTAAGGTGATAAATGGAGGCGCTAAACGGATAAATGGAGGCGCTAAACGGATAAATGGAGGCGCTAAGATGATAAATGGAGGCGCTAAGAGGATAAATGGAGGCGCTAAGATGATAAATGGAGGCGCTAAGAGGATAAATGGAGGCGCTAAACGGATAAATGAAGGCGCTAAGAGGATAAATGGAGACGCTAAACGGATAAATGGAGGCGCTAAACGGATAAATGGAGGCGCTAAACGGATAAATGGAGGCGCTAAACGAATAAATGGAGGCGCTAAGATGATAAATGGAGGCGCTAAACGGATAAATGGAGGCGCTAAACGGATAAATGGAGGCGCTAAACGGATAAATGGAGGCGCTAAACGAATAAATGGAGGCGCTAAGATGATAAATGGAGGCGCTAAGAGGATAAATGGAGGCGCTAAGATGATAAATGGAGACGCTAAACGGATAAATGGAGGCGCTAAACGGATAAATGGAGGCGCTAAACGGATAAATGGAGGCGCTAAACGAATAAATGGAGGCGCTAAGATGATAAATGGAGGCGCTAAACGGATAAATGGAGGCGCTAAACGGATAAATGGAGGCGCTAAACGAATAAATGGAGGCGCTAAGATGATAAATGGAGGCGCTAAACGGATAAATGGAGGCGCTAAACGGATAAATGGAGGCGCTAAACGGATAAATGGAGGCGCTAAACGGATAAATGGAGGCGCTAAACGGATAAATGAAGGCGCTAAGAGGATAAATGGAGACGCTAAACGGATAAATGGAGGCGCTAAACGGATAAATGGAGGCGCTAAACGGATAAATGGAGGCGCTAAACGAATAAATGGAGGCGCTAAGATGATAAATGGAGGCGCTAAACGGATAAATGGAGGCGCTAAGATGATAAATGGAGGCGCTAAGAGGATAAATGGAGGCGCTAAGATGATAAATGGAGGCGCTAGGAGGATAAATGGAGGCGCTAAGAGGATAAATGGAGGCGCTAAACGGATAAATGGAGGCGCTAAACGGATAAATGGAGGCGCTAAACGGATAAATGGAGGCGCTAAGAGGATAAATGGAGGCGCTAAACGGATAAATGGAGGCGCTAAGAGGATAAATGGAGGCGCTAAGAGGATAAATGGAGGCGCTAAGATGATAAATGGAGGCGCTAAGAGGATAAATGGAGGCGCTAAGAGGATAAATGGAGGCGCTAAACGGATAAATGGAGGCGCTAAACGGATAAATGGAGGCGCTAAACGGATAAATGGAGGCGCTAAGATGATAAATGGAGGCGCTAAGAGGATAAATGGAGGCGCTACACGGATAAATGGAGGCGCTAAACGAATAAATAGAGGCGCTAAGGTGATAAATGGAGGCGCTAAACGGATAAATGGAGGCGCTAAACGGATAAATGGAGGCGCTAAGATGATAAATGGAGGCGCTAAGAGGATAAATGGAGGCGCTAAGATGATAAATGGAGGCGCTAAGAGGATAAATGGAGGCGCTAAGATGATAAATGGAGGCGCTAAGAGGATAAATGGAGGCGCTAAGATGATAAATGGATGCGCTAAGAGGATAAATGGAGGCGCTAAACGGATAAATGGAGGCGCTAAACGGATAAATGAAGGCGCTAAGAGGATAAATGGAGACGCTAAACGGATAAATGGAGGCGCTAAACGGATAAATGGAGGCGCTAAACGGATAAATGGAGGCGCTAAACGAATAAATGGAGGCGCTAAGATGATAAATGGAGGCGCTAAACGGATAAATGGAGGCGCTAAACGGATAAATGGAGGCGCTAAACGGATAAATGGAGGCGCTAAACGAATAAATGGAGGCGCTAAGATGATAAATGGAGGCGCTAAGAGGATAAGTGGAGGCGCTAAGATGATAAATGGAGGCGCTAAGAGGATAAATGGAGGCGCTAAGATGATAAATGGAGGCGCTAAGAGGATAAATGGAGGCGCTAAGATGATAAATGGAGGCGCTAAGAGGATAAATGGAGGCGCTAAACGGATAAATGGAGGCGCTAAACGGATAAATGGAGGCGCTAAACGGATAAATGGAGGCGCTAAGAGGATAAATGGAGGCGCTAAGAGGATAAATGGAGGCGCTAAGAGGATAAATGGAGGCGCTAATGTCACTCTTGAGTCACATTTGAGTCAGTCTTGAGTCACATTTGAGCCACTCTTGAGTCACATTTGAGTCACTCTTGAGTCACATTTGAGTTACTCTTAGAGTCATGTGGTATAATATGTTGACATTATCCCGTACTAGCTCATACTATACAGTTTGGGTTAACACAAATATATTTGGTGTACAGCTATACGTGATAGCAGGTGTGATGTCTGGGGTTGGTGGGCTGACGCTTTGTGGTTTAAATCACCCCTCATGGAGAAGTACACCATGCAAGTTTCATACAAAAAGAACAATATTAGCGCAGTTTGTGCTATGAATAATTGTAAACTTAAATATTGTTTACTTTCAAATCTGAAATTGTTGATCCTAAAGAATAAGTGCTGCCACTAATCCCACTTATTCTTATAGTATCGTTTTTATCTATGGCACAACGACAATTTAAATTATCTGAAATAAAAAAAAAAATAATGCTTATCGAAGCACCTGTATCTATTAAAAATTTCAATTCTTTCATTTCATATCTCATGTTTACTATATTCATACCATTAATATTAAGACACACTGCATCTGCATTATTCGCGAAAAACCGCCTGTTGTTAGGTTGCTCTTGACCTTGCTGTGCATCGACCTCATTGTGGTCATCTGGACTTACTGTAGGTAAATACTCTCTGTTGGTTATTCCTATTGTAAAAAGATCTACCACGGAAGCCAAACCGATATTTTATTTAATTAATAATTTAATCATAAATATCAACACGTCACATTTTAAAAATATATAATTATACAGGGTGAGTTATTAGTATCCTGGCGGTTGATAGTCATTAAATTGTTTGAGAAAGAAAAAATGTTTTGTACAAGAGTTGTTTGACTCATTAGTTTCTATAACGTAAAATTATTTTCATTTATACAGGATGTTGCATTTAGGCGTAACGGAAAGTCAGTACATTTTTTTAAATGGAACGCTCTGTACATCATACCATATTATAAACGCTAAGGAAGTCGTCTTTCCAACTGTGTAAGTTGTACCTGTGTAAAGTAACTAGTTTACCTGCTATATTCAATTGTTTGTCAAAAAGAAAAAAAATGGCAATTGCAGGCATTTCTTAAAAATTACGGTATTATTACATTTTTGCAGATATTGTCTTAAAAATTTTGTCACATAATAACTAAGTCAAATTTACCATTAGCTCTTCAATTTCCTTACCAAAATTTTCAATAGATTTTTCGTTCTGTCGCGCATTATGTAATTTGATAGCCAATGAAGTTGCTGAAGTGAAATAGAGATCGTTTTTGTCCTACTGTCTGGCTGTTTGATGTCTCTCAGTCCTTTTATGGTCCTATTTCTCTGTACTGAAAATATACATATACATATACAAAGAATTTAAAAAATAGTTTGTATTAAAGTTTATGTTACGTAGTTGTCGATATTTTCCCAAAAATGCTTGTGGGAAACCCATCTATTTCCTAAACTAGTAAATATTTACTTATTATTTGTTGCAGATTTGAAAAAAAAAATAACAGAAGTCATCAAAACTTTACATGAAAACTATTACGATGTTACAAGTCCCTCGCACCTGTCCGATTTTTCCTTAACGTCACTGAAGAAAGTTAAAGGGAATCTGTTGTGAACATAATTCTAAAAAAATGTTTTTAAATTCATCATATCCACACAGTCGTTCGGCGTCGCGGAAGTATGATTGAATGTTGCCTAACTCTAAGTAATAATTATTTAAATCTAAATAAACGACTAAATTCCAAAATTTTGTTAAATAATTTTAGATTACCAATCTTTCCATAAAATAGCTCAGGATTCCCTTCTAATGGTTTGAAGGAATAATAAGGTTCGGCTGTAGAAAAGACGATCAACAGGGGAAGAATACACAGGAAGTACATCCTGCAATAATAAAAGAAAGGCATGCGTTAATTATTGAATTTCTTCAACCTATTCTTGTGCACCCTAACTGATTTCCTATTTATACGAATTGTGCAATTTGTGTTACCATCGATAGAGGTAATTTCGTATGGACCATTGTACAGTGGTTGAAGTTTTTTGGATTTTCCGATAATATTGAGTAGATTTATTAAAATCCCTAGAAGCGGGAATTGACTTTAAAAACAATTTATTACGCACACGGGATGGAAATGTACCGATACACAGGTGTGAAAATAGGATGACTCCTAAGACATATCAAATTACAGTCGGTCCTTGAACTCAGCAAGTAGTACCAACTGCGCAAAATTATGCAAGGGCGTCGAATTACCTAGTGCCATTGTACAAGTAAAAGACAGAATGGCTATAACAACAATTACCAACGTCAATGACATTCGAATATAATTCTTATCGCATGTTCTTTTTTAAACACAATTATTTCTGTGAGTAATATCAATAAAGACGGTTTAAACTTTGAAATTTATCCTTAATGGCGCGAAAATTTTAATTTGCTAGATTCGCGCATGCTCTATAGAATTTTAAAATTAGTCCGAATAAATTTAGCGCGAAAACTTGATTTAAAATATGACGCCTGGTCGGCATGCCGTTTTAGCGCGTGGGGTTGGTACGTCTGGGGTTGGTGGACCTGGGATTGACGCGAAAATTTGAAATTTTTAAGGTTGGCGGAAAAAATTTGAATTTTATCGGTTCGGGCGATCGGCGTTCGGTCATCATCGAGTAAGACGGTGCGCACGAAATTCAAATCCGAATAAATTTGATGCGAAAATTTGAATTTTATCGGTTTGCGCATGCGTGGGAATGTTGACGCGAAAATTCGAATTTTTTAAGGTTGGCGGGAAAAATTTGAATTTTATCGGTTCGGGTGCGCTCGGCGTTCGGTCATCATCGGGTAAGATGGTGCGCGCGAAATTCAAATCCGATTTAATCTGATGCGAAAATTTGAATTTGATCGGTTTGCACATGCCACGCTCGAAAATAAAAATAGTAGTGCGTTCTCTCTCTAACAGCGACGTGTGAGTCATACACACCAGGTTCCGGCGTTCGGCCACGCTCGGCAGATCGGCTGACTTGGGACTCGGTCGTCTTCGTGCGGAAAAGTGGAGGGGATAGCTTCCTATGTAAATGTGGTGGGTGTGGTGGGTCCAGCTCTCTCCTTTATATACTACTACAGTCGTTCGGCGTCGCGGAAGTATGATTGAATATTGCCTAACTCTAAGTAATAATTATTTAAATCTAAATAAACGACTAAATTCCAAAATTTGTTAAATAATTTTAGATTACCAATCTTTTCATAAAATAGCTCAGGATTCCCTTCTAATGGTTTGAAGGAATAATAAGGTTCTGCTGTAGAAAAGACGATCAACAGGGGAAGAATACACAGGAAGTACATCCTGCAATAATAAAAGAAAGGCATGCGTTAATTATTGAATTTCTTCAACCTATTCTTGTGCACCCTAACTGATTTCCTATTTATACGAATTGTGCAATTTGTGTTACCTGCGACAGAGGTAATTTCGTATGGGCCATTGTACAGTGGTTGAAGTTTTTTGGATTTTCCGATAATATTGAGTAGATTTATTAAAATCCCTAGAAGCGGAAATTGACTTTAAAAACAATTTATTACGCACACGGGATGGAAATGTACCGATACACAGGTGTGAAAATAGGATGACTCCTAAGACATATCAAATTACAGTCGGTCCTTGAGCTCAGCAAGTAGTATCAGCTGCGCAAAATTATGCAAGGGCGTCCAATTACCTAGTGCCATCGTACAAGTAAAAGACAGAATGGCTATAACAACAATTACCAACGTCAATGACATTCGAATATAATTCTTATCGCATGTTCTTTTTTAAACACAATTATGTCTGTGAGTAATATCAATAAAGACGGTTTAAACTCTGAAATTTATCCGTTCGGTCATCATCGGGTAAGATGGTGCGCGCGAAATTCAAATCCGATTTAATCTGATGCGAAAATTTGAATTTGATCGGTTTGCACATGCCACGCTCGAAAATAAAAATAGTAGTGCGTTCTCTCTCTAACAGCGACGTGTGAGTCATACACTCCAGGTTCCGGCGTTCGGCCACGCTCGGCAGATCGGCTGACTTGGGACTCGGTCGTCTTCGTGCGGAAAAGTGGAGGGGATAGCTTCCTATGTAAATGTGGTGGGTGTGGTGGGTCCAGCTCTCTCCTTTATATACTACTACAGTCGTTCGGCGTCGCGGAAGTATGATTGAATATTGCCTAACTCTAAGTAATAATTATTTAAATCTAAATAAACGACTAAATTCCAAAATTTGTTAAATAATTTTAGATTACCAATCTTTTCATAAAATAGCTCAGGATTCCCTTCTAATGGTTTGAAGGAATAATAAGGTTCTGCTGTAGAAAAGACGATCAACAGGGGAAGAATACACAGGAAGTACATCCTGCAATAATAAAAGAAAGGCATGCGTTAATTATTGAATTTCTTCAACCTATTCTTGTGCACCCTAACTGATTTCCTATTTATACGAATTGTGCAATTTGTGTTACCTGCGACAGAGGTAATTTCGTATGGGCCATTGTACAGTGGTTGAAGTTTTTTGGATTTTCCGATATTATTGAGTAGATTTATTAAAATCCCTAGAAGCGGAAATTGACTTTAAAAACAATTTATTACGCACACGGGATGGAAATGTACCGATACACAGGTGTGAAAATAGGATGACTCCTAAGACATATCAAATTACAGTCGGTCCTTGAGCTCAGCAAGTAGTATCAACTGCGCAAAATTATGCAAGGGCGTCCAATTACCTAGTGCCATCGTACAAGTAAAAGACAGAATGGCTATAACAACAATTACCAACGTCAATGACATTCGAATATAATTCTTATCGCATGTTCTTTTTTAAACACAATTATGTCTGTGAGTAATATCAATAAAGACGGTTTAAACTCTGAAATTTATCCTTAATGGCGCGAAAAATTTAATTTGATCGGTTCGCGCATGCTCTGTAGAATTTTAAAATTAGTCCGAATAAATTTAGCGCGAAAACTTGATTTAAAATATGACGGCCGGTCGGCATGCCGTTTTAGCGCATGGGGTTGGTATGTCTGGGGTTGGTGGACCTGGGGTTGACGCGAAAATTTGAAATTGATGCGAAAATTTGAATTTGATCGGTTTGCGCATGCCTTACGCTCGAAAATAAAAATAGTAGTGCGTTCTCTCTCTAACAGCGACGTGTGAGTCATACACTCCAGGTTCCAGCGTTCGGCCACGCTCGGTTTGAGTTGCCACGCATGCGCAGTATGGTGGCGTAGAATTTAACGCGAAAATTTGAATTTTTTAAGGTTGGCGGGAAAAATTTGAATTTTATCGGTTCGGGCGATCGGTGTTCGGTCATCGTCGGGTAAGATGGTGCGCGCGAAATTCAAATCCGAATTAATCTGATGCGAAAATTTGAATTTGATCGGTTTGCGCATGCCTTACGCTTGAAAATAAAATCGCAGTGCGTTCTCCCTCTAACAGCGACGTGTGAGTCATACACTCCAGGTTCCAGCGTTCGGCCGCGCTCGGCAGATCGGCTGACTTGGGCTCGGTCGTCTTCATGCAGAAAAGTGGTGGGGGTAGCTTCCTATGTAAATTGGCGGCGTGGCGGCGGGGCCAGCTCTCTCCTTTATATACTACTCAGGATCATCACGAATAGTTTCTGCGGCATCCATAATTCTAGCTACTAGTAAACTAGTTGTTCTCGCTACGGCAGAATATAAATAACAAATGATCATTCACAGCCACCTGGACTTTTTAATAATAACAAAATCAACAGCCGAACCTCATACCTGCATTAGTGGGCTTATCTAAAACTTCAAATGCTTGTAGCTCAGTTACGTTTTGGGTGTATGTTCATTAGACATTTTTGACTTGAAATCACCCCAGCAACAGACTCCCAAGCTATGGCAGTCACGTCGTGGGACACCCTGTATATATTACGTTTATTGACGTTTTACGCTATATTTATAACCCTGTTAATACTGCGAGAAAAACACGTTTATTAAACATTAAATTCAATCGTTTTTAGTCCGTTTAATTTCAATTAGAAATCGCTGAACCAACATTATATTTCTAAAACGTTTTCTGTAGGTTAAATTTGAATGCTTTTTAAACGTTTTAATCACGAGAATTAAACATTTGTCGCTATATATTTAGCGTTGCTTTTGTAGCTGGATATATACGTTTATGTAACGTTTTATTCCATCTGGTTATAAAATGTTTAAAATAAGTTAGAAATGCTTGGAACGGTTTATTGTAATTTAATAGAAAACGCCTGTATTTCGTTTAATGTTTAAGTTTCAAAGACGTTTTAATTACGAGAATTACCCATTTGACGTTTTATATTTAACGTTTTTTTGCAGCTTAATATACCCGTTTATGAAACGTTTTCTTTCAACAGGTTAAGTCTTCAATTAAAATAACTTAGAAAATAATTCTTGAGACTGACCTTCCGTAATTTATGGAATACTTAGGGATATTTGTATTCCGTATTCCGTATTTCATGTACATGTTTTAAAATCGTTTTGATTAAGAGAATTAATTATAAATTAAGTCATATCGAGTTTCCATCGACCACGTAGAGATAGCTCTTTTTCTTCTCGTCGCACAAGGGCAAATCTCTAAGTATAAAGGGAGCGCGGCGTCAGGGCCGTCGGAAGGGCCGGCCGCTGCCGGCCCTTCCGGGCCGGCCGCTGCCAAAATTACAAATCAAAAAAATAATAACGCTAGTTTGATAAGATAAGATAATTTATTTGGTGCTATTGCCTAGCGGCTTACACAAGTCAAAATACAAAATATAGCAAAATATAGTAGGAAACACAAATACATCTACGTGGAACAAGCCGAGTTAAAAAAAAAAACGTTAGACATATAAATATATAAAACACGGGTAAAAAGAAACATTAAACAATTAGACATACCCAAACATAACCAAGATTAGTCAGCAACGACACCCGCCGCCGGAAGGCTATCAATAAACTCCTGAACGTCAAAGAGTGCTCGCTCTATTAAGTTTTCTTTTATTAGTTTAAGTAAAACAGAACTCGGCAATTGTCGTAAAGACATGTCAATTGCATTATAAAACTTAAGTCCATAATAATTTGAAGCATTTCTGGAACGTGTTAAGCGCAAACAATCGGGTCGAAGATTCTCGCGATTTCTCGTGAAATACGCATGCATATCATCGTGAGTAGTAAGAGAGCCCATGTTTGCAACTACGTACTTGTGGCATTCATAGATATATATCGATGGCAAAGTTAAAATTTTCAGCTGGGTGAAAGCATCCCGGCACTCGTCACGATAACCCAAGTTGGCCAAAACCCTAACCGCTCTCCTCTGGATTCTAAACATTCGGTCACATATCACCGAGTGTCCCCACGCAAGTATACCGTATGTTAGATGACTCTGAAACAATGAAAAGTTCACCACCCTCAGAACGCGCTGAGACACGGACTCCGACAAACCACGCAACAAGAACACTGCCGAAGACAATCGATTTGCCAAACCTTCCCCATGCTGGTGCCAGGTCAACTCAGTGTCCACCACGACTCCCAGGAACCTGGTAGCTCTACCATAACTGTCATTGCGTTTAAGGGTGAAAGTGAGACTACTTGTCTTTGACTCATTTAGAAGTAGCAAATTACTATTGAACCAAACTTTAGCGGTAGCAAGAAGTTGCAATTTAAAGACTTCATCCCGATTCTCGTGTCTGGTCATCAATGTGGTATCGTCCGCGTACAACAACGCCCCGCCGCTAGGTAGTGACTCCGGAAGGTCATATATATATATATTAAGAATAGACCAGGCCCCAGGATGGAACCCTGAGGGACCCCGTGCCTGACCTGACTAAGCATAGAAGCTTCGTTGTTGTATCGCACGCACTGCTGTCTGTTTAATAGATAAGACAATAAAAGCCGACAGGCATTGGGAGCGACATTATACATGTACAGTTTACGTAAAAGTATATCGTGTGAAACACAATCAAAAGCCTTGGTGAGATCCAAGAACGATACCTCACAATACTCCGACGACTCAAAGCAGTCAACGACACCCCCGACAAAACAGTTAATTGCCGCAGCAGTCGACTGACCCAACCTGAAACCGAACTGACGTGCATTAAACAAGTTACTATCCTCAAAATAATCGACTGGCTGTTTCTTAAGCAGAAATTCGAAAACCTTTGAAACCACTGGCAAAATGCTTATGGGTCTATAATTTAAAGGGTCACTGCTATTGCCCTTCTTAAAGACCGGTGTGACACATGCTATCTTAAGTACGTCAAGAAAACAATTACTCTCAACGCAATGATTACACAAATTTGTAAGGGGCGACACCAGCAGATCATCAACCTGTTTCAGCATTACGGCAGTTAGGCCATAGTAGTCTAAGGACTTAGTATTTTTTAGTTTCCGTACAGCAGTCCGCATCTCCAGCTGTGAAACGGGACTAAATTCAAGTACATATTTGCATCTGCCTGCGCTCCGCACCATGGGGCCAACATTATGGGATCAGAGGATGTCTGAATCCCTCGCACCCAGCGCTCAGGTATATCAATAAAAAAACTATTAAACGCCTCCGCACTCACAGACCCAGGACCACTGTACGAACGAGAACTTCTATTAGAATTAATTACTCTCCCGATGGAAGAGGGTGACCTTTTATGAGATTCTATGTATCTTTCATTAGCAGTAATTTTTGCCTTTATAATGGCTGATCTGTACTCCTTACGAAGTTTATTACGGATAATAAGGAGATGGGGATTCCGCGTAGCACGATATGCGTCACCTATCGTTGCCAGTCTGTCTCTCATAAGATTCAATTTCCTAGTGAACCATGAAATTTATAATGGATTATTATTACTGGAATTACGGAGCACCCGTGCAGGAAAGGACACGTTTGCCTTGGTCTCAAGAATTTTGATAAAATCATGAACTCTATCAGAAATAGGGACGGAAAGTTCGCTGACGAAACTAAAATGAACCTCTTACATGAGGGCGTAAAATGTATTGAGGCCACGCACTGTAGTGGGTCGAACGAGTGATGCCAAAGAATTAGTGACCCCGATGTGGCAAAGAAAAACTCGCTGTGATACCCAGATGGTCCGAGAACAAAAAATCGACAACCTCAAGTGATGCTGGCGTATCAAAATTAACAAAAACATTATCGAGGTAATTATCCCCGCGAGTGGGTCTCACAAAAGTCGATGTCAGGCCATACTCACGCAGACAATCACATAATCTAAGCGCACGCATATCACATGTCCCGAAATGGACGTTAAAATCACCTGTTAGAATGATATGCTTATTGTGAAAGTCGACACGGCTTAAAACGTCAGACAGTATAGTGATAAAATTCCCGAAATTGCCGGACGGAGAGCGGTAAATTGACAATATGATCAGGTTTGCATCAGGTATTAAAATTCCCGTAACCTCGCCATCAACTTCAACAGAAAACCTCTCACAATCCAAAGGAATGCAAAACTGGCTCTTCTTAATAAACACAGCAACGCCACCTCTGATATGCTGCGTTCTCGCGTAAAAGGACACGGGAACAAAATCTGCTATGATTAAGTGATTAAAATCCTCTGATCGAAGCCAATGTTCGCAGATACAGAGTGCCAGAAAACGACCGTCATGCTTGCGCAGAAAATGCTCGAGAATCGAACACTTACTTCCCAAGCCCTGAATATTAATGTGCAGTAGAGTAGATGCTGCCAAAGTCGGAAGGGTGTCATTACTTAACATTACCTCAGTGTTCGCCGCGAGAAAGTTGTTGCTCGGCGGTGGTGCGTATAACATGTAAATTACCTCTTTTTACTGTGCCAGTGTACTGACATCCATAGTGGTCACAGATCATATCATAAATATTATTACAAACTATATTTTTCTCGAGCGCGGACAGATGTATGGCAGCTTTCCTTACACGCATATTATTAAAAATGTAATTAACATCGTAGTAAATCAAAGTACCCCTGTTCTTATTTTTACTATAGTAGTCATACAAAGATAAATTCCAAGCATAAATAGAATCATTTAATCCCCTTTTTACATCCAGAAAAGGGACAATCAGCAACAAGATATTTGTGTTCCGAACACAAGAAAGAATCCTGTGAAGTCGTGCGTAATTAAATTTTTTCCGAGATAAAATATCGTTTGTGCCTGCAAATATCACCACAAAATCACTCTCTGTAAAATCCTTGGTTAAGTTCACCACATCAGAAATCACATGGTCCAAGTGGGCATTTGCCTTAAAAATTCCCAAAATATCAAAAGAATCGTCAAAAATCGACCTCAACCCAGAAAACAAACTGCGTCCCTGACTATCTGCAAGAATAAGAACCTTCGATGGACGAATGTGTGACGTAGCTATCAACTCCAGGTCTTCATGATGCTGCTTCCTTCCGCCTGGCATAGAGGGATCCAACGGTGACCGCCTACAATAGTTTGACTGCTCCATACCAAGTGGGACTGGTTGCGCATCCAACTGACAGGAGTTGAACTTGTTTACATTGGTGTTTACAGTTATTACTTGTGATCCTGACCCATTAAAGTCATTGGGTGCGTTTTGCTCTCCTGTAGTGTTGTTTACACGAATCATCATGGCCAGTTCCTCCATTTGGGCGGTAATAGAGTCCTTCAACATCTGAACATCACGCGCCAAAGTAAAAAAATCATCACAATCCGAGACAGTAGCAACAGAAGTAACAGAAACATTCTGCGAGACATGATCAGAACAAAATTCTAAAATGGATTTCTCCATAATCTTTTGGTTTACTGCTGCCAGCCGGAGCTTATTTATTTCCTCGTCACATTTGCAAGTTGGAGGAGGCAAGGTACCGCAATAAATTACTTTTTCCATGTCATTAACAAACAAGTTCTTTATCCGAAGCACACACGACGGATGATACACTTTCTCACACTTAAAACATACGACACTATTTTTCACAGTTACACAACATTTTCCACAGACATTTTCCTTAACTTTCCTTACAGGCGCCATTTTTATTGTTATTATTAGTGCCTAGCACTAATAATATCGCTATTTTACACCACACTACTTTTGCCTTTTTCTAAACTTCTCTTTAGTAACTTGAAAAGAAGTAAATAGTATAGTTGCAAATGCCGTGCTATTATATTTCTTAACTTTTTCTTTATATAGACGCATACGCATTTGAGGCATTTGTAAGGTCTGCCAACAGTGCCAACGTGAGACATTTTCTTTTGTTTTGACATACCGCAGTAAGGCATATATTTAACCTCACGGTGACGCGCTACGCTTTGTACTTTTTGGTTTAATTTATGTAAATTAGTCCGTTGGACTGACGTTTGCAGCAAAATATTGCAGAAATAACCGTTTGGTTGCACCAGGTTGGCTATTCTGAGATAGATAAAGGAGTTTGTCTAGTATACCCATCTCTTGTTATTTTAAAACTTATTTCTAGTTACTAAAAAGATGTGACGAAAGTAGTGTAGTGTAAAATAGCCTTAAAGTAGGTATCGAATATATTTTAGTAGATCATTAGCTGCTTTCCATTTGCATATTTCTGAGTTCTTCTTACCTGAGCTAATCTAATTTATGTATAGAGTTCCATTTGCTTTTGTGAAGTAAGACGAACTCAGCAGAACTACCACCCCTTGCTCCTGGTTAGTCAACCGCAAAGGTTCCTGAATTCATCACGATGAACTGCCGCCGGGCGCGATAGTTTTGCCAACGTAGGTTAGCTTAGACGAACTTAGACCAAGCCAGACCAAGTCCGATTACCTCAGCTAAGATCAACTTAGAATGTGCGAATGGAAAGCAGGTAACTCCAGCTCTCGGTTTCGGTACCAATGCCTGCGTTGAGGACGGCACGGCACCGGTCAGCACCTAACGTGCTTTTACTCAGCGGACTACAGGGTCCCCCTCTGATTTTACTAATGTAGATATATGATAGAAATAGGCGCATAAACTGTCGGCTCCTTTGATGTCGGCGTCCCAACTTTTTAGAAATGTGGAAGGGATGAGGTTCTGGTTCGTTAAAGGATACTAGATGGCGCACGCAAAATGGAACTGATTTTAAATAGGAATTGACTAAGAATAAAGTGATTTTTCATTCAATTATGATATAAATTCCTCTAATATGTGAATGACGATGTAATACGTGTTTAAATATTCTCTCTCGATAATTCAGTGTCGCCTTCCTTCCTTACGTCCAGGGTGCGACCGATCGTATCGGACGTATCCTCCGCAACTACAACATAACACCAATATTCATACCGCTTTCTAAACTATCCGACGGAAGAAGAGGAGGGAAAAAATCCCTCCTCTTCTTTCCCCTGATTTGTACCGGATTCCATGTGCGTGTGGGAGTGTATATTGGCGAGACGAAGCAATCAGTTAGCGTCCGAGTATCAGAGCACGAGCGCTGCACTAGATTGCAACGAATTGCTGGTTCGGCTCTCGCTGATGGAAGAAATGCTGAAGGGTCCAGATCAATGGAAACACATCTCCGAAACCATAAGAAGAACCCTCCAAGAAAAGGACAAGGATGACAAACTTCGGGGAGCAATAGGACCTCCCGCCCCTTAGTGCACAAGGGATCGAAACGGGCCTGGGGACAGAACAGAAAAGATAGAACAAAGATGAGATAGCGCCTGGAAAGCCGGCGCAGGAGAGCTCCAGGAAAGACCGGAGCGAGAGAAGGATAAGAGTCCAGGAAAACCGGACCATCAAGACTTCAGGAAGTCCGAAGTCAGGGAGGGACAGCTGGAGTACCGCAGTCCCAGAATAATAAAGAACGGAGTGAGTGTCCCCGAAAATAGTGGACGTAATCGTCAAACAAGTCCTGGTGGTAACGCGTGAGCGCGTATGTAGTCGCGCTGTGCGTGTTTCGCCTTTCGCGACTGGTGCGCGATAGGTGCGCGGGCGGTGCATAGTGCGCGTGAACGCAAAGTAGAGCACACATGAATATGTACTGCATGTGTAGTTTGGTAGTTTAGCCCTTAACAGCATGTTAGATAATAATTAATAAAATGCATGTTTAGTAGTTAGTGAGTAGTTGTAAGGCATGTAGTTAGCGTAAGTGGCTGTTTTTGATTTGGTTGTTAGTGTGATTAACGGTTTTTACCCAAACCCAAAAGAGCGAAAGGGAAAACTTGCTTTTTCAACATTGATTAAAATCAGATTAAAAAAGATGTCGCTGTCGGCTGAATGCTTCGGTGATACCCGACAGCGGGGTGGAGGCGGTATCTTCAATCCCTTCCGCTCTTTAAAAAAAAAGCTCTCGCTGATCATATATGGAACAAGGGACATAGTAGATTCAGCATAGTATAGACCGCATGACCGCATGGCTCTCGAGTAACACGTGTTTCACGTCGCTCCGTTGTAAAGGTTATATAGAGTATTTATTCTGTGCTAGTTATCCAACTTATTGTGCTAATTCATCAAGTGCTGCTGTCCCGGTGTCTACCGAAGATGACGCGCTTAAATTCCGAAAAGAAAGACCTAATTAAGTCTTGCATTACGGATGTTACGTATTTTCTGTACTACTTTTCGATATTTAGAATGTATACTCGAATATGGCTTTACTACGCGCGTAGGAATACACCGGGGGTGACTTTCGAAACGTATCGCTTGAAGCGAGTCGCACTGTAACATCCAAGAGCGTCACATGCACGCCAATGTACACAAATTTCAGATACAACCAACTTGCGATTTCCTTTCAACGAGCGAACACTAATAAGCGCAACAGCGTAACCATTTGGTCCGTCGAAGCCGAGATCAAGGCAATACTAGCGAATATTCAGCAGTCAACAGTTGCGGCCATTACGCAAAGAACAAGGAAGCGTCCAAGCAAGAGCGCGTGCAAACAGCAAACTATCAACAGCAATAGTGAGTACAACAAGTACAACAACGGTGGTGTAAACAACATAGAACGAGGTAGAACAGGCAGCGGTATCTGTATCGACCACAAGGGAACAAGTTAGCAGTTCAAAATATCGATCGCACGGAGAACAAAGCAAGCAAGTCAAGGGCATCTGAGGTAATCGCGCGAGAGCAAGCGGTCCAAGGAAGATCAGGAACAGAAGTGGTATCAGCGAAGCAGCCACACGAGCAAAGGATCACAGGCAAGGGAACGAGATTCAGCAGTATCATTTCCAGTACGAGCACTGCCCATTAGGAGCGGCGGCCATTACCAACGTCACAACGTCACCACTACCAGTGACGTCACGTGTTCAGTCGTCACATCCAATACGTAAGCAAATCCTTTCTATTTTATTCTTTCCTCTACTGTACTTCTGTCGCTACTTGTGTCATAATAGTATACAATCATGGCAGAAAAAGAAATCGATGAATTAAAGTGTAAACGTAAAGTTGTAAAGGCATCTTTGACGCGTTTTAAAACATTTCTTGATGATTATGTGCCGACACAAGCAAATCAATTGTCCGAAAGGCTACAGAAATGCGAGGAGCTCTGGGGTAGATTTGATAGCATTCAAACTAAACTTGAGATAATCGATGAAAGTCACTGCGAACAGCGAAACTCTTTTGAAAATGATTATTTTGAAATTATTGCAAGAGCAAAGGGTTTAATGGTAAAAAACGTTACTGATTCAGGCGTCGGGACAAGCTCACAGTCTGCCACGTCACATATGTCATCCGAAACAAATGTAAAGTTACCAATGATAGAGCTTCCAAGTTTCAGCGGAGCATACGATCAATGGCTCACTTTTTATGACACCTTTAACTCCATAATTCACACAAATACAAGCTTGAGTAATATTCAAAGATTCTTTTACTTAAAATCGTGTCTGAAGGGGGACGCTACTGATGTGTTGCACTCGCTGGAGGTGTGCGATTCTAATTATGACATTGCTTGGTCATTATTAATAGAAAGATATCAGAATAAAAAGCTAATAGTTCACAATCATGTAAAAGCTATTTTTGAACTTCAATCAATGCCAAAGGAATCATTACAATTATTGCGAAAACTACTTGATGATGTCCAAAAGCACATAAGAGCACTAAAATCTTTAGGTCAGCCCACCGATCAGTGGGACACTATGCTTATTTATTTAATTACATCTAAGTTAGATTTTGTAACTAAAAGAGAATGGGAAAAGGCAAATATGAAAGATACTTTACCAACAGTTCAGGAGTTAAATACATTCTTAACAAAACGTTGTCAATTGTTAGAGACTCTGCAGGTTGAGAAAACACCCAATAAATCACATTTTAATCATAACACAAATTATAAAGGCCCATCAGGTACACGTTCATTTTTAACTACAATTAAATGCTATTTCTGCAAAGAATCACATGCCATTTATAATTGTGATAAATTTTTAAAATTAAATGCAAAGGCTCGACTAAATGAAGCAAAAAAATTAAACATTTGTCTAAACTGCCTGAGATCTGGTCATTCAAAAATGGATTGTTCATCCGGTGGCTGCAGGCACTGCAATGGAAAGCACAACAGCTTACTTCACTTTACTGATAATGCTACAGCAAAACAAGAAACGAAGAAAAATGCTCAACAAGAGAGTCAAATTCAAACTATGCATTCGACAAATTTTACTCATACACTACTGTCAACGGCATTAGTGACTGTTTTAGACAAATATGGAGATCCTCATGAATGCAGGGTATTATTAGATTCAGCTTCACAGGCTAATTTCATGACCACCAAATTAAGCAAAACATTAAATCTACCAAAACGACGAATTGACATGCCAATCAGCGGAATTGGTCGATCCATTACAAATATATCATTTGTCACAAATGCCACAATTAAATCAACATTCAACAATTTTAAACTAAATACCTCATTTATTATAATCAATGAAATAACAGGACATTTACCTACTTCAAAAATAAACATTAGTGAAATCAAAATTCCTGACGACATAATACTTGCTGATGCGAAATTCAATATACCAGGTGATGTTGACATGTTAGTAGGACCATCGATATTCTGGGATTTACTTTGTGTGGGACAAATAAGGGTCAACAATAACCAACCAATCCTGCAGAAAACAAAATTAGGATGGGTAATTGCTGGAGACATTCCAACAGCTCCACAGGAGAAACACTCAAACGCTTCAGCAATGTGCAATGTATCCGCAATTAATATTCAAGATCAAATAGAAAAATTCTGGTCGATCGAGGAATGTGACGAGAAGGTAGTGGAATGGACGAAAGAAGAGCAGGAGTGTGAAGAGGTATTTAAAGCTACGACAGTTCGACACAGTGATGGACATTTCATGGTGACATTGCCAACACGCCACAGCATTGATGATATTGGTGATTCATATCAGGCAGCAGCTCATCGTTTCTACTTGTTGGAAAAACGATTAGCAAAAAACGAGGAATTCAGACAGCAATACTCAGATTTTATGAACGAATATGAGACGATGGGACACATGACGAAAGTACAAAATGACTCAGGAATTGATCAAATAGGTAAAGTACAGTATTATTTACCTCATCACGGCGTGCTCAAGGAGGACAGCTTGACAACAAAATTGAGAGTGGTCTTCGACGCTAGCGCAAAATCTAGTACTGGCGTATCACTAAACGACAAGCTTAAGGTGGGACCAACCATACAAGAAGACTTGTTTACAATTCTGGTGCGATTTAGGAGCCATAATTTTGTTTTAGCAGCTGACATTGCCAAAATGTACCGGATGGTATGGGTTCAAGAAGACCAACGGGATTTACAGCGAATCTTGTGGAGGCAAAACGATCAAGAGCCATTGCAAGAATATCGCCTGAACACCGTAACGTATGGAACAGCGTCGGCTTCCTATCTGGCGATTAGATGTCTTCAACAGGCTGGATTGGAATGCCAGAAAAATTACCCGGAAGCATGCAGAACAATATCAAGGGATTTTTACGTGGATGACTGCTTGACAGGAGCAGAGACAATTCAAGAAGCTCGAAAGCTTAAACGTGACTTGATGCAGGTTCTGGATCAATACGGATTTCATCTACGAAAATGGATGGCAAACAGCAAGGAAATTTTGGATACACATGTATCGGACGAGACAATAACTCACTTCGTCATGGAAGGCAAAACGACAAAGACTTTGGGACTTTATTGGAGCCCACAGACGGATTCTTTGAATTATTTCATAAAGGAGCAATCATGCAATAAATCAGTTACAAAACGAAACATTCTATCCACAGTCTGTCAGCTATTTGATCCACTGGGTTTGGTTGGACCTTGCATAGTAAAGGCAAAACTCGTTATACAACGACTCTGGCAATTGGGCATAGGATGGGATGAAGCAGTTCCACTCGACCTTCATTCTACTTGGACACATTTTTATAAGCACATACAGGACATCAACAAAATTAGCATCACTAGACATGCATTTTGCTTCAGTGCGGAGAAGATTCAATTGCATTGTTTTAGCGACGCATCAGAGGTAGCCTACGGAGCTTGTATTTACGCACGAACTACCAACGCGTCCGGCGAACATTTTTCAAATCTGCTTTGTGCGAAAACCAGAGTAGCACCTCTAAAGGGAATCACCTTGCCCAGACTGGAACTCTGCGGCGCTCTATTGATCAGTCAGCTGACTGAACGAGTCATCAAGGCATTAGAACACAAGGTGGATGAAATATTCTACTACACAGACTCTACGATAGTGTTAGCTTGGTTAAATTCCGAGGCAAGCCAGCTTAAGACGTTTGTTTCGAATAGAGTTGCAGAAATACAACGATTAACAAAAATCACTAACTGGAGACACATAAGTGGCAAAGACAACCCAGCTGATATTCTATCAAGAGGAGCTGATCCTGACCAACTAATGGAGGCACACTTATGGTGGTGTGGACCTAATTGGCTAACCCAGAATGGAGAACTGTGGCCGAAACAAATCGTCCAAGAAGCCATTGAGAACATAGAGTTACCTGAAGGTAAAATTGTACGAACATTGCACACGACTATCGATCAAAGCATATTCGAACGATACTCTTCGTTGGCAGTATTACAAAGGGTAACGGCTCATTGTTTACGGTTTAATCAAAATTCATTAACACCAAAGGCATCACGAATTACTGGACCTTTAACAGTCAACGAATTAGATGTAGCAATAAAGAGATTGATCAAGATAGCACAATCTAATGAATTTCCCGAAGAAATACGATCATTGAATCACGACAACCCTATAAACACAAACAGTAGACTTCTTTCACTGAACCCATTCATGGACAAAGACGGCTTACTTAGAGTAGGTGGACGCCTAAACAAATCAAACTTGTCATATGATTCCAAACATCAAATTATACTACCTAAGAAACATACATTGACTAAATTTATAGTACAGCACGAACATCGAAAACACTTGCATGCTGGGCCACAAGCTCTGTTATCTTTAATCCGTTTAAAATTTTGGCTAATATCTGGTCGTAGTATCATAAGAGATGTATTTAGAAAGTGTGTTGTTTGTTTTCGTACTAGACCACATTGTTACAGGCATGTAATGGGTGACTTGCCTAGTCATCGACTTGTACCCACAAGACCGTTCAATATCTGTGGTGTAGATTTTGCTGGACCATTTGATATCAAAGCAACTAAACTGAGAAACAGAAAAATTATTAAAGCTTATATGTGCATGTTTGTTTGTTTCGTCACCAAGGCGGTGCATATTGAGCTTGTTTCGGACTTGACTACAGATTCCTTTCTTAATTGTTTCAAGCGTTTTATTGCTAGGCGAGGTAAATGTTCGCATATTTATAGCGATAATGGGACAAATTTCATTGGAGCAAAAAATAAAATCTTTGAACTTTATAAATTTTTAAAAGAGTCCGAATATTTAAAACAAGATTGCATACAGTGGCATTTTATTCCTCTGGGCTCCCCCCATTTTGGTGTCTTGTGGGAATCCAACATCAAATCCGCAAAAACACATTTAAAGAGAGTTATGGGGAATAATATCTTTACTTTTGAGGAGTTGTATACAATTATGACACAGGTAGAATCCATCCTTAACTCCCGTCCTTTGACTCCTTTAACTGATGATCCTAACGACCTCAACGTCCTTACACCTGGGCACTTTTTAATTGGAGACTCCCTCGCTGCTCCACCTCAACGTGACCATTGGCAAGAAACCTCCAATAGGCTGACACGATATCAACACATGACGCAGATTCTCCAGCACTTCTGGCTGCGTTGGTCACTGGAATATCTGGCAACCCTACAGCAACGTGGAAAATGGAAGGTAGGGTCTTCAGAGGCACCGAAACCAGGGACAATGGTCCTACTCAAGGACAACCAACTCCCACCATTAAAATGGCAATTAGGTCGTGTGGAAGAGGTGTTTACCGGTAGTAATGGTGTCGTGCGCGTTGCGAATGTTAAAACCAATAAAGGGACATTTAAAAGGACAATCACTAAACTTTGCCCATTACCAATAGACTATGATTAACAAAGACATTAGTTTTAAAATTTATTGTTTGATGTGTTTTACTTGTATTTTATTTTATTTGTTTTCTTTTCTGTTGAAATCGGTGATTTCAAGGCCGGCGACGTATGTTACGTATTTTCTGTACTACTTTTCGATATTTAGAATGTATACTCGAATATGGCTTTACTACGCGCGTAGGAATACACCGGGGGTGACTTTCGAAACGTATCGCTTGAAGCGAGTCGCACTGTAACATCCAAGAGCGTCACATGCACGCCAATGTACACAAGTTTCAGATAATAAAGAAGAATTCAACCAACTTGCGATTTCATTTCAACGAGCGAACACTAATAAGCGCAACAGCGTAACCAACGGACTTATTAAAAAGCGAAGAATTCCTCTGCGATTTGACAACGAGGATTGCTATAGAAGTCGAAAAATACTTTCGTAAGCAAATTAAAGGTCTGGAAGGGCGGATTTCGAGCCTTGTCAAGGAAAACCAGGACCTCAGTGCTAAGTGCTCCTCGCTAGCAGTTAAAAGTGATGGTTTAGAGCAGTACTCCCGTCGAAACAACTTGAGAATACTTGGTGTGGAAACCGTGGCCAAAGGGAAAACGGAGGAGCTGCTTATGTATTTATTCAATAAAAAGCTCGGCACTGACATTGAGTTAGACCATATTGACCGATGCCATCCGGTCGGTACCAGGAAGGACGGAAATCCAATATTCTGGTGAAATTGACCAGCTACCGTCATCCAGCCAGGGTCCTGCGAAAAAAGAAGTTGCTGACTGGTTCAAAGATCAGCGTCGTGGAAGATTTAACTGTAAGTCGCCACAAATTACTTTTATTGTCTATCAAGAAATTCGGTAACGGGAATGTTTGGGTCCGCGATGGAAATATAAATGTTATAGTGAGCGGGGCCCACTCTATAGTGCAGTGCGGCGCCGATTTTCAGGCGCTGTGCGGTGCGAGCGGGGAAGATGTTACTGGTGACGTCGGTGTGTCGGTTGATGGGTCACAATAAACTCATTGATTTGCTCATTAATTTGCTCTGTTGCACTTGTTGAATTCTATTGTTTTTCTTTATTGCTTCTATGGATATTTCAGCGCGTTTTGTATTTTGTTTACATGCGGAGCGACTAACGGCGTCTCACTATTTATTTATACACTCTTTTTTAGTCGAAGTTGTTTAAACCGTTTTGCTGCTGCGGTCTTGGGCTGTTGTTTGATTGGTGTATGGTAGAGTGTAACTTTAACGTATATCTCATTTTTACGTCTTCTTTGGATTATTGTTTAGTTGAATTATTTTGTTTATTATGCAAATTTAGCTATTAGACCTGTTGTCTCCATTTTTCTTCATCCGCCTTTGACTTAGTTGTGTTTCCTTGTAATTTTTTTTTCTCTTTTTTTAATTTAGCTAATATTAGTGCCGCTATTTATCAATTTTTCATATCCTACCCTTGCAGTAGGTGCCACTATACAATTTGTAGCACTTTATTTATTTTTTTTTTTTAATTTGTTATCGTTGTTTTTAGTTTAGCGTAATTGTTTATTTTCTGCCGATCATAACTTGTCGAAGTAACAGGTTATTGGGACTGTACTTCTAGGATTCCATAAAAATCCATATCAATATAGTGAATATTTTCGCAGTCTTGTTTACAGTTCATGTATTTATCCTTTTCTTTTCGTTTCCAATTTTTAGGATTATATATTAAGATTGTGTTCTGTCCGGATCTTGCACCTGTTCTGTACATTGCATTGTTGAATTATAATTTTGTTAGCGATGCCGTTGGGCGTCGCGCACGTCAATGTGCGCTCCCTCATATCAAAGACGCGTTTGTTGGAGAATCTCATAGTGCCAGCTTATCAGATAGTAGCCGTAACCGAAACATGGTTGCATGAGAATATTGCTGACGTGGATGTTCGGATTGATGGATATAATTTTGTCGGAGCGGATTGCGCTATAATTTGATTCCTTCGTCAGGAGATATTGAGCAGATATGGGTTAGAGTAGAGGTGAATGGGAAAAAGTTTGCTGTTGGCTCAGTTTATAGACCTCCTGCGTCGGACTCTAGGATATTTTTTGAACAACTAGAGGCAGTTATCTCGGATGTGCTACCCATACGCGACGAGCTTGTGGTGATGGGTGACTGTAATTTTATTTTATTTTATTGCTATTTGGGGTGCTAACAGACCTGAGGTCCAAAACAGCACCCTCGAAATACATACAGAACAGTACAATACCATCAAAATAATGCGAAACAAAAAGGAAAATTGCAAAACATGAATGCAAAAAAAACTTAATTATCTACTTCACATATAACCCAAGAAAAGAAAAATACAAGCAATAGAAAATTAACATAAACTGAGTTATATTATTCAAAAGGCTCGTGAGCAAACAAATGATATAATTGCTTTTTAAAGCAGGGCAGGGATAATACAAACAAATCAGGCGCAGGGTAATGTAGATATGTTGGGAGACGAAACCGTTACCGCAAAGATGATGAGTTCATTGCTTGGGTCCTACGGTCTTAGGCAAATGATAGATGAGCCAACTAGAACCACACCTACCTCCGAGACGTTGTTGGATCTGATAATTGTGTCCGAGGGTGTCGAGGTGATAGAGTCTGGGGTGGAGGATGCTTCAGAGATTTCGGATCACTGTTTAGTGTTCTCCAAAATAAACACGGCTGTACAAGATATCTATCCGTATTTTAAAGTGATTCGTGACTATGGTGGGTTTTCATACGAAAATTTACAAACCGACTTACAGTCTGTTGACTGGATCGATCTCATTCACATCATGGATATCAACGACAAGGTGGCGTATTTTAATCGGAATATCCAATACATTTATGACAAGAACGTACCGGAGAAAACCATAAAGGTTACCGGGCCGTATGCACCGTGGCTAACCCCAACCATTCGTCAGATGATTAAGACTAGAGATCGGGCCCTACGTAGATTTAATAGTACTCGGCTCCCTCAACATCGTGAGTTTTACAAGGCCTTGAGGAATAGCGTCACGTCTGCAGTGAGATCTGAAAAGAGAGCTTATCTAAATATGCAATTCAATACTGGCGACTACAGACAGATATGGAGGAGTTATAGCAATGTTCTGAACTACAAGCGAAAGAATTACAGCATTCCAGAGCGGTTGTCAGATGTAAATGCAATAAATAAATATTTTACCGATAGGGAAGCGACTCAGGATATAGACCCTGGTTTGTTGAATTATTATAATTCAAATTTTGTAAAGCTAACCTCGGAGAAGTTAGCGTTCAGCCTGATCTCACCCGACGAAATATCCAACATCATTAACAACATAAAGTCGGAGGCATCTGGATGTGATGGGATCAGCATAAAGTTTTTGAGGTTGTGCTGCCCGTTCTTACTGCCATATGTTACGCATATCATAAATACATGCCTGATTGAGGGAGTGTTTCCGGAGTGCTGGAGACATGCTCTCGTAACTCCGATACCAAAGACATCGGAGCCTACTTCTTACGGCGACTTGAGGCCGATCAGCGTGTTACCTGTTCTCTCGAAGGTCTTGGAGAGTGTCATTCAAATACAGCTAAAGAATTTCGTTAATGTCAATAACTTGCTGCCAGACGAGCAATCGGGGTTTCGGTCGGGTCTTAGTTGCGAGACAATACTATTAAATATAACTGACGTTATTTTGCAAAGTTTGGATCAGGGGGGACTTGGAGCTCTGGTTCTGCTGGATTACTCCAAGGCCTTCGACATGATACATCATGATTTGATGCTGGCAATTTTGGGAGACATTGGTCTGGCCGAAGGTTCTGTGAAGCTGCTCCGTGCGTTCCTACGGAATAGAGTCCAACAGGTTAAAATTAGCGATTCCTTCTCTTCCACGGTGGCGCTAACGCGCGGAGTTCCCCAGGGAAGCATATGCTCACCCCTACTGTTCCTTCTTTATATCCGTTCGTTTCCCGAGTACGTCAAACATTCAAAGTATTGCGCTTACGCGGAAGATACTCAACTATTTGTACCATTTAGGGCGGCGGGGGTGGCTGACGCAGCGACGAAACTAACACGCGACATCACAAGCCTGATAGAAATATCGGAGAAGCACGGGCTGATTGTAAATCCGCGGAAATCAAGTGTTGTTCTCTTCGGAAATAGAAGGGGTTTGGACAGTGTCATCCCTGACTTCACTGTTTCAATTGGTGGCTCGTCTTTGCCTGTGGTGAAGTCAGCGAAGAGTTTGGGACTGTGGTTGGATGCGGACATGCGCTTTAAAACTCATGTGGATAAGCAGATACAGAAGGCGTATGGAAGATACTGTATCCGCACCGTCATGAAACAAACAGGAAATCGAAGACCGTTCTCACACAGTCGTTGGTCCTCTCCCTGTTTAATTACTGTGATTCGGTAGACGGCCGTTGTATTACGGTTGAGTCAGCCCGTCGCATACAAAAAGTGCAACACTCCTGTTTCCGATTGATTTATGGGGTGAGAAGAAGGGATGGCATCAGTCGCACTTTTGCGCAGTCTGGATGGCTAAGAATGCATCAAAGAAGATACTGTCACGAGGCAGTCCTTCTTCACAGGGTTGTCAGACTGGCCACACCACCGTACCTCTACAATAAAATAACATTCAGAACCGATGTGCACAATCTGAACATCCGGCGGAAGTACATGATAGACATTCCTAGACATCGCACAGAACATTTTAAGCGTAGTTTCTCATATAGTGTAGCATCATTTTGGAATGAGTTACCTGAAAATCTGAAAACTATATCTACGCGTGGATTTAGGTCGGTCGTGAAGCGCTTTGTGTGGGGGCGCGCTGAGGCGGGAGCGGGGGGGCGGATGGTAGCGCGGTGGTCTGTGTGTGTGTGATGGCAGGGGGACAGGTGTAAGAACGGCAAGAAAAAAATTTGTTTAGCTTTAAGTTTATATAGATGTTTATGTTTAGTTTTAGTTTAAGGTTATATGTTAACCACATGAGGTTCAGGCCACTCGTAATCAGACGGCCATTGGCCAACTAGTCTGCTGGCCTGCGCCTATTAACCGCCACAACAATGTTGTTTAATTGATAGAACCTGTACTGTAATAACATGTAAATGGTGAGGTTAATAAAGGTATTATTATTATTATTATTATAAAATCCTATTTACTACCCTAGACGAATCCGTGAGTCAATAGAAATCCTGAAACATCCCTCCAATATCAATAGAGACGATTGTTTTCAGTTGCATCATGCCTGGAAATCAGTCTTGACCCAACCGCTTCTACCTGTTGGTCCACTACCCTACCCCTACCCCTGATCGCCCTACTCCTACCACTTTGACACCCGCCCTCCAAACACCATCTGGTGGCATCCCTCCACTCATATATAAAGACCCTTCCCAACAGACGACAGTATCTTCAGTGCCAAGCCACTGTGCTCCACTTCTGCTCCAGCTACGCTTCGCAACGTACGCAGTAAGTACATGGTGTGATATTCCTAGCTACCTTAGATATTCCCGCGATTGTTGAAGCTAATTGCTTGTGTTGCGGAGCCATTGCAAGTAATTGGCGGAAACATTATCGCTCTATCGACGACTTGCCTATCAGCGTGATTTCCAAACTCGTGTCGGCTGTGTCGTGACGGTTCAGTCTTACGACTGGCCGTTGCACGCCGCACGGGCGGTTTGGGCATCGCGACGGCAGTCGTCGATACGCAACCAGAATCTCCTTTTTATTTTTTCCCCGACAAATTCGGCATTTTAGTTTTATTTTCCCGAGCACGTGCTCCAGTTGTTTTTTATTTCTTTCATTATTTCTCGTGGTATTACCAAGCCACGCCCCCCTGCTGCCATAGGCACCGTTTCTGCCACGATCTCGCACGCACGCCAACTCGGCACTAGTCGGTGTTGCGTTTTCCCCCTGTCAACGCCATGACCGACAATAACCACGATTACATGGACGAAGACCCCGTCTCTCCGGACCAGCCAGCACCGCAGGACATCCTCAGCGAGGCGACTAAAGCTTTTGTCATGTTGGACCCCGCCGACATGATCGCTTATATCAACATGCTAAGGCAGATCGCACTGGACGTCACCAGGGAGTCCGACGACTCCTTTGATGACAACATCACTGACTCCGACAACTCCGTCAGTTCGGTTACCACCAAGATGTCCAAGAAGAGGAAAGTCGTTCCCTCCGCTACCAAACCTCCAGCATCCTGAAACAAACCACCCAGAAAACTACCCTCTCAGCTACCCTCGCAGCAACCCGCAGCAACCTCCCCGGTAGCCGGAACATCTTCGGCTACCGCACCCCAACCTCAAGCCCCACCCACTTCTTTCAAACCTCCAAAGTCGACTGCTCAGGCTCCCCCTATCGTTCTTCGTCAGAAGGACGTATGGTTGGACGTCAGGAAGAATCTCCAGGTCGCCGGCATACGAACAAAGTCAGCTACAAACACTCAGGGAGGGATTCGCATTGTGCCAGCTAGCCTGAAAGACCACGCCTCCATCATCGAGCAACTAAACTCCAAAGCCACGCCCTTCCACACATTTTCAACGCCCGAGAATCGGGAGTTGAATATTGTGATCCGGAAACAGCCGCTGGAAATTCCCATCGAGGAGATCACGACTGACCTCAGAGCGCAAGGCTTCACCCCGTCTCGCGCCCTAAGAATGAAGAACCCGTCTACCAGAGCCGTCATGCCACTGATACTCGTCTCCGTGCCAAGAGCCCAGCAGAACCTATACAATATTACCGACATTTGTGGTATACTGATTGAAACTGAACCACTGAAAAAATCTCCGTCCATCAGCCAATGCCACCGCTGCCAGCTATTCGGGCATGGGTCTACCTATTGCCGGGCCCCACCTGGGTGCAACAGATGCGCCGGCGATCACCTCTCCACCGACTGTAAGGTCCCGGAAGACGCACCGAACAAATGCCGTAATTGCGGCGGTAATCACCGCGCTAGCTACCGCGGCTGTGTCCGCTCGCCTAAACGGAGACTCGTCTCTGCACAACCATTTCAAACTAGAGCCACCGCCGTACTCAAAGCGCACCCTAGCGCAGCACGCTAGGCTAACCCAGCCAAATCCTTTGCTATGTCAGTTCGAGGCCCCGCCCCTTCTCAGACAGCCGAACCGCCCACTACTACTTCTTCCCTCAGCTTCAAGGAATTATTCCTTGAGCTGAAAGAACTGAATTTCAAACTGGTTAGTTTGGCAAACGCATTTTAAACTCTATGTGCCGAACAAAACATCCCCTTCCAGTTTTAATCCCACGTACCTCCAAAGCTCCACTCCTACCGTCTCTCCTCCGTTATAAAGAAATAACCCGTCATGTCCTTCCACCAAAATCCTCCTCCATGTTTTTGAAGTTTCTTCCCCACTACCGGGGTTCAAAAGTCACAAAACTTAACCTCTTATCCAATATCACCATGTACCACGACAGTATCTTCTTAGCACTTGGTTTCATACTTAGTCCTGAAGATGCCTCTTGCAACAGAGTGCGAAACGTCGACTGCTTTAAAGATATCAACGCGGTTTCAACCCGGGAATCAATTTATTGTTGACTCAGACCGCAGAAGTCTACAATCTAGAAATACTTGAAACAATTATACAAGATTAACCGTTCATTTTCTCGTATAGGTTCCCGAATCCTTTTGATGGTAAATGTCTGCTACAGCGTGGTATTTTTATTTTCGCGATTAAGTGAGCGATTCCTGGAATGAAAGATTAAAGTAGCGATTTTGACAATTTGGATGATGGTGACAGCGAGTGACAGTAACATAACCTAAAAATTAACTCGTGCGACAGGAACTTTGTTATCTTTGTGTTGTTTTGCAATATTTTTAGCTCGATTAACGGATTATCAACACGGATGATGGATCCTTGATCCAACTTGTGTGTACATAATAGTATATTATAATACAAGTTTTATAAGACAAAAATTGGCGCACGTGTTGTTTTTTCCCAAATGGAACGAGTGCGCTAATACGTCTTATAAAACGAGTGTTATATACTATTTTTTTCTACTTTGCGACATTAATTTTACATTAATTTCGAAAATTGCGGCTGTCATCTTACAATCTAGAGTAGTTTTATATTCAACAGTTGGATGTTGTGGTAAAATTCACAATTACGATTGACGCGAGCCAATAGCGATTAAGATGTGAGCCTTATTTGACACTTGACGTCAATATCATCAATCTTGGGAAACTAAAAGTTACTAAAAGTTTGTGATCTAGTGTTTTCATAACGACACCGAAGGCGGTTTCGTTATGAGTTTATAACGAACGCAAAGTAAAAAAACATATTTGTATAATAAAAGCGATAAATTTAATATGGATTTCATATTATGTCACTGTCAAATGCGCATGTCAAACACCTCAACGTAAGTGAATGTAAATGGAACGAATCTAAATTTCGTACGTTAAGTATAATTTTTCGTACGTTAAGTTAAGTTAAGTGGATGTAAACGATACTAAAATGTTTGATAGGCACTTTTTCAATGGTTTCTCGTTAATTAAAAAAAATCTTATTAAGGCTCCCGTCTCCGACCCCCAAAACGCGAAAATAACCCACGTCATAATTATTGTGCCAATTACTTATTTTGAACGAAATTTCAATATTTATGAAAATTATTTATGCAAATTTTGGTGTGGACTACAAATATAGAAATGCTTTCCGATGGCAGTTGCGTCTTGTTATTGTCTGCTGTAATACATTATACAATATAATTAAATGATAACTATAAGAACACAAGTTATTTTCTTCTGAACTTCGCTAAGCTCTGGAGTATTGGTGTGCGTGTTTGTAGTGAGTTGGGTAACATGTTTACAACAACGACGACTGCGAAAGTACTATATCATCGACTAGAAAACTCAAACAAAGTCCAGTTTGTATATTTGTACAAATAGAAAGCAATACATTTATTTCTTTAGGTTATACCATACGTTAAATATGCGTCAAATGTAATAAATACGAAATAAAAACAGACATGTTTATAGTAGCGCCATCTACATCTGGTGATTTTTTTATTTCATAGCTTTGGAGAGAAGTTTGCTACAGTTTGCTATTTGAATTGAGAGGGGAGCCTTAACTATGATTCTAAACATTTTAAGATGTTACTCCTTGAACCAGAATCTATCGATTGGTAGGTATAAGTTTCATCAACTGGATTTGAATTTGCGAATCAAAATCTAGAATGACTGGATTATTTATAATATCAAGATATCCGGAAAATAATGGGTATTATACAATTTTTTTTGTAGGGTGGTACTAATGGGGATTTGAGATATTGTTAGAATATCAAAATAATTAATTTTTCAAAATTAAATAGTAGTACTTTTTGGAAATTTATCTGGAACATGATAATGCCAATATCGTATGAATATTGGTATGTATAACTAAAAACTACTTACCTGCTAAAAGATCTTTAATTTTCACTGCACTGGTTACAAGAACAAAGTTCTGTCTGCGTATGTAAGCCGTTTGATGCAGAGATACGATAAGTATTATATATATATATATACATATTTATAAGTATTATACTTTACATTCTTCATTTACCACTAATCCACAAACCGGAGAAGCCTCGTGTATTAAAAATCTTAACGTGGAGATCGCGACAGAACAATGTGGGTTAGAAACAGACCGGGAAATGCTACAGAAGAAAAACCAGGCGCATCGGTACAAAACTCAAGTTTATTAATTCTAAGCCGACCGAAAGGTGCTCGTCATCGCGTTCATCAAACAAAAAATATAATACAGTCAATTATTATATGATTAAACTACACAGAAAAAAACGTCATTTTTTATAAATCGTTTCACTAAAAACTAACGGAAAGTATTACACATGATCAATACAATTTGTTATGTCGTCCATAACAAGTTCCAAAGATAGGGCCTGTTACAGCTGCTAGTACGGAGCATACCTCCTAGATGGTGATGGGCCTCGCATTCCAGGTCTAAAACAAGTAAAAAAAATTTATGACGTATGGTTCTTTCTTATACAATAACGTCAAATAACCTTCTGTCGTCAAACGAATCTCTGCTGAAGTCCTCGTACATTCTCCTTGAGCCGGGCATAGCTCCTGATGGAGGTGGGGACCTCCTGCTGAACATTCCATAGTCGCTACTGCGACCAGCAAAGCTGGATTCTCTAATACCGCTGCTCATGCCGCTGGAAGGAGGTCCCCGTAGGCCAATTGAGGGCATGGGTGGTAGGGGTTCACGACGTGGGGGCATTGGTGGTGGCAGAAAATCGCCACGGCCTCCTCGCATGCCCATGTCACCCCTAGGTGGCATTCCTGAGTAACGCCTTTCATAGAGATCCCTTGAGTCCTCAAAACGCCTGTCATAGTAATCGTAGCCATCCTAAAGTAAATTACAAATCGTTAAAACAGCATTCAAAAATCTTCTGGTCCTGTTTGGAATGGGAATGAAAGAGTTGGTTATGATTGGTAGGTTTTGTTTGCTAAATACTGGACTGCGTGAAACCATATTTGATTTGACATTTAGTAGTATTATTTTGGACATAAGTCTCGTTAGCTTTTTGAAATTTTACCATATTGCTCGCCTTATAGTCAGTCACAATATACCAAGTATTGTCAACATTTTATGATTCAATGCGACCTCATGTATAAACACAAATCAAAGATGAAGATATTTGATGTCGTTCATCCGTCGTCCGACTTCTTCTGACGATCTTTTGAGAGACCATCTTTAAAATGTAGTCCAGGTAACAGAGATAAAACATGCATGAGCTTGCAGAAGTAATAAGTTTATACCGAGTTTCTTAGCACTTGGTTTCATACTTAGTCCTGAAGATGCCTCTTGCAACAGTGCGAAACGTCGACTACTTTTAAGTCATCAACGCGGTTTCCACTCGAAAATCAATTTATCATTGAGTCAGACCGCGGAAGTCTACAATCTAGAAGTTTATACTGTATACTCTTTTTGGTGTTCTAATGAAAATCTAAAGTTTGCACATGACAAATATTGTCAAAAGTATCATGAATTATTATCACTGTATACATGCACAGGCCTGCATATGTGCTCCACTTTCGTTAGCCACAACTCGTTAACTATTAATGAGACAAAAATTTTAAAATTAGTAAATATTATCTACAACTTTTTACAGACGTATTTCTGGTGTAAAAGGCATTGAAAACGAGATATTAGAAAGACGCCTGTTTCGGTAACTATTTTAAAGATGGCGGGCACTCCAGAGACTTGTCAAGTTTGGTAATCAAATTTAAAATTTTGGATGGAGCCACAGAATTAACATAAACTTTTTCCGATATTTTGCAAGCTCAAACCTTTATCTCTATTCACAAGAATATAATTGTCCAGGACGTCAAAATGTAGTCAAATTAGACTGTTCTGGATTTGTTCACATACAAGCAATTGTTGCCTGCACTAAGGCAATGCCAAATTAAACCATAAACCGAGTGCAGATATATACAAAATCTTTGAGACCTAAACTTGTTTTGTGGTTTAAACTGTCATTAAAAGTCCAGCCTGTAACTTTGTTTTAAATTTATCATTCTTTTAAAATGATTATATAATTCAGAAATCTCCAGAATTGATAGCTAGTTTATTTACAAATTCTCCTGCATTTCTCGTGCCCTAAGATCACAAGTATTCACACAGGGCGGTTCGAAATTGCACAGCAATGTTCTAGGGACTTATTATTCTACAATGTTATATATAGTTATATAATATATGTCTCAAAATGTTCAGTAGTCGATATATTTAGTTATTTTATTTTGATTTTCTAGTAAAATACGTTAGAACTAAGTTACGCATTAGCTAGATTGTAATGCACTTATTGAATAAAAAAAAGTGATTGTATACAATAACAATAATCAAACCAAAGACATGACTGTTTGGCGTTTACAGTGTACAATATCACGATAGGTACACACTATTAGAAAATAGTTTATTAGTTTCTATTTACTTTTGCGAGTCTTTCTGTACAAGTTAATAATGAATTTATTAATATTGTTCTTATTATGGAACACCGGATATTTGCTTGCATTTGGAGCGTTAACGCAGACATGCCGTTAATTTATTAGCCATTGTATTACTGCCTGAGGGTGTGGGTGAATTAAGCTATATAACTATCAAGGACTATGCGTGACTGATGCAATAAGACAAATATTTATAATCTTTAAACAAAATATCAAAATAGATTTTAAGACTAAAATAATAAGAATAATACCATGCAATTTAGAATCGCCCTGGATGCCCTAGAGAAATAGTGTCCGTGACCAGTCCATACAAACCATACCAATTTTATCTACGTAAGGCTACTTCTTGTTTTGTCAAAAGTTCGAAAGGGAAAAGCGAATACAGTAATTTTATATTTTTAAAACGACAGGTGGTAGTTTTGGCGCGTTGTTTTAGCTAGTAATTTCAAACACTAGACTCAATTCGCAAATTTTTCCTTTAGATTCAGGTTCTGCGTAAAACGGCATACCAAAATCAGATCTCATTTGAACATTTTTCAAACATTTTCTGTTTTAATTTGTTTGTTGTTACTTGAAAAGCTAGGACCGTCCCATGTTATTTTAATTGTAAAGAATACTGGTATTCCGTTCATATAACCTAGAAAAGGCGTAATCTTGGAAAAAAGAATTTTTGACAAAATGAGAAGCACCGACGAAATGTTAAAAGGTACCGGGAGCTGGCGAGTTAGATCACTCATCAATTTTTAATTTATGATTTATACCAGGATTATGAATTGTGATTATGAACGACGAACTACACAACGACGATTCTGTCGCGGAAATCGAGATCACGTGATCCAGCCAGTAATTTACCACGGCTCCGTTTAGACCATAGTGCTCAAGAATCACGTGATCTTGAGCTCCGCTATAGTATCTTCGTCGCGCAACGCTCTAGCTTCCAAGAGTATGGAACAGTTATTTCATATTGGAAAGTGGTGGGAGCGGGATTGTGAGATTTTCGATAAATATGTAGAGTGTGAAGTGATAATATCGCGTACCCCAAATCGTCCCATCATCCGGTCGCGTAGGAAAGGTGGCGGCGGAGGCGGAGGGTAAGGGTCGCGCCCGAACATGCGGTCGCGGAATCGGTCTGGACCCATGCCCTTGGGGCATTCCTTGGACCAGTGGCCACCTCTGCCGCACCGGTAACACTGCTCCGGGTCGCCCATGCCGGGCCTCTGTCGTACGCGACTAGTTGAGATTTGCACCTTCATCGGTTGCCCGTCGACCACCGTCCCGTTCAGCTCTTTGATCGCCTCGTTCACGTCACCGGACGATTCGAGGTGCACGAAACCGTAGTTCCTCACGATGTCGCACTCGACGACGGCGCCGAACTTTTTGAACAGCTCACGGATCTGCGGCGCTTTTGTGTTATCGGTGAGATTGCCGACGAAGATTTTTGTAGTCGGCGTCGTCGGTGCCTTCCTGCTCTTCGCCGCCTCGCACTTCATCGGCTGCCCGTTCATGATCTGCCCGTTCAGATTCTGAATCGCCTCGCGGCCCTCCGACTCGTTCTCCATGTGCACGAAACCGTAGTTCTTCACCACGTCGCACTCGACCACTTTGCCGTACTTCTCGAAAAGCGGACGGATGTCTGTGATCGAGCTCTTCTCGGCTAGGTTTCCGATAAAGATTTTGAACGTACCCGCGCTGCTAAAACCCGGCATTTCGACCCTCGACTCTATCTCGACTAGGTACGGTATTAGGTTAGCTCTCGTTCGCAATAGCTAGACTGGTCTCCGTCCGACTTGTTCTCGCTAGCGGTCCCGGCCTGAAAATCGCACAGTTATACGTGGACTAGTGCGCGACTGAAGTTCACATAGAAAAAAAAACCGGTCATGAACAAAACATGCGTCGAATACCGGACGGATTTTGACGGAATATAAGGAAACGTCAACGCCACCGACAGGTTAACAGCTGCTCTCGCCTATCAAAAATCGCCGATCAGACCCGAATCCGAAGGGATATTATTTTTCCGGTTACCTTTTGAGGAAAAAGTAGCCGAAAAAATATTGATCACTTTTAAAGTAATTTAAAAAAAAAATCCACCGTTCAGTAGTCTACTCTGTACAAAGAACAACTTACAATAAAAAAATACAGTTATTAAAAATGAAGGAGCTGATTTGAAATGTATATTTCATACAAATTGTATAACATACGGACACATTCTGCACGTCACGGGATACAGAAAGGTTCAAAATGTTGAAAAAAAGTCCAAGAAGTTGTATTCCTTACCACAGAACAGCGTTGCTGTCGTTTAAGAAAATTATAATAGCACACTAAGATTTACAAACTTAGTGCTGTCGGATCAAAAATATTGCCTTCCTCCTTATATGCAAACTTATGAGTGGCATAAAAAATGCATAGGTATACCTACCTAAGGTAGTTTGGTAAGATCTTCAAATCAGAAAAAAATACTTGGCCTGTGTCGTTGCCATTTTCTAAACTGCGTACACGCGAGCATTGATTGCAACTTTAAACTTTTAGATGCCTACCATTGGTTATAGTAAAGTAATAATTCAACTGTCCAAGCACTTGAACAAACCCTATAATGATGTTGTTTTAATATTGTGTTTCCGTACGCATATTCAATTCAAAAATAGACAATAATCCAGTTGATTGCAATAAAAACGAGAACATACACCCAATTTTCCAATCATGTTTACTACTGTTACTTAAGTTTCCAGGCAGGCAAATTTATAAGAGGATAATATCAGAAGGTTTCATTATCATATCAGTATTGAGTGGGTAACACATATGTGACCACCACTATCACAATAAAAATGCCTCTCGTACTGCGTAAATCTATTTTTAACTTAGTCAACCGGTAACTTTTAATATAATATTTTTGTATAGGTTTTTGTACTCCTAGGACATTTTCATCTTTTTGGCAACACGCGGTATATGCAACGGAGGTGATTTTCGTAAAAACCTCTGATATTTCCAAATACTCTCCAAGTGTTTTTCATAGTTTCGGTAACACCCGGTACATGCAAGCAGATAATTATATTTTAATATTTGCATTTAGCAATCCAGAACCTTTTATGAACAATAACATAAACTGAAAAGAAAAGTTAATAATAAAATATTTCCCATTAGTGTAAACTTTCTGCCGGACACGGTATATTATGTATATACATATATATAAAAATAAAATAAAATAATATTTTAATGACACTAATGTGTAAGAATGTGTAAAGGTGAAACTCACTAAGTATAGAACTCAAAGTTTCTCCGTGATGTGAAATAAAACAGTTACACACAATATTTTAAGCATTAAATTGACAGGATTTTTGTACCAGAATGCATTATACCTATTATTCAAATTCCAATTTATTTATAAAACATCGTTATTCTCAAAGTAGTAACATGTTCCTTTAACCCCACGATATAATATATTACACATTAGTATTCTTAGTCACCAACACTTAAATAGTAATAACAAAAAATTAAACAAATATGAGCTCGATAAATTTACTTACTACCTCCGGTGAACAACAATAATGTTATTAGCATTTAAAAACATTAAAATCCACGATTTTCCGTAACCATTGTTTATAATGCTAAACCCATTTTATATTACAATATGTAATTGAATGTATGCAATTGTCTTCACCCAATCTGTTATAGAAAAACAAATTAGATAACGAAAAAATCGCAAAATATATTCTAGCGAAGTTAAGATTAATCATGAAAACTATAGAAAAGTTAACCAACCCTGAAGCTTCGCAAAACAAATCTATGCACACAAATACAAGTATAGTAGATTTCACCAGTGCTGCAAATTATGTTGCAAAGTTGTTTCGTGTAAAATGTTATTACATGAATATTGTTTATTTTTATTAGTTGTGACTTCTGATACGAGCAATATGTACTTTATGTTCTCTTAACAAGTTTATGTTTATATAATAAATTTAACCACAAAGCAATGAATTCTCACTTATTAAAACTGGATGCCAAATAGACGCACTGTTAAATTATGATGTGTTTATATTATGTGCTTATAATACATATTGAACATATAAGTATAGATAAGTACGCTACATAAATTTATCCCTGAATTAGCTTAGAATGAATTACAAATAAAATCGGCGGCATTGATCCAAAATGGCGTACTTAATACGATTTTCGATTGGTAAAAGCAGCTGTCGGAAATAGCAGCTTTGTCGCCAAAATCCATCAGTAATCTCGAAATGAAACTGGCCAAGCGGCGGTAGCCTCTCGGAAAAATAAACTCAAAAATGCGTTGGTATATGCCATTAGGCGTAGGTATACACCATTAGGCGTACCTAACTATTTTCCGTGCCGAATTGTGCGTGGTCACGCTTATGTATTTCAAACCTACATACTATCTATAACCGTACAACCGGAAATATTAAAAAAAATCAACTTACCTTGCTATAACACGCCGAATACGTTGGAAGCAAACGGTAGAAAACGAACCAACAAGACAAATGGCGGCTGAATAAAGATGAGCAGACAGCGGAGGGAAACCAAGCCAAATCACACGACCTTATCACACATGCGCAGAAATACCAACCTTACCTTTACAGATAGAGATTTAATCTTTTGGTATGAGTGCTTTTAAATGGAATTGTGTGGTCATTATTAATCGTTCGAACTGACGTTTTCAGTTTCGAATGAGTTTTTATTTTCGACATTCTCATTTCCGTTTTAGAGGGACATTTAAATTTGGAAGTTTAGTTTTTGTAGTATTATACCTAAATCGATTTATTATATTGTATTTTACGTGAATCTCCGGTTGAAAGAGAAGTTATATTAAAAAATAAACATTAGCTTCAATTTAACGTAATAATCGTATATTCGGTTGCCTACAATTTAGGAAGTTTTAGAACAGCGTTCCTGTTTATGTTTACAGATATTTACAAATGGTGGCAAAGTGAAAGATTGAGTAATTAAATTATCAAAAAGTCGAGCGTTTTGACCAGATTTCTTTATAATCAACAGATATTTAACTGCAAACCACAACTACACGGATGATGCTAGACGCTGATCAACTTACAGAGCAAAGGAAATAGATTATTAAGCGATTTATATAATATGATATGTGGCTCATATGTGCCTGAATATACTGATATGACTGAATACCAAGTAAAGACGATACCAGACTGCACGAGCGCCGGTACCTTCAAGATCTTCATTGGGAATCTTGACGAACGTACTCCAGTTTCGCTCATACGACCACTGTTTGAACGCTATGGCAAAGTTGTTGAGTGTGATGTAGTAAAGAACTATGGCTTTGTTCACATGGAAAATGAAACTGAGGCACGAAGAGCCATACAAAATCTCAACGGCTACCTGGTTAATGGACAAAAAATTAAATGTGAACCGTCAAAACCCAAAAACCCCACTAACGCTACAAGCAAAATTTTTGTCGGCAACCTAACCTCAAATATCAAAGCTTCACAGATTAGAGAACTGTTCGAAAAATATGGAAGGGTTGTAGAGTGTGACAGAATTCGAAATTACGGTTTTGTTCACATGGATACCGCTGCTGATATTTCTTTAATCATTAAGGAGCTAAACGGCTACGTTCTTGATGGGCAGCCGTTAAACATCCAGGTTTCGTCAAGTCGCATGAGGCCACGCCCCAGTAAATCGGAAAAGTGCTACCGATGTGGGAGAATCGGACACTGGTCGAAAGAATGCAATAAAGGCAGTGATAGATATCGTGATCACATGTACGGCTCTGAGCCGTACCCTCAAGTCCAATCAAACCTTACGTACCCACAGCAGCAGCACCAAACCCAACAGCAACAACAACCAAGATACGAGGTAGTCTATTAATTTAAACTATAAAATTTTACTACAAAATTGTTATTCACAAACAGTGAACAAATATCTCTGCTATCTCAACTTTTTATAATATTGAAGGATTAATAGTATAACTTTTTTTCAACACATTTCAGGATTTATTTTTGTTCTGATTAAATCAGACCATGTACCAGGATTGTACACTGCCAAACCATAGACCAGAATGTGTACAGTCATTATTTTTCTGTTAATATTGCTATTTTCACATTCTTTTCCGCTTTAGTCTTAGTAAGTAAACATTCGTATTTTATAGTATAAGCCAGTGGAAGTAGAACGCCCCTAGCCACCATATTTTTTCACAGGCATCTTATGCGGCGCACACAGGCCCACGACCTGGAGATCCCACCCAACCACTTTAGAATCGTCTAAAGCCTACAGAAGACTAAACTTTCAGAGGTAGTCCAGTGAATTTAGTCAAATAAAGCTATTTATTCACTTCAGAAAAATTTCAACCCTGTGGGACTTTGCTTACACCTTTGATTGAGCATTACAAATAACTTTGATATCGTGTCTGTGTTGCGAGTTATTCAGGGTCAATGACCAAATTAGTTATTTAACAACAGCTTACTTTCTCTTAATCGGACGACAATGAGCAGTATTACGAACATTCTAGTTATTTTAATTCGCTACAAAAAAAAATTTCTATACGTCACTTAATCATCATTTACATCACTTTACTGCTTCTTTCGCGGGGACGTTTGTGTACAGATTGAGTATATCCAATGATACCACAAAGAAAGTTTTAGTTATTTTTATATTTTTTAATTTATTTATAAAATTGATTTTTTAATTTCATATTGTGGTTTGAACTATAATCTTTTCGTAATTATGTTGTTAATATTGCCAGCAAGTATATGCGCTATATGATGAGTTACATGTTAGTATTGGTCTAATTGGTGCATTAGTTTTATGTAATTTTATCAGGCTGTTACTTACCTTTTAGATGAAACCTGATAAAACCTGCTACAAAAAATTTAGACTAAATACATAATTTTTACTTTATCATACGCAGTATGTAAAGTATTGTAATTGTGCCAAAAAATTTTTTTGAGATTTTAGCGGAAATATGTCTTTTTGGGTCCCCTGAACATTTTTGATCAAGGTACAAAAAAATGTCTGTGTGTGTGTGTGTGTGTGGATGTGGGTGTGTGTGTGTGTGTGTGTGTGTGTGTGTGTGTGTGTGTGTGTGTGTGTGTGTGTGTGTACCCGTTTTTTGTGGCGACGATTCCGGAGAAACTACTAAAGGTATCGGGACGAAACTTCATATTTATAAGTTTCATGGCCAAACTTAGAGCTGAAAAGCTTTCTGTTAAAAAGGGTCCAAAGGAACTGGAGGTTTAGTGTTAGCATTTTTGAAAGATTTTGTAAATTAGCCGGCATTTCTGGAATTTCGTCGAAATAGTTAAATAATAAATTAAACTAGAGGAAATTCTGAATAATTTATGACTATGACATTTTTTGGTACAATCAATAGTTTAGCTGCATGAGCAAATTCTATTTCATCGAGATCGGTCGTACTGCATTAAAACAAGTAGCCAGGATATGTCAGATGTGATTTTAATGACGGTGTAGATAGTGTCAAACACTAATGCTTTGACAATACTACTGTCAATACAAGCTACGTTCGGATATTGTACACCGTTAAGGTGCGTTTTCATTAGTGCTAATGGCAGTGGTAGTTGACGCCATTATAGTATTTCTAATAGAATTTGCTAGTGACTCAGTTTATGAACATGCAAACTAATATGTGTCACCATCACGACATGTGAGAAACACTATAATTTCGTCTGCTACCACCGCCATTACCAACCATTGCCACCAATCGGAACGCACCTTCAGAGTACAATATCCGAACGCAGCTTTAATGGACATATCTGTCTAGGTCTACTAGTTTTATTTTAATGCAGACATAGCCGATCTCGATCAAATAATATCTCATGCAGCTAAACTATTAATTTTATATATAGTACGATAAAGTCATGTGCCTGGCCACATCAGATTTTTTCCTGTAAATCTAAATCCTAAATTGAATAATAAGAAACGTAAAAGTTAGTTTTTAAACTTATTATTGCAATTTCACTTATTTCTTATGGGGAGTACCATGAGTTTGAAGACACTGTGTGAGGGCGTCAACAAAAGTCCTTTTAAGTATTTTTATTTGTTGAGATTTTCTGATCACATTTTGCTCATAATGCACATAGGAAAGAATGTTTTATTGTTAAAAGTAACAAAATTATATAAAAAACCAAAGCTATTAGTATAGCTCCTGTCCAAAGCTATTAGAAGGGAATTTGTCTCGATCCCTATGCTGTCTGTATTAAAACATTGTCCACGTCGACGTCACTGACCGACCGTGCGTTGCTATGCGACGAGTTGGATCCAAACAAATTGTAACATTTGGATTGGCAGACCACTACGAAATGCCAAATGCCTACGAGTTCGAATGAGACAACTTTTCATAGAGACTCTTGCACCTACCAATTCTATTATCATTCTGTTACATTCCCAAGGGAATTGAGGTGGCACTTGCAATTTGTCTCAGCAAGTGTTGGGAATATATGCACATAATTCTGGAATAAGTGATATCATCCAATAAATATTATTATTACTATTATTACTATAGTGATGCTGTGTCAAAGTTCTACCTTAATTCTCTTGGCAACTTAACAGGTTGATGTTAAAGAGATTGTAGGAGCGGGCCTAAGTAGAATATATAAATAAAATTTTGATACATTAGTTAACTTTTCAATTGGATCGTCAGATACTGCTCTTGTTTTGATGGAAAGTTACTTGTCCTATTTACTAATAATAATTGTTTTTGGACTGAAAATCTGAAATTGAAAACAAAATAAAGGTGCGCCTTCACAGATTCACTCGGTATGCCCCAGACACGGTGATATTATTTTATCAAAATACACATCTTTATATCAAATTCATTTCTTGACCTTCAAATGTTTTCAATGCAGAGCCGTAAATGTTTTTTATTAATCATCTTATTGATTTTGACAGATTTTATAATCGTTTTCATGGTAGTATTACTTTTTTATGGGTTTGGGTTACCATGAGAAAATTTTGTTACAAAAGGGAAGTTACGAAAATTTGGTACCGTAAACTGGGGCTTCTTCGACATCGTGGGTAACTTCGACACCTCGCGCTGCACCTGCGCACTATGCATCTGTGTGTTGTTTAGGTAGTTGTTTAGTTCGCAACAGGTGTTTAGTAATTAAATTATAAGTAAGATTAAAAGACTGTAAATATGGTTAGAACGTACAAAAAGAAAGTGGGTGGTAGGAGCTACCGAAACTATAGTGATAACGATCTTAACAAGCAGATCATGACTAAGATGTATTTTTTTGGGGCCAAAGAAAACGCCAAATACGGCTTTGTTGTTGGTTTTTAGTTTATAGTCGTTGGAAGTTTATTTTTTTAGAATACTAAATATATTTTTTTATATGAGAATATTGTTTTTTATAGCTGAAAATGTTTAACGACATATTAGGCCTCAGTAGCTCAGATGGGAGAGCATTGTGCTAGAAACGCAAAGGTCCCTGGTTCAAATCCGGGTTGTGGCTGTAATTTTTGATTTATTTAAAATTTACATCCCGCCTGTTCTTCTTCGACACTTCGACACGAAATTAATAAAAATATTTCTCAACATTTTGAGTTTTCGGCATGTGGCGGTTTCGAAAGCCAATGCTTCAAATGGTATAATGGTATATATAGCTCATGATTTTATAACTCGTGTCAAAAGTTGTGGAATGATTTATGCCGAAAACATGTCGAAGTTGCCCGTTTACAGTATCTCTCTGGAAAATGGGTTTTGTTAATGAAAAATGAATAGGCGTCTTTGATAGATTTTTTTGCACGGCATACGAATACGAACTCAAAAGTTGTCTATGATATTGTAAAAATTGCCAAAATTATGTTTTTTTTTTCGTTTTTGACTTAAGCATTTTTAACAGCCATCCGTGATAGAAAACTTTTGAGCTTGGACTCACATGGTATTTAGCACAAAAAAGAAAAATTCCTATTTGATTTCCATTCACCAACTGACCTCAACCCACCATTAGCATATTTGCTGCCGTAGCGGGCACTGCTGTGTGCTCGAATATATTTGCATCAAGGTAGATCAAACGTTGGTACCCACTGCGGCAGTTAAAACAATTATGATATCTATCACAATCAGTAAGAAAAATAGGAGATGACGGTTAGAAAGTGATGTCTTGTTTAATTGAATGTATTCCTCATTTTTGTGTAATAAAGACCTCTATTATTATTATGCCATACTGTTGCTGGTTACTTCAGCACTTGGGTGGTTTGACTTTATCTCATAAAATAGATCTAATTAAGGGGTTATATACCTTTGAAATATTTTTTTTTTATGATTTTTTTTTGTTTGTATTTTTTTATAGTATAATTGTTTAAGAATGTTTTCCTTAAAACTATTTAAAAAAAATCAAATCACTAAAGAAGCTACAATACTTTTTGTCAGGAGCTGCGCAGCTATTCGGCATGCCATGGACTAAGGGTGGGCGATTTTGGAAAGTTGTGATCGATCTTCGATCACAATTGGAGATTGATCTTCGAACACAATTGGAGATCGATCTGATCGATCAATTGATCATGATCGATCGATTGATCATGATAGATCTTTTGATAAAAATCGATCAGATCTATCTTTTGATGATCAATCAAATCGATCTTTTGATCGATCAAATCGATCTTTTGATCGATCAAATCGATCTTTTGATGATCGATGAAATCTATCTTTTGATGATCGATCAAATCAATCCTTTGATGATCAATCAGATCGATCTTTTGATGATCGATCTTTTAGTTCTTCCATATATGTACGATACGTATCCGGCGACGTGCGTATCATCAAAAGATCGATCAGATAATTAATATTATTTGTATTGTTTGATAGTTTAAACGTTTAAGAATGTTGGTCTTAAAACTATTTTAAAAAAATCAAAACACTAAGAAGCTGCAATCCTTTTTGTCAGGAGCTGCTCAGCCATTCGGCATCTATGGACTAGAGGTGGGCGATCTTGGAAGTTTGTGATCGATCTTTGTTCACAATTGGATCGATCACAATAGGAGATCGATCTGCTCGATCATGAGCAATCATTCAATCATTCATTGATCATTTGATCTTTTGATGATCGATCAAATCGATGTTTTGATGATCGATAAAATCGATCTTTTGATGATCGATCAAATCGATATTTTGATGATCAATCAAATCGATCTTTTGATGATCGATCAAATCGACCTTTTGATAATCGATCAAATCGACCTTTTCGATGATCGATCAAGTCGTTCTTTTGGTGATTGGTCAGACCAATCTTTTGGTGATTGATCACACCAGTCTTTTGATGATCGATAAGATCGCTCACCGATCTTTTGATGATCGATCAGATCGATCTTTTGATGATCGATCAGATCGATCTTTTGAGGATCGATCATCGATCTTTTGATGACCGATCTGTTAGCTATCCCACATTCAAGTATGATACGTTTCCGGCAACGTACCTGTCATCAAAAGATCGATCAAATCAATCTTTGCGATTTTTTCAATCTGATCGATCTTTCGGTCTTCAAATAAAAAGGTCGAAAGATGGATCAATCGTTTTTTTGCCCAGCTCTAGCATAGTCCGTCAAACCACTGGAGTCCTTTGCCTGACGATAAGAGCACCAAACCACATTTTTTTTCTAAAGCAGTATGGCCCAGTCCTAATAACTTGAAGACAAGCGTGATTCTATCAAATCGATCTTTTGGTGATCGATCAGATGGATCTTTTGATGATAGATCAGATCGATCTTTTGATGAACGATCAAATCGATATTTTGATGATCGATCAGATCAATCAGATCGATAAGATTGATCTTTTGATGATCGATCTATTAGATCTTCCATTTATGTACGATACGTGTCCGGCGACTGCGAGGTACGTATCTTTAATAGATCGATCTGATCGAAAAGATCGATCACATCGATCAGATCAATCGATCGCTTTTTTTTTGCCAAGGCCTACCTGGATGAAATTATATAAGAAAGTTGAAAAATTTTAATTTTATAATACTGTAAACTTGTTTCAAAAGTTTAAACCGTGTTTTCTCAAAACCATGTTTTCAAAATCGGTACCAATGATTCCTTCTAGACGGATCAACCAACTTCCAATTTTTTTTCGTTAGTTAAAAGCTTGTAAAATTCGCTAGTCCTTGTCGTATCCGATTTTTAAAATTTCCATTCCTTATATTTTTTTCTTGCGCAAACAAATGAAATTTGTTGCAAAAAATGGGAATTTTAACTTTGAAAGGCCACTATTTTAAAAAAAAATGGAAATTCTAAAATCGGATACGACAAGGACTAGATAATTTAACATATTTTAAAATAGCATTGGTATTTTTTGGTTTAGATGAACGAGATAGCAGAAATCATTGGTACCGCAAAACCATACTTCACCAGCAGGACCAATTTCAGAAGGGGTGACTTGGGATTTTGCAAACAAATTCTCGATAATTAAAATGGTTTTGATTAGTACAAAGCCTTTACATTATTGCACAAAAACCCCCACCTCTATAGTTTCTTTCCTTTTTTTGAAAAAGTATTGTGAAAATAGACAATATTTAGTCAGGCGAAAGGTATATGACCCCTTAAGCAAATCTGATATTTATTATATTTGAAATCAAGTGCTTGAACTTACCCTAAAATGGCTAAAACTCTTCGCTGCAGAATGTTTTTCAAGTTCGGAGATGCAGAGTTTGGCCAGCTATTTTCCTTCGAAAATTTGTGGCCTCGGCGGAATTTAAACCCGTGATCTTATGGGTGTGAGTCCACACCGTTATCCATTTGCCAGTATTCTTTTTTAAAACTTAAACGGAATATACAGTGAAAATGGTGATATAACTGGAAAACTTTGCCTGTACTGTGACATTTTGAGCTGACTGTACATATATTTATCTATTTAAGATATACATATTTTTAATTTTCTACTGAAATAAAGAAATATAGACGTTAATATTTAAAATGTTTATATTTGAACATTCACTTTGTAATGAATCATTTTTATTAAATTACTATCATGCAAATACTTGACTACATATAACAAAAATTTGTATTTCTAGCCCGAGAGGTATGGTTACTTTGATATGCGCTTTGAGGACTACTACGACTACAACAACTCAACAACATATCCTGTTAGTCAGATGAACTACCCAGTGCAATCGCAGAGATCAGAACAGCCCACCCTAACGCATATAGCAACGCAAGACACGACGAATTATGCGCAACCTCAGAGCAACGACTTAACCCAGGTGTCATATGACAGAACTAATAACTACACAGACTATAACACAGTACAGCCAATGCAATACTACAACCGAATGTACGAGGACAGTGTGTACACGAGCACCCAGTATGACCAGCGGTGGTAGAGGCCCACCAAAGAGCGCAACAAATTTTGTTTTTTAATGTAAAGTATTTATTCGGAATTGTTTTTTTTTGTTTTTCTGCTTTTGATGGGTGCCCTCTTGCAGATTATTGTGTCGCTAGGATGAAGTTTAACGTTAATTTAAGCTATTAAAGTTTTTCATATTCATTTGTTTTTGTATTTGTTTTATTTTTGTTTTCTAAAATTTTTTTGATAGGATAATTTTCATTTTACATATATTGGAAATGCTTTGTTGGATTCTTCATTTAGTTTATTAATAGAATTTGTATGGATGTGAATTTTTTTCTTCAATAAACTGATATTTGTACACTTTGTGTTATTTATTTCTTAAGGGTGCCCAAGGAGGTTTGTTAGTTATATGGGAATAAAATAGCCAATTTTGATTGGTTTTTGTTTTAATAATAATAAAAAAAATAAATAAATAAAATAAGTTTTCTTGACCCTCGGCAGGTGGCGCTTTTTAATTGCGGTAAAATAGGAAATCTGTAATTGCTGCCTTCTCATTGGTGGTGAATTTGTTTGTAATTGTAATTTCATATTTATGCAGTTCAAATTTTCAAATGTCAAGTGTTTACGGTATTTCAAAAGTTTAGAAGTGTTTTGTTTTTTAAGTGTTAAGTTATATCCTTAGACCATCTATAACTAGACGGAGTACGGCCTATCCCAATGCATTGGCTTGTTGTGGCCCAACATACCTTGTCAATAAGGTCGAATTTCGTGTAGATTCTCGTGCACATTGTTCGCGCATGCGCACAGATGCTAGATACCGCCATTATTTTGAACATATGTTTACATCGAGGTTATGAGTTGGTTTACCTATGTAGATGCATGACTGCATGTAGATGGTAACTTGGATGGTTAAGAGGTAACAAGGGTAACAATGCGAAACTGCTGCTTTTGTAAAAAGGCAGCATCAAAAAATATAACGTGTCACAGGTATGACCTTGGTAATCCTGCATTGAACATGGATAAATCGGGCATGCGCCGTGGGATGGCCGAGGGTCGTGTCATACAAGCAACGTGAAGCAACGTTGCCATGTATGCTTTGTTTACATCACATCTGTCAGTTGGTGTGGATTTCAAAATAGTCGACCGAATTACTTTATAGCAGTAGATTTTCTATGAGCAGTAGGCGTAATTTTAATAAATCAAAGCTGATGTCTTTATACTTACGTCTTAATTTCTTTTCTACTCACCAGATAATTATCAGGTCGCGTGAATTAGTGCGCAATTTTAATTATTGAATGCCTATTGTTTTAATGTATTTATACTTACGCTTGATGTCTACTTATACGTTTGCAGTCGCGGGAATTGCTTTATAGCAGTTCACAATTTGAATTAACAGCTGATTGTGGTCTTTAAAAAGTATATAGTTAAGTACTAAGAAAACAAAAATTATTTTAGTGTAATTTTTATTTTGCAGAAAAATGTAGGTACTTATAATGGACAAAAGTTTCTTCTTCTGGTATTTCCTGTTCCAGAATGTCACCTTTCGTGCCTGTAACATAGTATTTTTTGTTTAAAATGTACACTTGATGTGTATACATTTCTATTGAAATGACTACACTGTTATTATTCTATTGAATAATAAATGATTTAATATTTGGCGGATTATAAAATTTACCTTGCAATAAAAAAATATAATACTGAAAATTTAGTTTCATGTTTAGAAAATATAATTAAAATTATAATACTGGTAGTTGGTTATGGTAGTTTTCTTTAACTTTTCTCTTGCTTATTTATTAAAAAAATATTCCAAACCGAAGGGCTGATAAAGTTTCAGCCCTTCGGTTTGGAACTTCCACGAGGCAGCACTCCCCCGTCTCCCGCTCAAAACCACCAAACACCCAGTGACCATCGCGCCACTGCCCACGATGTTACTTCCTGTGAAAGAATTTACTTTCATCTATCTCTACAGTTTTGGCGGTATAATCGTCATTCAGCCCACCAAATGGTGTCGGGTGGTGCCTTAAATATTGCTCACAAACTTCCCGGCAGAAATTGGCACAATTTCATCTAAACTTAGTCTACTACGTGCAAAAAAGGAATCCTTCCTGACAGTAGTCTGCTTCCTGCAAATCCGGCAGCGCCAAGCATGTCCATCAGAAAGCTGACCATTTCTGACAAAAGACATGCAAATCTGAATTGATTTAGTTGGTTTAGTAGCCCTAGTACTTCCTTCACATAAATACTTACATTACAATCACCACACAACACAGAGTTTTTAATTAAACGTCTCTTCGCTAACCACTGCAATAACGATGATACGTCGGCGAAATAAACATCTCGAAATAGCACGTTTTCTGCCCGAATGGCATCGCTGTTCAGTATATCAGCGACATTAACAATAACTGTGGGTGTCTCCACCCCGCGTGCAGCCATCGTCAATAATAAACACAATAACTAACACAGTAGTAGTGTTCGATTGCTGCCGCGCTTAGTTGTGGTTAGTTCTTTTATGGTTCTGTTCAACTGATTCCACCAATAGGAAGCAAGTATTTCAAATTTGCGCTCAGATTGAACTGAGCGCGGCCGGCAATCGAACACTACTGTAATAAGCACGGTTACTAAACAAGGCGAACTTAACCTCTAAAGTGCTCGAAAGCCCGCATGGGTATCACGCAACAGTAAACAGTTGCAAATGTGGCAACAACGCAACAAATTCAAACTGGGCGCAGGCGCACTAGCAGTGTCCGATTTGTCCACGTTCAATGCAGGATTACCATATATTAGTTATATACAGGGTTCGGAAACATTCACTCCCGTTCGTACGCGAACGAGAACGTGAACGTTTCAATATTATCTGATGAGTTCTCGTTCGCGAACGAGAAGCATAAAACAAGTCCAGACCGTTCGCGTTCGCGTGTGTTAGGTAGACACAATCTCCGCTGTTGTTCGTACGTGTGTGTATTGGTGAAGCACACAGCGTGCGTTCATATATGTACCTATAAGTTGCATGGATACGTTCGCGAACGTTCACTGCTGTCGTTCGCGTTCATAGGTGAATGTAAGTGCTGCGTTAAACATTCGCGGAAATTTGGTGTGGTTCTATTCTATCTTCTATGCGTTTCGGATTTAGAAAGAAAGTTGCGGGAGATTATCAGAAATTGTTCAGAACTCCCCAAGGATCACACCCACAACCACTATTTTTTTCCAGCCCCCACCCTCCCCTGCAATACCCTAAAAACTAATTTAAAATTGTTTAAACAATTACCATTTGTTTAAACAAAAATATGCGATGTTACAAATATATTTTTCCATTTTTTGCAGAAAGTATTAAATTATTGGCTTTTTTTTTCATTTATTAACTAATTAGCAATTGTTTAACAAATACCAATTGTTTAAACAAATATATACAATGTTGCGGACATATTTTTTAAAGGAAATTATTATTAGGTTATTGGCATTTTTTTGTCATTTACAATTTTACACTTGCTTACAAAAATATACATTATTACGGACAAGTTTTCCTTTTTTGGAGAAGTTATTATTAGATTATTCTTCTTTGTCATTAATAACTTCTTTGCAATTGGTTTGGCTGTAATATTTGATTTATTTAAAAAATTGTATCCCGCCTGGATATCACCATCTTAGATACATTGAATATTTGATCATTACGGTAGTATGTCCGTATGATACGGTATGTCCGTATATTCATTTCTAGTTAATTTAAAATTGTTTAAACAATTACCATTTGTTTAAACAATAATATACGATGTTACGAACATATTTTTCCATTTTCTTGCAAAAATTATTAAATTATTATTTTCTTTAGTCATTTATTAACTAATTAGCAATTGTTTAAACACTTACCATTTGTTTCAAACAAAAATATTTGATGTTACGCACATATTTTTCTAATTGTGTAGAAATTATTAGATTATTGGCCTTTTTGTCATTTATTAACTAATTTGCAATTGTTTAAACAAATATCATTTATTTAAACAAATATATACATTGTAATGGAATAATTTTCTACAGTTGCATAAATTATTACTAGATTATTGGCATTTTTTTCACATTTATTAACTAATTTGTAATTGTTTAAACAAATACTATTTGTTTAAACAAATACTATTTGATTAAACAAATATATACATTATTACGGATATATTTTTTATATTTATTGCAGAAACTATTATTATATTATTGTGTTTTTGTCATTTATTAACGAATTTGCAATTCTTTAAACAATTACCATTTGTTTAAACAAAAATTTACAATGTTTTTGTTTTTCTTTTTGTAGAAATTATTATTGTTACATTGTTGGCATGTTTTTTGTAATTTGTTACTTAATGTGCAATTGTTTGAACAAATAAATTCGTATAAACAATAATATACAATGTTAGTACGTATTTCTACGCTATCGGTCAAACCAATAATGTGGTTGCAACACTAATTATTATTATTTTGACTATTGCAAATTAGTTAATTAATGACTAACAATGCCAACAATCTAATAATAATTTCTCAAAAGAAATATATGTCCGTAACATTGTATATTTTTGTAAACAAATGGCATTTGTTTGAACAACTGCAAATTAGTTAATAAATGACAAAAAAGCCAATAATCTAATAATTTCTGCACAATTAGAAAAATATGTGCGTAACATCAAATATTTTTGTTCAAACAAATGGCCATAGTTTAAACAATTTCTAATTAGTTAATAAGTGACAAAAAAACAAGCATTTAATAATTTTTGCAAAAAAAGGAAAAATATGTTCGTAACATCGTATATTCTTGTTTAAACAAAAAGTAATTGTTTAAACAATTTTAAATTAGTTTATAAATGACAAAAAACATGTCAATAATCCAATAATAGTAATTACTGCAAAAAAAAAATAATGAAATGACGTAACTTTGTAAAACTGTAAATTTGGGGAAAATTTTGCCTGATTCTTAGGGTACTGCAGGGGAGGGTGGGGGCTGTGAAAAAAATAGTGGTTGTGGATTTGATCCTTGGAGAGTTCTGAACAATTTCTGATAATCTCCCGCAACTTTTTTTATAAATCTAAAACGCATAGAAGATAGAATAGAACCACACCAACTTTCCGCGAATGTTTGACGCAGCAGTTACATTCACCTATGAACGCGAACGACAGCAGTGACCGTTCGCGAACGTATCGATGCAACTGATAGCTACATATAAGAACGCACGCTGTGTGACTCACCAATACACACGCGTACGAACAACAGCAGACATTTTGGTACCTAACATACGCGAACGCGAACGATCTGGACTTGTTTTATGCTTCTCGTTCGCGAACGAGAACGCATCGGAGAATATTCAAACGTTCACGTTCACGTGTAAAATCATAAATGTACGTACGCGAACGTTCATAAATGAATATTTCCGAACCCTGGTTATATAGTAAATATAGTACATACCTGCCATTCTCCTTTCCACTGTGACATATTTGCCAAATTTATTAATATTCAATCATTGCAGCACAACATAAATAAAACACTCATATAAAAACTAACATCTCTTTAATATCATCGTGTGTTGTTTCGTGATAATACAAATCTTTTTCAGTTAATAATAATAATAAAGGTAAAGTTATTAATACATGCAAAAACAAAGCAGTATCAAAACAGCAAATTTAACATCTAATCACAGTGCTGTACAGTGTCAACGAACCACTTCACAAAAAAAACTGCTTAAGTAGACCCAACGCTATATACAGTAATAAAAAGACCTTGCTGATCAACAATTTGTACACTGATCTAGATAAAAAAAGAACATAAATTAGCTAAGAGATTAGAAAACCTTATTTATTAAATCAATAAAAAGCTACAGAACCAGAACCTGTTTATACAAAATATACATCTTTTTACAGTTATGTCACTTATCTTACACAATCAGTAAATAAATAAACTTTAGGTACAATAAGTCAAACCTTACATTCACAAGTGATGCTTAAAAGTAGTGTACATGGTTACACCGTTTTATCCGTACGTTCGCTTTTATCAATATGTATCATCGATAAAAACGTACTACACATTTCTCCATGTCAGATCATTATAAAACATACACAGTCCCATTTACGTAAACACTTCACCTCCTGCCATTCAATGGTTGCATATTATAGATATATCCATGCGCTGAATACATCGCATTCTGTTGCCCCCGTTGTATTGCTGTAGTATTCTGATAATTTGGCTGGGGCATGTTCATCATTTGCATCGGGATTTGCGACGGATTATTTATAAACCCAGAAGTCTGCGATATATATCCGGTTATCGGTGCCGGCTGTTGCGATGCCATACGATATTCGCTTAAATTATACTGCGACGGTACAATATTTGGTACGTTTGGACTAATTCGACTAGGCGTCTGCATATGCTGTATATTCGGATTCCTAGAAGTCCGACCAAGGTTCTGCCCAATCGGCGGTGTGACAGCTCCGCTCAGTTGATTCATATTCACATTTGGTTGATAATACTTGGGATACCCTAAAACCTGAGGTTGTAAATTTGAAGTGGCCGGTGGCGTCCGAACTGGCTGATTCTGAATCATCTGATGAGGAGGTGGAGTCATCGCATGTGGATGATGATTGGGTGGCGTCATTGCTGTCGGGGGCGGAGTCATCGTATTACAAGTAGGCGGGATCATCTCCAAACCATTCGTTAACTGTTGCAACTTTGCTAGGCTACAACTGGAGTTCCCAGACGCATTCTGCGTTATATTTTGGGTTCCATGAGGGTTCTGAATGTAATTATAAGTTGTGACGGCGCAAGCCGATTGAGCAATTTTCTGATGGCTTTGCAAGGTAGGTTGGGTCATCCGATGTTGTATTACCGTTGTCATTGGGACACTCACATACGTACTTCCAGTTTGCGAGAAACCCGGCGTCGATACAGCCATTTGAGGCACTGGGATGTAATTACCCTGAGCGATGTGGTGATGTGGGTGATGCTGGTGCATATTCCCTGCTCCCAATTGGTGATGATGACCGTAACTTTGATGGATGACCTGATGTTGGAGTAATTGATGTCCTTGCTGCATGTTTTGATGCTGCTGGGTAGTTGTGGTTTGCATGTGTTGGTGAGGAGGGGTCGCTCTTTGGCGTTGCTGCTGCTGGACAATCGGAGGAGTGTTCCGTACATTTTTATTTGAGGGCGTCGTGCTTCGTCGTTGCTGCATCTGCCTTTTGCCACTAGAGGTTTGCATGTGAACGTTGGGGCTCGACGGTGGTGCGGTGGCATTTTGAACTTGATGCATTGCCATGTTTTGTTGTACTGTGCAGTCATAATTGGTCTGTGGGTTTTGCACGGCTTCAACCGAATTTTGCGATGCCATATCACTGGAGATTGATGTGGGCGACTCTAAGCCAAGTTGATTAACATCTAGCTCTCCCGAATTATACTGTAGGCTGTGCACGGAATTTGTGGTGGAATCGGGTGTGTAGACGCCCATTGACTGAATCTCCCCTGGAGGAGTTTGCTTCACGGAATTGCTTTGGTAAATATCATCTAACTTTTCAACCATATCATTTTCCTTTTTCTTCTCTTCAATCTGATGATAAGCCTCATTCTTGTTAATCAGACAAGTTTTCTTATCATCCTTTCGAGGTGAATTTTTTTCCTTTTCCCTACTTTTCATTTGTGTCTTTTTGTGATCAATTTTTTTCTCCTTTTCTGGAGGTTTTGACAATACTTCCAGTGGAGGAATCAAAGGCATATATCCAGGATAGTCACGATAAAAGTTCTGGTGCCACTGCCAGTTGGCATACTGTCCGTAATTAGGAGGCATTGACTGAAAGTCTGGCCTTGGTATCAAGTTATCATTCCTGACATATCGTTTCTCTGGACTGTCGTGCTTCAATTTAACCTCTTTGGGCTTCATATCTGCCTTAACCTCTTTATTTTTATGTTTGTCAATTCTAACCTTCTTCTCTTCAACCCGTAATTTCTCTTCCCTAATTTCTAACCTATCTAAACTCTCTGGTTTCTGGCTTTCTATCTTAACACTAGATTCCACTTCCTTTGTTTCAATATGTTCAACTCTTTCCTTTGGTTTCATCGTTATTTCTTCTGGTATTTGCTCAATTGGTTTTAGACTATCAATTTTGTGTTTCTCAGTAGTGGTTTTGGTAGTATCAATATCATGTGGTACTTCTTTAACTTCTGGTGTTTTTTCTGCCATTGTGTTGTGAACTTGCCAGTGATGATTTTCTGAATTTTGCATTATTACTGCTGGTGTACTTTGAATTGTAGATTCTGGAGCGCTTGGAGCCAAATTTTGGAGAATTTGAATTTCTGGTGTAATTACTGGGGGTTTTTCAATTGGCGTTTCTTCCATAGTTTCCGGTTTCATTTTGGGCTCTTCCTTAGGCTCTTCCAATTTAGGAGTCTCTTTGATTTCTGAAATATTGATCATTTCTCCAAATGTACCATTTATTTCTGGTTTATCAACCAAAGTAACTTCATTTATTGTTTCTGTCCTATCTTTCACTTCCTTTATTGACTCTAAGGAAGTTTCCGGGAGCATTTCAGTGAGGTTCTCTTTCTGAACGGTTTGAGTTTCAGACTCTTCTACTTCTGCTGGGCAATATTCCTTTTGGATTAGATGCTCTGTTTTTTCCATTTCAATTACCTCTGAAACTATTTCTGTAATTATCGGAGTTGGTTCCTGAACTTTGAAGTTGACTTCTTCAACATTATTCACTGTACTTAAATCATTCTCTATTTTTTCCTCAGATTTTTCCATTTTAACCGAGTCAATTTCTTTAACTTTCTCCAAAACTTTAACGGTAGTATCAATATCCACCTCCTCAGGATGGTAGACCTTCAGTTTCTTTGGAGGAACAGGCTTGGCTTCTATCAGAGTTTGGTCATTTTCTATTTGCTGGGAATCCGGACATTCCACGTACTTCTTCTTAATTTTTTCTTCAATATTGTTGATCTCTTTTTCAATAATCTTCATCTCCTTTTCTTTAATTTCTATGTCCTTATCAACACTCTCCTCCAGTTTTTCTTCCGCAATTGCTTCCAATAATCCATCTTTTATTATTTCTTCTGGTTTAATTGTTTTTATTGTTTGCCCATCAATTTCGGTTTCCGATTCTGACGTGCTCATGTCCGTGTCTTTCTTAGACACTTCAGTTTCTTCGGTATACTTAAACTTGTTCTTTGATTGTGCTTGTTCCGAAATTTCATCTTCCATTTCGTCATCGGCTTCTGCCGAAGAGTCTTCCTCGCAAGCTAATTTCTTATTGTCTTCTCGTTTCTCTTTTTTCTCTTCATCAGATTTCTCCGAAATTAGGGATTCGGACTCACTTTCCGCCTTTCCAAGCTTCTTTTTCATCAATTCCGGTAGAGTTATTTGTTTCTTTGGTGGAGATGTATTGTTACGTCTCCTGCCTTTCACCCAACCACGCTTTTTCTTCCTGTTGGGTTTTGTATTTCTGACAACAGGTGAAATGTCAGCTTTTTCTGCTGCTTTTGTATCCACTTTAGGAACTTCTTTGATTTTGGAAACTTCTTCTGTTTTCGCATCTGAGATAGCTTTCTTTGGTTTCTCTTCTGAAACAGCTTTTGGTTTCTCTTCTGAAACAACTTTCGATTTCTCCTCTGAAACAACTTTCGATTTCTCCTCTGAAGAAACTTTTGGTTGAACCTCAGGGGTATTTTTTGGTTCCACTAGGAGCAACATTTCCTCTGATTGTTTGATCTTCCGCTGAGATGATCTAGGGGTGGTGACGGGTTTTTCCTTGGCTCCACCCCGTTTCGGTCGGCAATTTGTCGGTGTATCAATAATAGGTTGTAGTTGTTTTTTAGGGGTACCTTCTACCTTCGGCTTCTTTTTGTCGTTTTCTTCCTTGTCACTGGTTAAAGACTCATTCCGTTTCCGCTTTTCAATGTGCGGTTTTAAATCGACAAATGTCGAATCCTTGAATTTGCTAGGCCGTATCCTCTTTCTTCCAGAGGACGTCTTCAAATCTTCCTGGAGTTCTTCCTTTGCTTCAACAATTGCCGCCGCTGCAGGTTTTGGTGTTTTTGGTGTTTTGTTCCCAACTGTCACACGCCTCTTCTTCCCTTTCTTCAATTTGACGCCTTGTTGTGTCTCGATGATAATTTTCTCAGGTTGAGGAACAACAATGTCCGCAGTTTCCGTAATACTCAAATCTTTTTCGGTGTCAGATTTTTCTTCCCGGAACGGATTGACAGCAGGTGTCAGCAGAGGAGTCCATCGTAAGCACTCGGGGTCAATATAAATCCGGGTTTTCGACTTGGAAACTTTCTCAGCATGCGCGTCTATTTTTTTCCAATCGACAATTACGACACTCTTTAAACCGGACCCAGTTGGAATGATCCGAGCGAAGCCTAGAAGTTGTAAAGCAGTGGCGATGTCATGGCAGTACATTCCCGTCTGGTGGCTGATATCTGTGAGTTTTACTTTGCAGGTGCGGTGCTTGTGAAGGTATTCCAGTACTACTGACTTCCAGTATGCGTGATACGAGACTCGACCTAAGTCAGAGAGAGGTTTTTCAGGTGTGCCCGGTTGACCTTCTTCTTTTGATAAAAGATAACCTGTAAATAAATTATATTAAAGTAACTTATCTTATACAGAGTGGATATTAATTAATGTTTGAACTTGACCCCAGATGTAGGGACAATACAACAGTTAGGCAACCAATTTAAACAAGAAGTGGCAACCAATTTAAACAAGAAGTGGCAACACTGTAGTTAAGAAAGAAACACGTGACCAAGGGTGTCCAAGTGTTACAGTGGACCAGGCTGTTTATTAAACATACGACACAAATTTAAGGTATGAGTGAACGACGCGACGTATGTGATGGACGTATTCGTATGAAAGTTAGTTGTGTTGAAGGTTGTCGGCCATATAAACGCAATAAATCACCAACCCGACCCAACTCAGCCCATCGTGTGTTAATCATCTGTTTTTAATAGTCGAGTTCATAATAGTGAGTTCTGAATAAGAGTATGTCGAGTAGAATGCAAGCGATGGAGATGAAATATCTGAGGAGAGTAAAGGGAGTGACGATTATGGACAAAGTGAGAAGCGACAGGATACGAGAGGAATTGGGAATGGAACCGATTGCCGAACAGATAAAGAACCAACAGCTGAGATGGTTTGGACACCTGATCAGAATGAACGGAGATAGAGCAGTAAAGAACATCTGGGAGGCAAAGGCACTTGGAAAGAGGTCGAGAGGAAGGCCAAGACAAACGTGGGACCAAACAATAGTAGACATACTGAGGGAGAGGTGTGGAGTGGAAGGATGCAGTCAGGTTGGCGAAGAAAACAGTGGAGTGGCGGAAGTTTGTGCACAAAATGAAATAAAAAGTGTAAACATGTCAAACTATAAACCTTTACACCTAACAAGGTAGAAAAGGATATCGATTATATATATACTTAGGTCATATTTAGATATTCTGGTCAATCGTGAGCTGGCCTATAAGTAAGCTGACCATATTGTGATGTAGATATACACGGCCATGCAAAATACACTCTTATTCATGACTCACATACGGCCTAGCGTGCCCAAAAATGCTGGACGATCTGGTCACCGTACCTATAAGCCCTCCACGGCATGACGTTGAGTTTTTGAGCAGCTTATATATCATCTGAACACAAGAAAAAGCTAAATTTGGGCTGTTCCTATAAGTCCTAACGCGTACTGTTTAAATTTGTGTTAAAATTGAGTGTAGCCACGATTTAACGCATTACCTGGCCAATCAGAAGGGTGGCAAATGATGATGCGTTAGTTAACACATAAAGTTGCTACACGTTAGGCATTAGTGTAGCCCAGGCATAGTGTAACATTAATAGAGTACTTACTAAATTCAATCAGAAACCTCCCAAATCCTTGCCGCTGATATTGCGGCATCGTCATAATACAGGACACATTATACTTCTGCTGGCAATGCTTCTCCTTCGAAAAATAACCCACCAGGTGGCAGCCTTTCCTATCGTTCTTCGTCAACACATAAAACAAGAACGGCTCGACATCGTAGTACAACGTCTTGTGATCCAGAAACAACTTTGCCAACAGGCACAAATTCTGACAATAGATCTTGTTCACGTTTCCGTCAACCTCAAAAACGGACAGTTCACCACATCGGTAAATCTCGGTGGCTGGCGGATGCCTCCAAGTGCATTTGTCCTGATGCCGCTCCAGCACAGCTTTACTCTTCGTGTACTTGAGGCAAAACTCGCAGAGGAACAATTTTGGGAGACGGGCGTACTCCTGCGGGAAAGGACTCGAGTACCACGTCTGGATCTCGTACTTTCCGAATTCAATCGCAGCAGGATTTCTTGCTTGAGTGGCCATGACTTGGGAGGGAGAGGTTAGAACACCATTCGTTAAGGTCGAACCGTCCTGGTGAGCGACGACAATCGGAGTAGCCGATATCGCTTTCTCTCTTGTCTCTTTGAACAATTCAACATCTTTGTTATTGACGCCAGGTGGAAGTTGCGGTCGGAAATCTGAAATTAACAAAAAATGAACATTACAAATTATGGTTTTGAAGTTTTTTGATGCGATTAGAAAAAAGTTTGAACGGGATTCACGTGGGTTACATTTTGATTTGAGTCGCAAAGCTTTTGAGTCCTGTATTCAATTCTAAATGATCATAAAAGTGCATCGAAATCATTTTTTCTAATGCATTTTTAGCAGAAAGAAGTAACATCAGAAATGCCAGGTCTATACGACCAATAGTTTTTTCCCAAACAGCTTAAAACAACAGCAGCAAATAACAATATAAAATATTTTAAATGGCTAGTAATAAAAAGTAATAACTAACAGTTCATTTAGAACTTTTAAATGCACAAAACTTGAAACATAACCAAAACTAATCCAGTGAAATTAACCTTTAAGATGTTTTAAACAATATCTCAAAAGTCCACCACAAGAAACATTATAAGAGGAGAAAAGTTCAACTTTACTTTAGTTTTTTACGCTTTAGTTTATTATTTTAAAAATTTTGAATCGTGGAAAACAAGCTTATAAAAACCAGTATTTTCTTCCCATTGAGGTATTGTTATTTTTGGACTCACTAAAATTTGAACCCATAAAAATCTTCTAAAAATGTAGTTTTAAAAAAGAATTACCATGAACTTAACAAAATTACAAATTTGTGTATACATACAGGTGTTTGAAACGATATGGTCATAAATTTGAGGGCTTGTTGATTTGTTTTTTTTTTCTCAAAACTCAATGATGTTAATAAACTTTTAGGGTGGAATTCAGAGACACAAATTGTGTGAGTGACACTCACACAACAATTGGCAAGTCGCACTCAATTTGGAATTCAGAAAGCAAACTGAGGAGTATGATTTTGATGAGTAGGTTCGTATACTAAGGTAGATACAGTATACTTGGTACCATTATATTAATTTTTCTATTATTTCGTAATTCTGTTCATAGATTGGTTTTAAAAGATATCGGTAATCCTCTAGAATTACATAATAATTAAGGATCACTCAAAAAATATCGATTTGGTAGAGATACCATACAAAATGTGTTAATGCTATTAGTTTATTAGGAGTATCCGCATGGTAATCGAGATGTACCAATACGATCAGTTATAATACCCCAGTCATATATCGTTGACGTGCCATCGCAAACCAAATCCTTGAACACGTGTGTACGACTGACCATCGACTGACACATGAAGTAATATTGATGACAAATAAACAGCAATTTTTGACAGAAAGTCATTGACATTGACTATTTGGTAGATATAATTCTGTTAAACGTCCCTGAATGTCTAATCGTGTGAGTGACTACTTTTTGACGTTTATGAATACAAAATATAGTGTGAATGTAGGGTATAAGGCTACTAGGATGTAGACTATAACTCTCCTAAGTTGAGTCAAATTTAAGTGTAGATTGAATGTAGTACGAGTGTCACTCAATTTGTGTCTCTGAATTCCATCCTTGCCAATTGGTAACAGTCGTGACTAAAGGCAGTTAGCTTGGTTTTAATATTCCCAGTCACATATACACAATAATTGTAGATTATCATTTCTTTTTGTCTGGCTGGCTACAATAATGTTTTCCACGGAGTGAACATTTATACACTAGGTAAATCTTTCAATCTGTCAGAATACAGCAGAGCAAGTCATTGCTCATTCGTTTGTTTGATTTCAAAGGTATTTCGATTATTTTTAATAATAAACAAAAATTAAAACAAATGAACAAGACTTTAAATTTATGATAATACTACCTAATTGATCGATGATCTAAAATGACTGATGACAGGTTGAATTTCCCGCCACAGTTTTGAACTTATTTAGTGTTACTAAGATGGTATGCGTGCATGATACAGGTTATGCTCACTGTCAGATACCATAGTGAACTCGTCAGTAAGGGTTACGTTCCTCTGCAACGATATGTCATCTTTTCTCTCAATAAAGGATGTCATTTTATTATTTATTTAAGCCTTACGGCCATTAATTTGAATTGAACCTACAATAATTAACCATTTGTTTTAATTAATTCAATTAATAGTTTCAATTTAATATACCTAATTATAATCAGAGAATGAATCCCTTTACAAGAAGGAACACCTACGCTACTGGACCAAAATAACAGCTGTGATTTGCAACCATTTCCAACATCACTATTATTCAAATTGGCGGGAAATTCAACCTGTCCTCAGTCATTTTAGATCACTGTGTATACAGCTTTATTGTTTTTTAAACAATATCTGACCCAATCAATACCACCCTAAACAAAACTTATCACTGGGTGAAAGGGCTCAAAATGCAGGTGTCACACAGCAAATTTTATAGATTGTAAAATTTACTATAAAAAGTTTTAGCACAACTAACTGATTCAAAGATAAAAGTGTCTGATTCTAATCATGACAATGTGCAGTATATGGCGTACATCCAAAAGCAGAATGACGTAAGTGTGACGTAACATGTATGACAGTGGTTTTCAACCTGTGGGCCGCGGACCCCCGGGGGTCCGCAAAGCTATCATAAGGGGTCCGCGATGGACCCAAGAGTTCTTTATTGACATATGACGTTCACTACATACACCACGTTCTTTTTGTAGTTTTCCCTTTAGAGGGTCCGCGTGATTTGTTAGGAGATTTTGGGGGTCCGCCAAGGTAAAAAGGTTGAAAACCACTGATGTATGATTTTCACATACAGATGTAAATATGTTGCTCTCATTCTGGATATACAGTAGAGAGTCGATAATCCGAACTAATTGGGACCGAAAGTGGTTCGGATTATCAAATTTTAGATCTAAATAGTAGAAAATACAAGTATAGGATACAAGATAGATACAAAAGCAATATTTTTCTGTAAACAGGAAACGACAAAAATGGCGTTTCCCTTGGTTTCTCAGTGATTTATTTTATTATTATTTCCTTTTGGGTGTTTGGTTTAGCGAACATTCGGATTACCGAGGTTTGGATTATCGACGCTATACTGTACGTTGCGATTATACAGTGCGGCTACAATTCAGATGCCTACATCTGTCAAACCTTAGTTGTGTAAACAAGAACAAGAAACCTTAGACTTTTCTTTTGGTAAAACTAGTGCGCCCAAGAATTGCACTGACAATGCGCAGGTCACTTCAGAGAACCCACGCGCTTGCCAGTGCAATTCTAGGGCGGACTAGTATTACAAAAAAAAAAAGGTTTTAACTAAAGCATATGTTAAGCACTATAACTTGGTAATAACCTATTTTTCAGAATTAAGGTTCTCTGAAATAATCCCTCTGAATTTTGCCCATATTTACGCCATGCAAGTATTTTTTGTGCCGGTGGTATTTATTAGGACTTTTGAGATATTGTTTAAAACTATCAAAACAAAGCTGTGCTCACTAGGGGGTTCAAAAATGCATTGCAAAAATTTTTGTGATGATAGAAAGCAACGATCCCCCCAAATCGTTTCCAAATCCAAAAAAAGTAGACACGTATTTAGTTTTTCTTCAAAATTTCGATTTTTAATGGTGCCTATCGATGCATCAAATTTACATTTCCAAGAAAATGCATGGGAAAAAGACAATTTTCGGTATTTTTCGAATAATTCTTTGGGGTTTGGGAAAACTTAAGAATAAAGTTATAGGACTTGTAGAGGACTTTTCAATGAAGAATTTGAGCTATTATACATATGGCTTTGACGCCCCCAACCCACCCAAACAGTGCCCTGAAAACTACGCTTAAATGAAAAATGTACATTCTTCAGAAATTTTACCGTTCTAATCACTTCATTCTTTTTTTTCTCATAGAAATCATTACTATAAGTCTAGTTGAATGTTTATAAACATTTATCAGGTAATTTCCATTTGTTTAAACAAATTCCATTTGTTTAAATAATTCGCTTTTCTCGAAATTCCGTCGGACATCTGTTTTCTGAGTTCGAAATGGCAGTTTATTATCTTAGAGTGACATTATTCATTAAACAAATTCTTCCTATTGTTTAAACTATCAATGATTATTAATTTTGAACTGTTGTTCTAATTATGGTAGAAGTCAGGTTTTTTGTGAAATTAACTTATAAATTTCATGTACGAGGTATCTTGCCAATGTTATTAGCTAATAAACCCATATTTGTTTATACAAATTCCATTTGTTTAAACAATTTTTTTGCAATTCTAATATTAATTTTTTTAGATCGGGCTGGTCAACTGTTATTGTCAAGTGACATCATTTATATTTTGGGATAATTTCCATTGTTTAAATAATAAAATATTATTCAAATGCATAATAGTGATATACAGGTGGTATGTAAATTTTAAAATAAATAAAAATTACAGCCACAACCTGGATTTGAACCAGGGACCTGGGACCTGGTTCAAATCATTATTAAGTAAAATATTATTAGTTTTCAATATCATTTATTCGAAAAAATTGAATTTATTTAAAATCCTTTTTTCGGGAAATTGGGAAGTTACATTTCTTTTAAAAATATTAAATTTTCTACCATAATTAGAAAAAAGTTGAAAATGAATAATAATTTATTGTTTAAACAATAGGAGGAATTTTTTTTAAATAATAATGTTACTCTAAGATAATAAACTGCCATTTCGAACTCAGCAAACAGAATTCAGACGGATTTTCGAGAAAAGCGAAGTATTTAAACACCTAAAAATTTGTTTAAACAAACGGAAATTAACTGACAAATGTCTATAGGCATCCCACTAGACTTATATTAATGACTTCTATGAGAAAAAAAGAGAATGAAATAATTAGGGTCAATTTTCTGAAGAATCTACATTTTTTCATTTAAGGGTAGTTTTCAGGGCACTGTGGGGTTGGGGGCATCAAATCCATATGTATGATAGGTCAAATTCTTCATTGGAAAGTCCGCTACAAGTCCTATAACTTTAGTCTTAAGTTTTCCCAAATCCCGAACAATTATTCAAAAAATACCAAAAATTGTCTTTTTCCCATGCCATTTTCTTATGTAAATTTGAGGCCTCGACAACCACCATTAAGAATCAAAATTTCGAGAAAAAAAAATACGTGTCCACTTTTTTTGGATTTGGAAACGATTTCGGGGGATCGTTGCTTTCTAAATAAAAATAGCCAATTTGAACCACCCTAGTACTCACAATATTATCAACATTCAACATTCATCTGAGGGATAGTCTAAAAAGATTCTGTTTACAGCAAATTTTATAAAGTAGCGTAATAGCCATTTAAAAAAGTCTCCATTTGCAGAAGCGTTACCGGTGGAAACTTATGAGATAGATATTGTTTGGAACATCAAAATAAACTCCAGCTTGTTTCTAATATTATCAAAGTTTGCTCATTGTCACACCTAATTTGACTGGACTAATACTGCAAACCAAAAAATTCCAGCGTAAAAGCGTGTCAGAACTCAAAATTTAGAAATGCTGTGCCACGTCACCTCAAATAACACAATTTTCAAATTGAGGAGCAATCAAGAACCAAGACATTTCGATTGTTATGCGAACAACTTCGATATGTCTTGTTCTCTCGCTCCGCCAATGACAATTTTGGTACCTACAAAAAAGAAAATAAGGCATAAAGAATTTTGTATGACAATTTAAAAGTTCCTCGAGTCCAGTCAGACAGGTAAAACCAGAATGATATGGCAAGCAACAGGATGGTAAGTGCAATGATTGTTAGTAGGAGTTAAGCTTTAATCGGAATGTGTGTGCAATCATTTAGCTTAATTAGCATAATTTCTGATTTTATAAGCTAAAAAAAATCTTGATATCTAAATTTCAGATCAAATACACTTCAGCAAAATTTAAATTTTTATTTATGCATAGTTTTTCAACAACCATAATTTGTGTGGAGGAAAGTATGTTTTGAAAACATTTCAAAACTTGATTTGAATCACTATAGTTACATTAGGGGTGTCCATATTTGTCAACTTTCGAAATTCAAAATATGTACCTTCCAGATTTTTTCCTTTATATCAGTAGAAAACACGAGATCAATCGGATGATGTTTAGTGGACAGACATCGAGGTCAAAGTTCAGCGCTTTCCAGCCTTTCCACACAAAACTCCGAAAAACACTTTTATTACAATCTGAATCAAAAAAACACATTCCATCTTTTTTGTTAAGAATATTGTTCTCTACAGAAAGTGCTTATTACTTTTCTCAGTAGCTTTAACTGTTCAGAAGTTATTGGAGAAACATGAAGGGTTGAGTACAATAACCATTTTTTTACAGTCTGGATTTATGTTGAATAAGTCTAAAATACAACTTTAAAATTAATTTTTTTAAGTTTTTAACAAATTTGCTCAAAATCGAGCTGTCTAGAGTTTTGCATCTAAATCTTCAAATGTTCCCAGACGTTTGACCTAGAGACAGTGGAAATAACTAAAATCCAAAAGAGTTCTAACTCTAATTCTAAAAAAGAAGTTATATTACAGTCAGATTTATTTTAAATATTTCTTTCTTCTTATTTAAGTAACTGAAAACGATTGTTTTAAGTCCGCCCTCTTTGCTGAAAGGTATATCGCTCTGTTATAACCTTACTACCTGTAGTGAAACACATCAAAACATAATTCTTGTTCAAATCTTCAGTGTTACTGTTTTGAATGCATTGACTTCAGGGAGTTCGTTTGCTAAGAAACTTTCCATGTTTTTTGGCTTTACATTTAGCTTCTTAATATATGTATCCTCTTCACTTTCGTTATCGCTCAACATTATTGCAGCCATTTTATTGTTTTTATTATTTACGCGACTGTCGAATATTGAGACAGTCAAGATTCTATTCATGGAAAGAAAATTATCAGGAGCTTAAAAGTAGTAAGTGATATGGCTGAAAGGGGAGTCAAACTGATGCAAGAATACAACGATAAAGTGACCTAAATGTTTAAAAACAATACTTAGTTCAGTTATGTTTTAAAGATTATGAAACAAGTCAATGCATTCAAAACACTCACACTGACTGAACATGATTAAGTTTTAAAGTGTTTAATTACAGGTAGTACAAGCCTATAACAGAGCAGTATACCCTTAAGCAAAGAGGGCGGACTTAAAACAATCATTTTCAATTACTTAAATAAAAAAAAAGCTAATATTGTAAATAAATCTGACTGTAATAGATTTCTTTTTAGAATTAGAACTCTTTTGCTATTTGAAGGGTTAGGTGCAGTAACCGAACAGCTCAACTTTTAGTAAATCCAGGCTCTATCAAAAAATTGTTATTGTACTCAACCTTTCATTTTTCTCCAATAACTTCTGTACGGTTAAAGCTACTGAGAAAAGTAATAAACACCTATTGTAGAGGACAATATTCTTGACAAAAAAGATAGTATGTTTTTATGATAGAGTTTGTAATAAAGGACTTATTCGGAGTTATGTGTAGAACGGCCAGAAAGCGCTGAATTTTCACCTCGATGTGCGTCCACTGAACGTGATCCTAACCGTATTTAACTATCCCTATTTCATATTTTTGAAAAAAAAATTGTGCATATAAATAAGGACACCCTAACATATATAAATGATTAAATCAATTTCATTCAAGCACCTATTTAATTAAATTCCTTTCAACAATGTAAATTTGTCCAAACACCTACAAGCACTGGGTGATTCGAAATTGCATGGCAACATTCTAGACTTCTTTTTAGTAAAAATAAGAAAAAATTACAGTTATACTTTCCTCAGTAAAAACATGTATTTACTAGTGGTGATATAGAATGGGTAATTTTCGTTGTGGCAACGAGGTACCTTGCTATGACGAGATTAGTATGACACCTCAGACATTTATATATCTGATGTGGCCAGGCACATGACTTTATCATATTATACAGTAGTGTCAAACGCTGATGATCTTACAGTACTGTCAATATAATCAAAATATCTGTCAAATCCTGGCAAACTAGTTGTAATGCAGATACGAGCAATCTCGATCAAACAGAATGTTTAATGTGTGTAGTCGGGCTAGCGCTGGTTCAAATACAAACTGCTAACGCTTCACTAAACTATTTATTGTATATACATTATGCATAGAGCGCTGAGCGTCCAACAGAGTCAACTGCTATGCATACTTTCAAAGTTTGCTCATGCAGCTAAACTATTAATTTTACCAAAAATTGTCATAAACATAAATTATACAAAATTTCCTCTACTTTAATCTATTTTGACGAAATTACAGAAACGGCGGCTCATTTGCAAAATTTTTGAAAAATGCTAAGAGTAAAGCTCATGTTCCTTTAGGCCCTTTTGAACAAAACTTCTTTCAGCTCTATGTTTGATCATGAAACTTCTAAATATGAAGTTTCGTCCTGATACCTTTACTAGTTTCTCCGGAATCGTCGTTACACACACGCGCACATGCGCACACACACAGAAATCCTTGGTAAAAAATGTTCAGGGCACCCAAACGGACATATTTCTGCTAAAATCTAAAATTTTTTTGTCATTCTACAAATGATAAAGCAAAAAAAATTCACCGACACAGGTTTACTATTACTCTTATTTCTATAGTCTCATTATTTCTGTACTCACATAGAGGTAAATATACTAAATATTTGACGTTATGTTAACTCATATTGGTCATGTCCAGCAGATTCACCGGTGAGATACCGGTAAGTTACTGGTGGATCAACGGAGAGACTAACCAGAATTGAACTTTGGATGCCTTTCGTCGAATCACTGTCACTGCGACGGTGAATATCTATAACGTATGCATGGATAGCACCTATCACTGATTTTGGAACGTAAATGCATAGATCCGTGTATAACAATGAATCGCAATGTGTGAATATCCGATCATGTAAGTCAAACGATAAAAATATCGTACACTAATTTACGTAATTTATAACTTTTTTCCTTCCTCTGTCGCTCCATGCAGTCAATGAATATTGAATGTTTAATGGCTATCGGGAGGCAGCTCCCGATACCCATTAAACATGTGCATCCAGCATAAAATTTGTCAATCAGTCTATCACCGGTGAGTCTGCTGGACATGGTCAATGTTTGAGATGTAATTTTACGTTAAACTGACAGTTGTGTCCTAAATATGTCAACTGCGCAATTTTGTATCATCTGCCTACAAAAATTTCTGTTTCAGATTACTGTAATTGAATACAGATCTATTTGATATGCATTTGCTTAAGATTCACTTTATAATAATACAAATGTATACATTTACATAATGACAATATTTTTGTGTAATTGAAAACGTGCCAAAGTAGAGTGGTTTCCAACTCAGAAGAATACATCCGGTTTAGTAAAAGCGCGTGGCAGGAAACAAAATTGACGTCGGCAGCTCCATGGAAGGACATACAGTGGCGTCTCGTTCCAAGAGGGGTTTAAAATAAGAGAAATCTCATTTATGGTAGATATTTTAAAGTTTAAACTACTGTAAGTTGTAACAATGATGTCGTAATGGTTCGACCAACAGTAGAATTTAGAGCAATCAATAAAAAATTGTAGTTTAAGTGAGTTTCATGATAACCGAGAAAAGATGTGACATGTGTCCGAAGCAAACTCTGATCACTGGAAAAATATAAGTGAGCACATTATTAAACAAAAGAAAGAGCTTATGGTCAAAGAAGGACTACTTGACATAGCATTAGATGAGTTTATTTTTACTGTTAACACAGGCTCATCCGAAGAGTCGGAGGAGAGCGAGGCAGACTCGGACATAGATTTGATTGCGCATGAAGAACTTTATTTTTAATTTGTTTTCATTTACTTTCATATTATTTTTTATATACCTACTGTTATTACATACTGTATACACTGTTACATACAACATATATTTTTTTATATTTTTATTTCAATAAAATAACCTCTTATTACGTAACCTCGTAGCACTTTATCTTTATTAACCATAAATAACTTATAAAAATTGTTGAAAATGACCTCTGCTAACTTCAATGCAGCCTTCTGTTCTCCGTCGCAATGACTGGCGAGTAAATTCCAAAAGAAAATTTGAACTAAGCCGTTTTGGACATATGTTGATCAAAATAACCCCAGGCATCAGGCCTTAAAGTTTGTCGCATAAATGAAGGAACATCTGTATATACCTACCAAATATAGTGGCCAAGAAATTCTAACCTTAAATTTAATCATAAAACTCACTTAAACTATAATTTTTTATTGATCGCTCTAAATTCTACTGTTGGTCGAACCATTACGACATCATTGTTACAACTTACAGTAGGTTAAACTTTAAAATATCTACCATAAATGAGATTTCTCTTATTTTAAACCCCTTTTGGAACGAGACGCCACTGTCTTTTATGGAGCTGTCGACGTCAATTTTGTTTCCCGCCACGCGCTTTTACTAAACCGGATGTATTCTTCTGAGTTGGAAACCACTCTACTTGTTGCTGAGATATTTAGGTTCAAAGATTGTGAAGGTTTTATACCAAAGTAATATCAACATCAAATTTCCGTGGCTATAAACATCGCTTATATGATAACTGACAAATGATAATTAATTAAAGTAAAGTAAAGTAAAGGAAAGTTTATTTCTTCCATAACATATTTACATATCAAAAGAAAGACAATGAAAAAAAATGCAATAAAAAATAATTATTATAAATATAAAGTAAACAAGCAATGGCCACTTAGAATTGGATATTATTACTTAGGTATAAAATCTTTACAATATTGACAGCTAAATATCTCTGTAACAAAGCATTTTGGGACATAGTTCATGAAATTTGTCATGAAATTTTGAATAACCCTGCATAAAATAAAAACAAAAACAAGCATGTTAAGACACACAAACCACCAAAATTAGCACATGTTACAAAAATAACGCCAATTTGATCGACCAGGGACAAGTTTGAAACCAGGTCCCTGATCAACTGTGGGACGGGATCGGGGTGTAGCGGGACGGGACTCGAAAGTGTCTCACGGGTTTTTCGGAGAGTGTTCCGGTCTTACCCGTCTGAATGGTGGCTTCGGCCGGCAAGACCCTAGTCGCCTCCGCGATCAGCTCGTGCTTTCTCGAGCGCTCGACCGTTTCCCCTCTGAGGAACCTCCTCCGCTCTAGCTCGTGCCTTTTCGAGTTCACCGCCGTCCGCACCAGATCGGACGGTGTTAGGATCCGTCTCACCCGAGAATCCGTCCCCGCCGAGGACCCTACGCCCACCTGTACTACCCTCTCCACCACCTCTGTCTTTCTTTTCATTTTGACCTCATCCGATACTTTTTTAACTTTTACGCTTTCAATATTGACCTTGCCCGACGCTTGTTTAACTTTCACGTCATCAACTTTGACCGTTTCCGATACTATTTCAACCTTCACGTCATCAACTTTGACAGCATCCGATGCATTTTTAACTTTTATCTCGTCATCTGTCTTTTCGTATCCTGGTGAAAGAGAATTGTTGTTGTCCCGTTTCTTCTTCTGACGGTTGAGGCCATAGTTTGGGGAGTTTGCGCATCGCAACCTCTTGATGTTAGGCGCAAAGAAATGAGAGAGCCCATCAAAAAGGTTTTTTAGTTGCCCAGAACCGGGAGGTTTTGAATTTGATTTCTTTTCATCTTTTTTCTTCTCAGAGGTTTTTGGGCTATCACACGCTTGCGCAGCAGCCGCGGCAAAACCCCAAATTTGATCGTCCCGTATTCCGGCAACGCTCCCGAAGGTTTTATCCTTCTCTGTCCCAACTTTCTCATCGGACGTTTCAGAAGAACTCCCCGAATCCTCAGAGGAGGAGGAATTGCTGCTAGACTCGGATTCAATCACTTCAACTTTTGTATTGTTCTCTTTCGCCTTGAGGTCCTTTAATTTCTGGAGCATACGACGCTTATCGAGATTAAACGCGGACGTCATGAAGAATTTCTGCTTCTCGGTGGAGAGGCGATTCTCGGCGAGGTCGTCGGTATGGGAGGAAGATGAGGATGGGGTGGGGGAGCGGACCAGTAGGGGCGGGGAGGATTGTCGAGGTGGGGGTGGTCGTTGGTCGCGGGTGTGGATTTTCTGGGCGGGTCTGTTTGTGGCTGTTTTGGTTGTGGTGGTCGTGTTGATGTCAGGGAGTGGCGTACCCTCGAGATCGCTGTCATCAGTTCCGCTCGCTGCTGGTGGCACACGGGGTTTCCTTGCGCTGCCTTTCCCCACTGTCGGGGACGCTGTGTTGACCGCCGATGCCGTCGACAATCCAGATGTGGGTGTTGAAGGCGTGTCCTTTGTTAATCTAAAAATAAATAACAGATATTAAGTCCAGTTTACGTTCTAAGACGCAAACGGGAACGCAAACGCAGACGCGACCCCAACAGAAAACGCGAACATAAATAATGCAGTTTATGTTCCACTAGACGCAAACGCAAAGAAATACATTTTCTATTTATAGGTTGGCAGTTCAACACTAGTGGGGATTTTATATTTTAGAGGTTGAGTAACTAACGTCACCCGAACGTACCCGGTAAACCATTGGCGGCAAATCGCCATGTTTGTACATGTTTGAACAGTTGTACGCTGTTCACTAGCTTCTCGTCGTCTATCTTCATAATTATGGAAATGTACCTATTTTGTTCTGCGTTTTATATTAGTAACCTGTCAGTGTCAGTGTCACGTGCAAGCGCGCTTGCCTGGGATTGGCCAGACGCCACCGTCCACACGGGACGCAAACGCGAGAAGTTGAAGTTGGTGTACTTTTCGCGTCTGCGTCCCGTATTGGCCTTCGCGTCACATGGAACGTAAACCTATACACGCGGACTGTATGTGGCAACTTTCTGCGTTTTGCGTTCGCGTTTGCGTGTTAGAACGTAAACTGGACATTACAAAAGGAACGGAAGTAGTTCACTCAATAAACCTGAAAAAAGTCTAGGACCCGCTTAGGACAACTTCTATTTCGATGAACTTTTTTAAAATGTTTGATTAGGCTATATTATTCGAAATCAAAAGCATTTCAGCAGTCAGACTATATTTCTTTTTTTTTTAATGTTTCTAAACAATTTTTGGGTAAAATGTAAAAATATTTGAGCACCATCAAACGATAAGTTGAAAGTTTGATCACCAGATTTTGCCTGTTATGGATTACGCACTATGGGCAATATAGTTCTGTCTTTGATATACGCACTAGTATCTACTATCAGACCCCGTGCTGCAGCCTGAGATGACACACGATTTTAATATCAATAATTTTACAGATTGCATGACATTCGCATCGTATCTTATTTGTGTCACTTTTCACAACAGGAAATTTCTTCATACCATTTTCCAGTTCTATTTAATTGACTGCATGGTGCGCTTCTGCAAACTTTGTTTTATCTAAAAGTTGTCCAACTATTTCAACAGTTGTACATTTTATCACATATATTCAAATACAAAGTTACATTTACATTATTTCATCACTTTATTATTAACAAATTAAAAAACTTTACTCGAACACATGCATTCACGTTACTTTTAATAAATTCATAACCATTAAATCACATTTTAGACAGAACCAATTGATGAATTTCTGGCATTAAATTCTGGCAAATAATAATTAAAAAAGAAACTAGTTTGATACAGTTCATTGGACCGCCATTTTGGTTTAATTACGTATAGCATCTTTAACCAATTTGATGTGAATATTCTAAACAAAAAAATACAGAAGTTTTGTTACAACAGAATAGATATTAATCATTATCTACATAATATCTTTATTCTGAAAACCCATTTTTTAACCTTCTCCCAAATTACATCTTTCAATATTTTTTAGTTATCTTTGTTTATCATATACCCACATCCTTCGTCTATATGGTCTATAATTTGTTTTGCTAAGCTTAATACTTTTGGAGATATTGTTGCAGAAATAAGTGGACAACATTTTCTGCCAATTTTTTGTAGATTTCTTTGTATAGATTCATGGGGAATGACGTGACACGTAAAAAAATAGTAAAAATAAAATTATGGTAACCTTTAGTGTACATATATTTTGAATTCCATTTCGATGACTCAATCTCACAGAAATAGCAATAGAAGTCAGCAACCAAATATACGTTATAGTTTGGTCAACAGATCTTTGCGTCAGAGAGTCAGAGAGCCAAAATGTTTCTGATTTCAAAAACCTATAACAAACATTCTTAAAAAAAAAATCATCAAAATCTGAACTATTAATTACAGAAGTAAGAAACCTTCATTGACTCCATTAGAAAGAAAAATAAGCAAGAGCTCACTTTTGGTTCTTATCCTTGATTTTTTCCCTTATCTTCTCAATTTTTTTCTTCACTGAATTTCCGGGCTGAGGCTTCTTTGTTTTCACCGAATCGTGGTGGACCAAGCAATGCTTACACCTCCACGGGCACTTTGGTTTTTTATCGGCAGGCGGGTCAAGACAAGACAAGTGGAATTGCCTCTCACAATTGCAACAGCACAGTAAGCACCACGACACGTCTCTGTTACCTACGAGAAAATTATTATTCGTCCAAAATTAATTAAGTAATACAATTTATTGTTTTATATCTGGAAGCAACGGGACACAATTCAAAAATGCAAGCCGCATGAACACTCTTGGGTCATGTTAAAAACTGTATTCATAAATTTCTCTAATTGTCGATAGGATATTTATGTCTATCTATGCTTTGATAATAGTAATAACAATAATAATAATCTTTATTGGCTCTGTGCAAAGTGACGTCAAATAATTACATTTATTTATTTAAATTATAATATAATATGAATTTAATACAGAGAAATCAATTACTTATTACACTATTTAATTGTTTAATATTTTTATTTTGAGCTGTCACATTTCTTCCGGACGTAGCCATTGTAACTCACCACAACCATCGCAAGTTTTACATTCCTCACAGAACCATTTGCAACCCTTTGCAACAAGAAGTCCAAGTTCGGGGCCAGCGTTTGTGCAGCTCAAGTGGGTGAACGCGCCACATCCAGAACATGCGCTAAGTTTTTCCGAAGTGCCTTGGCTGTTGTTGGTTTCTGTTCCGAGGCATTCCGAACATATTGGCAGCGGTACAGGCGTCTAAACAAAATTGCAAAGTCGAATTATTACAGATTTAGTAAACAATTTAAATAAAATATTAAAATTTTATTATACGGGACCGACTGAAGCACCAGTAAATTTTAGAATACGTTTTTACTTTAACATACATAGTACGATAAAATATTTTGCACGATTGTGTAAAAAAAAATTGAGATTATTTTCAGAAAAGCAGTGCTAAAAAGCTGTAAAGAAACCAAACATGCATTTTTCCCTGAAAAACTAGATAGAATTGGGAAATTCCTACTTTCAGCTTCAGGTTGTACGGAAAAAAGCATAGGTACCAGAAACCGTTTTCACTTGTCCCATTTTGTTCGTTGTTGGTCAGGATAGTCATTTAGCTTACATTATTATTATATTTTTACCAAACTACGTACATGGAAATATGCGAAATGCTCTGATATATAGACTCAAACGTTAATAGATTATTAGTTTTTAGATTAAGCTAAAACATCATTGAATTTCAAATAATTGACCTGACTCACAAGGGTCCTATATACTCCCTATAATATGCATTATATTATAGCTGTTACTATAGAATTAATAGAACTAAATTAGATTGTATATTTAAGATTGTAAAATTAATTTATTTCCAGATTGGGTGAACAAATAGTAAAATTGTGTGGACATTCTACAATGTTGTTTCATCTTGCTGTGACTTGCGATTGATAGTGGCCACGCAGAAATACGCTAAATACTAAGAGTTTACGTCAAACAACACAAATGCATGGCTCGTCAAAATTTCTGATACATGATAGTGGACCACGAAGAAGAACGATAAATCCGAAGAGTTTACGCCAAACAACAAAGATGCATGTCTCATCGAAATTCCTGATTATAGTTTCTTTTTTATATTTTATATTTAAGATACAAATGGTGGAACTAAAAAACACTGTTTACTTTACACTCTTTGAAACTGTTCCCTTTTTTAAGCAACTAGTTGGATCAAAAGCCAATTGTTTGATTTTTTTTCAATGCACGTTTTCAATTAAAAGACAATCTTTTTCACAAGGTGATGTTAGACCATTTGCAACTTATGCTGTTAATGCATCTAATAATATTTAGTATTCTACTTATTGCACCATAGGAAAACAAACATTTTGCTAGTCTCTGGTTTACTTTATTGGAATTGTAAAAATAAATTACTAAACTACAAACTATGTTTACTTATTGGTTTATATACGTAAGTTATAGTCAAATGTATTGAAAATTATAATTACCAAAATACCTACATCTATTCATGAATAATTAATACAATAATTATTAGCATAATTACTAAAATAATATTTATTATTATTATTTAGTGATGCCAATAATATATACAAACAGTAGTACTGAAGAAGCGAACAACACAGTTTGCAAACATCAGCAAATATGATTTTATTTATTTTCTAAATGGCCTTACTATTAATTACTTTCCTATCTGCTTCAGTTAACTAGTACTTACTGTGTTCTTACTTATTTAAAAAAGCTAATCTAAAAGATAGTAGTGTAATGAGTTTTGGTGATACAAATTTAAATAAATACAAATAAAATTAGAATAAATTTAAAAAAAGAAATGTTTATAAATTATGTGAATCAGAGGAAAAGAAGTGCTGTAAATAAGTAAATATAGAATAGTATTGTGGTAAAGTTATTTATAAGCCAAAAATAGAAGAAAAACATGTTTATAGTAATTACCAAATAATTAGATGATGCATATTGTGATCCTCAAGATCAAAACCTGAGTAAAGTAATCAGTGATGTGGGCCGGGTAATTACCCGGCGGGTGGGAACTTATAAAATGGGTATTTACCCCTACTTAGGGCAAATACCCAAATTTTGGGTATTTATCCTTTTTATCCTTAAAACACCATTTAACAACATTTCAGAGATATTTATACAGGGTGTAATACTTTTGTCCCGCAAGAATAATTTTTAGATAGTAAATGTCATTCTGAATATAACTTTTCATATGGACCTAATTGTTTTCTCAACGATAAGTTACAGGCCCTTAAAATAGTAACTAAATAAAGAACAATAAACTACATATAAAACAATGCTAAAAATAGGAAAGAGTACAATCGATACCCATAAGAAAATTATAAGTAAAAAATTCAAACTGTTAAAAATAAACTACATAAACAAATGAACGAAAACAAAATACATATGAAACTTTTTAGACATTTTTTTCTCTACCAAGTAATTTGTCATTCAGAGTATAAAGTTTCTTTCATGCCGACTTATTGACTTTATCAATTCCTAAAGAAGTTAAGTCATTTAGTATACAGCTTTGCAATTATTTTACAATTATTTCAAACGGTTGTATTTTTTTAAGGAATAAAGAAAACAAATAGGTCCATATAAAACTTTTTACTCAGTGTGGCATTTACTATCTGAAAAAAGTTATGCGGGGAAAAAAATAGGACACTGTAGATGTGTACTCTTGATTACAAATAATGTAAAATATTTGAGTTATATAAGAACATTCAGTACATTTAGTTGGATCATAGCAAAATAAGAAATAGATTAACAACGACAAAAGCCGCTATATCAACTATACTTAACATATAATCATAAGTTCCTGCTAAATCTTCTTCGATAACAGAATCTGAAAATATGGAAGATTCACACGATTGAATGGACGATGATGACAAGAAAATGTCTGGTCTTGTTATATCGTCAGATGAGACTGATATTTTTATTTTTTATTTTAAAAATGGTTTTATTTTTTATAAGAGTAACCTTTATTTTGTGATAAGGGAATACCTTTTGATTTTGTGATAAAAAAATAACCTTATTTAGTAATTAAATATTTCCTTTTATTCCTATTTTGAACAATACTATTATGTTTATAAATACCCCTATAAATACCCACTTTGGATAAATACCCAGGTATTTACCCGGGGTATTTACCCATGATGAAATACCCGGGTATTTACCCGGGTATTTAACATCACTGAAAGTAATAAATGACAACTGAATTTTTCTTATAATCAACAAGAAGAAACTTACATAAAATAACTGCTTGGTACAATTTAACAAAAATATATAATATGGCGATTGGGGGGTGTCATATTAATGTCTAGGAGAAACAAAGCACTTGCCCAAAATTGTGAAACTTACCCATGTTCAGCTTAGCTTGCTAAAAATTGCTCCAAAAAAGTTATGAGCAATCGGGATTTGAAGTTTTTACTTAACTTAAACAGATAAAGAATAAAAAAAATTGTTCATCAATATAATGCTGCTGTGTAGATACTACTGTATATCGATAGGCAACCAAATATGCATTTTAAATTAAGGACACAAATTGCACAATCACATACAAAACGTTTGTAAAGTCTTTTTGATGAATTATAATAGTACTCTCGCGATTCCTGTGGTACACTACAGGTGATGTGGCTCTTCGTTGCAGCATAGCTTATCGACTTTTAATATGGTGATGGGATTTTGTGTGTATACCTTCTTATAGTACTATCGTCTTTCGTTATCGAATTGTAATAGACACTCTTGCGATTCCTGTCGTACACAACAGGTGTTTTGAATCTTTCTCGTATTCCTTATGGACTTTTGGTGTAGATGGTGATGTGGTTTTGCGTGTTTCTTCTTATGTAGACTGTGTTCCATTCTATCTTTTAACAACCTATATTCTGCTATATCGGTCTCAACTGATTGTGTTCTCAAATGAGATAATACAACTGTAAAATTAGTAATTCATTTCAATAAAATGTGTTCAATATAATACAAAAGTAATTACCCCATATTTCATCATACATCTATGTATTTATTATGTTTTTGGTAAACCAAAGTGTAGTTTTATAGTTGCACTCACATTCTTTGTAGATATCCTATGTACTGCTTTCTCGAAACAACTTAAACACGTCGCATATCTTTAATCCTTTATAAAATACAATAAAAACATTGATTTAAAATGTGTTATATGTAATAATAACATGTACGCATACCTAATCGCATTCTTCAGACACGTTCCCAATTTCCCATATGTATTTATAAAATAAAGTTCTCTAAATAACAGCTACGGCATTTCTACAGTTTACTGGAACAATTGGATCGTCGGCAAGACATCATATTCGATCATGTACCTCAAAACTCTTTACGGAAAGCCGCGAGATGATCGCCCGTTATAGTATGTTTAGGGGTTATATAAATTTTGTTGACAGTAGCGGCACGTAACGGCCAGGCGCAAAACTACATACGCTGGCATCTTGCGTTCATAGCGTGCGCCAGCGCATGGCCAGCGTGGGCCAGCGCATGGCCAGCGTGGGCCAGCGCATGGCCAGCGTGGGCCAGCGCATGGCCAGCGTGGGCCAGCGTTCGGAGCGCAGGGGAGCGCAGCGCACCGTAGCGCAGCGCAGCGTAACTTCAGCTTATGTGAATGACATTTAACTCTCGTATACTGTTAATAGGGTTTAAGTACACTTGAATCCTTTTACCAACTAACACTATTAGGAAATATTGGAATAGAATTTGAAAGACCACATAAAAATGGTAGGTACTAAAGGAGGTGAAATTTACGTGAATTATTTTTCCCCCAAAATAGGGTATATTTTAAGTGTTGTATACTGTACTTAACTTACTTTTTTAAAAAGTGCACATTTACCCTTTTACTTCCAAGCCCCTGAATTATCATTTTGTGCACCGAAAGTAGTTTACTTGAGAGGTTTTCTTACGGTTTTCGCGTCGGGTGTTTTATTTGAAAAAAAAAGTTAGAAGTTTTTCAAGTTTTTGAACTCGAGTGTCAAATTTTCCACAGCCTGCATATATGTACCAAACATTATTTTGTTGACCTAATTTAGCGTAGGTATTCTATGCATTCGTCAAATAAACATGAAACTGTTAGCTTGAATAATAATCAATATTTTCAATGTGAAACGATCCGCAAAAAAACAAAAACTAGTAAGAAAATTATCTTCAGCCGCGCTGAAGTTAAAATACCTCCCACCGTAAGATATTACAAAAAATCTGATGTGGCCAGGCACATGACTTTATCATACTATATATATAAAATTAATAGTTTAGCTGCATGAGATTCTATTTGATCGAGATCGGCTATGTCTGCATTAAAATAAAACTAGTAGAACTAGACAGATATCTCGATTAAAGCTGCGTTCGGATATTGTACTCCGTTGACACCGGGTACACCGTCCAAATGACACTTACGTGTTAGTGGGTGTAAAAAGTGTAACGGTGTTCAATGTGCTGGGAAACCGGTCACATAGGCAAAGACTGCAACGGGCCCAGCAGAGAGAAACTATGCAGAAACTGCGGACGAGAAGGCCACATAGCATACGGCTGCGAGGAAAAAGCACACTGCCCGGTATGCGACCAGGATGGACACAGGGCGCACACCATTGCATGTCCAAAATATAAGGCCGCCATGAAGGAAGACGCACGAGGTAGAGGCACGACCAGAAATGCCTAAACCTCAAAAAAACACCATCGAAATGGGAGAGAGGGAGCCGGAAATAAAGAACATACAAGCGGCTCCCATAAAACGAGGAAAATGCCCGTCAAGAATAAAGCGGGACAGAGACAGGATGAGTGCATTCATCGGAAAAAAGAAGGGAGCGGTCGCGTTCGTGGCAGGAGAGATCCTTCGGTCCCAGACAAAAGCGACTATAACATATGGGGGAGGAGAGGTGGAGACCCTGATTTCCAACCCCCCAAATGCTGGAAACGCCGACAATATAAAGGGGGGAAGACAAGAAAATACAGCGGGTCCCGTGAGAAACACGAAACCACCACCACAAGCAGGTAACCAACGCCAGGGCTGGTACTCGGCGGTCCCCCCTATAGTAAGGCTGACAAGACAATCGGTCCAGGCGAGACAGAGCCTGCGATACGCCACTCAAAGACTTAGAGACAAGACGCTCTTTGATATGGTTAGGAACTACCTTGGCTACTTCGAAGGTACAGAGGACATGGAGATAGTCGGAGGGGAGAGCAAACTCTCCTCCAGGATCAAAATACTGTCGGAAGGTATGCCGGTAGGAGCCGATCTGAGGAATATATACTTCGGATTCCTACTGAACATGGGCGCCACCGAGGCTGATATACTGAAAGACCTAGACCGAGTCGGTTCATACCTCAGAACCACCAGGATAATGAGGCTACAGGCCATCCGAGAGAGCGACAGGAAATACAGGACACCATGGCCCTAAAAATCCTGCAAGCTAACCTTGGAAGAGGTAGGGAGGCCCAGGATCTGCTGATCACGACCGCCGCCCGAAGAGATCTGGACATTCTTCTCGTGTCAGAACCAAACAAGTCTGGGGCAGAGAGACTGGGATGGGGAGTGGACCGGAGCAGGAAAGCAGCGATCGGACTGACAGGCCGACGGGCGCACGCCGTACGACAAGGTTCTGAAGACGGATTCGTGTGGGCTGACCTGGGAACGGTCACAGTGTATAGCTGTTATGCCTCTCCAGCGATGAGCCTGGAGCAGTTCGTAGACTTACTTGGAGAGCTTGAAGGCAGCCTACAACGAAGCGGCAAAGGCAGATGCCTGGTGGCTGGCGACTTCAACGCAAAGTCACACGAATGGGGATCGGCCATTACGGACGCTAGAGGTGAGGCACTCAGCGAGTGGGCGTCGAGAAACGGACTGGTGCCTCTCAACGAAGGGAACACCAATACCTTTAGAAGGGGGGGGGCGGCGGGTCAGTGATCGACGTCACCTTCGCAACCGAAAACGTGGCCAGGAGAGTGGACGGATGGGGAGTGGAAGACCAGGAGACCCTCAGTGATCACGCATACATCTCCTACCAACTCCAAGAGGTTGCACAACCAGCCCATAGAGACGAACGGCATCAGCGTGTGAGATATAATGCCCGAAAGTTAAACCGGGAGGTGTTCCGGGAAGTCTTCCAAGAGGCATCGGCACGGGGGACCGCAAACGTGACACCATGCGAAGCGGCCCTCATAGAAGCCTGCGAAGCCTCAATGCCGAAACCAAGAGGAAGAGGCACCAAATCGACCTACTGGTGGACGAATGACATTGCTGACCTACGAAAAAAGTGCATGGAAACCAGAAGAGCGGCACAGAGGGAGAAGCGAAACGAGGAGAGGCGAGAGCAACTTTTTGACCGCTACAAAGAGTGCAGGAAAACCCTGAAGGCCGCAATCTCGAAGTCCAAAGAGGAGCACTGGAAAAGCTTGGTGGAGGAAGTAGAGGGAAACGTCTGGGGGGAAGGTTACAAAATAGTCACCAAAAGGCTCAAAGCCAGACAGCCGCCTCCCAACCTGACGCTACCCGAAATGAAAGAGGCTGCCAGAGAACTTTTCCCGCAGCATGAAGACCTTCCCGAGGAGGAAGAAGGAGAGCCTATCGAGGACGTACCGACTTTCACGGAGGAGGAGGTAAGGGCGGCCGCGGAAAGGCTGAAAATAAAAAAAGCTGCTGGACCTGACGGCGTGCCCCCGGAGGCTATTAAGGAAATGGTACAAGTAGCAGGAGGCTATGTGACCGAGGTTATGAATGACATCCTGGAGGAGGGGACATTCCCAAGACAATGGAAAACAGCTAGCCTCGTCCTGCTGACTAAGCGGGCAGCGACAGAGGCGGCACCGCCAAAATACCGGCCTATATGTCTCCTGAACGGTGTCAGCAAAGTCTTGGAGCAACTGCTAGTGAAAAGGCTGAAGGAAGAGCTTGAAGCCAAGGCCCCACTAGCAGAGAACCAGTTCGGATTCCGAGAAGGAAAATCCACGGTAGACGCAGTGAGGCGCGTGGTACAGATTGCTCAAAGGGCAAACCTGGGAACGCGGAGGACGCGAAAATTCTGCATGCTGGTCACCCTAGATGTGAAGAACGCCTTTAACACCGTGGCGTGGGCGCCCCTCATCTCGGAACTCAAGAAGAGGAGTGTGAGTCCCTACCTCATGAGAATGATCAGGAGCTACCTCGAGAACAGAAGCCTATTACTGGTCGACAGAAAGGGGCGCAGGAAAGAGTGCCCATTAACAGCGGGGTGCCCCAGGGGTCGATCCTTGGGCCGACTCTCTGGAACGTCCTGTATGACGGGGTACTCCGACTGAGGATACCGGGAGTCGAGCTGGTTGCTTATGCTGACGATCTGGCAATGGTTGTCACCGCCGCCACATGCTGGGAGCTTCAGAAACGGACAAACTCGGCCATCGGAAGGATTGCGGAATGGATGGCCGAAAAGAAACTAGAGATTGCCCCGGAGAAGACTGAGGCAGTGTTCCTGACTGGTAGGAGAAGGGTGGAACCCGTAGTGCTGACCGTGGCAGGGACCCAAATAAAACCTAGCGACAGCATAAAGTACCTTGGGGTCAGGATTCAAAAGAACCTTAGGTACAATAAACACATAGATGAGGTTGCAGGACGGGCGCAGCGAACAGTAGGAGCCCTGATAAGGCTAATGCCCAGAACATCTGGGGCACGAACAGCAAAGCGCCGGGTTCTGGCGTCTGTCGCAGAGTCGGTGATGTTGTACGCCGCGCCGGTCTGGGTAGATGACATGGAGTTTGCCAAGGGGCCGACTCCTCCGGGTGCAGAGAAGAGCGGCGATAGGAGTCTCAGCTGCATTCCGGACTGTATCAACCGCGGCAGCGCTTGTGGTGGCTTCTATGGTGCCCATTCACCTGAAGGCCAGAGAGCGCCAGAAGAAATACGACCTAAGAAGGTCGGAAGGTCGGGCAACAGGGCGAGAGACCAGAAGGCAGACGCTGGAGGCCTGGCAGATCGAGTGGAATGAAGCGACGCAGGGGGAATGGACGTCAGCTCATCCCAGACGTCGCCACATGGACGGAGAGAAGACACGGGGAGTTGTCGTACGAACTAACCCAGGCGCTGACTGGGCACGGGTGTTTCGGGGCCTACCTCTACAAGTACAAGAGGAGGGACAGCCCCAACTGCAGATACTGCGGGGAGATAGACACCCCCGGCCACACCCTCTTCAGATGCGAGAGGTGGGTTGTGGCCAGAAGGGCGTGCCAGTACGTGGAGGACCTTGACGAACAAAGGATGGTCACCCGTATGCTAGAAGGACCTCGGCAGTGGGGGAGATATCCCGCACAATCTCCGGTATCCTCAAAACAAAGGACGAGGAGGACAAGAGGGGGTAGATAGCCTCCGGCCCCTCAGACGCAGCTGCTGAGGACAGCCCGGATGGCAGACCCCTTCAGCCCTGGATAACGAGGCAACCAGAACGCCAGGTTTGCACCATATCCAGGCATCCAAGATAGGAACACAGCACGAACAGGCAAAGGAGCGTGCAGGGACCTCTGGATCCTTATTACGTAAGGAGACCTGATGGTCTGGGGACTGCAGAACCTGGAAGTACAGGAGAGATGTAACCGGAGACCGGTACAGGAAAGCTCACGGTAGACCGGGAGCGAGTTGAACAGAAAGGTCCCGGACGATCCGGACCAAAGCTGCCGGAGCAACGCCAGCAGTAAAAGGGAGTGACCACCGGAACAGATAACCGGTGCTCACGGAAGAACAGAAAAGAATGTGTCCCCAAGAGTAGTGTGGGTAGTTCTGTCAAAGTGCTGTGACATTAGGATGAAGGGAATAATGCATGTCTATAGAAATAACTTTAAGTATGTATTAGTATAAGGTAGCGATTTTAAGAGCAGGATTATAGGTAGAAAGATCATGTTAAATTAATCAATAAAGGTTTACGACCCAAACCGAAAAGAGCGAAGGGAGTTTACTAACTATTTTTGTTTGTTGATTAATTCATGTAAGGAAGAAGTCTCCAGACTGAGGATGCCCATCAGGCAAGGCCGGTCTGGAGGGGTGGCGGAGGGTCTTCCCCTCCCCTTGCTCTTTTAAAAAAAAAAAGGGTGTAAAAAGTGTAACGGTGTTCAATATCCGAACGCAGCCTATATTGACAGTAGTATTTTCAAAACATTAGGCGATTTCGCGTGGCTAAACGGTTCGATTTGGTTCCGGTTGGCGGTTGGATGTGGTTGACAGAACGGTTCTAAATCGTCATCATATTTGAAACGTCAGTAACCGCTCGACGGAAAATGATCCGGTTCGATTCATAGGTTAGGTGCCCCACTTACTGTTAAATATGACAGTAATGACATACGCAGTGGTCTACCGCGCATTCCGCCAACGACATACCTATCCATTTTACCAGCATTTTACAACTTATAACCTAAAAATGACAACCCAAACGAACCGATATTTCGAACCGTCTTGCCAGGCAGGTTCAAGATTTTGACGGACCGAATCGAACCAACTGCAACCGTTACGTCATCAATCGCCATGTGAAAATGGTTGGTTCAAATCGGTAGTCGAACCGCAACCGAACCGTTCACACACACACACACACACACACACACACACACACACACACACACACACACACACACACACACACAACATACTGCGTATGATAAAGTAAAAAGAAGAAGTGAACCGATTTTGCCCATTCACGAACTTGTCCTTACTTTTTAAGAGATAAAAAAAATTTTAAAAAAAAATCTCATAGAAAGAAGGCATCCTTCTTGCGTATGCTCTATTTTTATCATTTCAATATTCTAAAGGGTTTGGATAAGTTCTTGGACTGGCCGACACCTGTCTCGGGCATTTTTTGATTGTATAATTTACAATTTGGAATTTTTGATTACATGGTAATTTAATATTTATATTTTAATATTTGAAATTAACAATTTTAATTGTCCATGTTTAATGGACCATTTTGAATATTTAATTACCCGGCAATTTAAACCAGCGTAATTTACCATTTTGAATTTTTAATTACCCGGTAATTTAAGCCAACGTAATTTACCATTTTAAGCTTTTAATAACGTGGTAATTTACGTAAAAATATAATTACCGTAATTTCTCATCTCTGATAATAACTATCTAAAAGTATGATATTTTTACTGTATTAGTTATATTACAGTCTTCTTGTTTCTTTATCCTTATAAGTTACCACAGAATAATTTTTTGAAAAGCGCACGTTTTTGACATTAATCTCACAATACATACCTCAAAAACAATTGAGACTAGCCAAATAAAAGTTGTTGTCAAAACGATTAAGACACAAATCTTAATCAAAAACTACAATAATATACCTATACGGTTCCATTTAAAATAAAAAAAGAACAAAAGTTTGTACGTCGTTGTGGAACACCATGTATGCGTAAAAATGTTTTCTGTCTGTCTGAAGAAACATGTATTTCGATTTCTTAAGGTCATTAATGAATATACAATATATTAATACATCACTCGAAAGCAAGTGGTGCCTAAAAAACTATTGAAGATAGGTTAGGGAGCACTAGTATTGAATGTTAGAGTGCAAGATTTTTTCTCGAACAGTGTATTAATTAACACACTGGATGTTCCATTTGAAAAAAAAATAATATTTGAAGTTTTACACTTGAGTTTTTGAAATTTTTTTCAACTCCAGCACACGATATAGAATTAGAATTAGAGAGATTGTGAGTTGGCCGCTCAACCAGCCACACACGATATAATGATGTACAAAACATTATTTGGTTTCACCATATTTATGGTATGTTCTCAACAAACATGAAACTGTTTTCTTCAATAACCAATTGGTTGGTACCGAAAAGATACCAACAAAAACAACAAAAATGTAGGCAAATCCAAATAATACGAAAATTGTGGCATTTAGATATAGGAAAACCTGATAAAAGTCGCTTTATTTTGTTACGTAGAACCAAAAATAACAATAAAAATTATATGATTCTATAAAATAACAAAGTTGATGTCAACTTCCGGTCGACCGAAAGTGGCAGCCAATTTGAGAGTATTTTAATTAAAAAATTAAAATCTTGTAGATCCTGATTACTAACTTTCAAATATATTGAAATAGTGGAGATGAAAAACATCTAATGGAACAGTTCCGTCAGCCACTTGTATATTATTTTATGTCCTACATGATCATAGTGACATTTTACATCTTAGTTACCGGGACGAAAACAGCTACTTTTCGCGCCCTAGGGTGATAAAGATTCTTTATGCGCCCTAGGGCATAAAGGATTGCCATGGTTATATATATGTCAAATAATATTTGTCATTCAAATTGTAAATTTTGAATCGTCAATGTCAATTATTGGCGATTAAGGTTATAAGTTTGACAATTAATTGTCTGTGTTGTCACTCATCAATGTCAATTATTGGCGATTAAGGTTATAAGTTTGACAACTAATTGTCTGTATTGTCACTCAACTCCGAATTGTTTGCATGGTTATTCAACTCCGTAGATACGCCGTCACTTGGTAACGTCAAAATATTTATTAATATTATTCAAACGGAGGAACAAAACCATTGTAGGACATAAAATTCTGTATGTACCTCGGGCATTAGTTGATGTTTATACCCTCGGGCGACTTTTTAAACTGTCACCCTCGGGGCATAAACATCCGTCTAATGCCCTTGGTACCTAAATAACTATTTACAATATTTTCATTATATCTTCTGAGAACCAAAACATTTGTAGTAGTTTTCAACTATTAATTTAAACAATTAGCAACATAGATTACCGTAGAAAAAACTTAATTTTCATTATCCAAAACACAATGTTTGACATCGGAAAATATTATTTTTGGTCAATTAACTTTTGCAAATTTTATTATAAATAAAAAATAATTGGCTGATATTATAAAATTGCAGATTACAGTCAGCTCTGATTTTATTATAAAGTTTGCAATACACAATACTGACAGGAGAGACAAACTTTGATTTAATTGGTCAACCATTAATGATACAATAAGATTTTTTTGAGGACACCCGGCTCAGGGAGCCCCAAAGCTATGGGCCTGTTAACGTCATCACAAACATGCACGACCATGCTAACAGCCAAAAAACAAATGACTCATTGGTAACCCACAACAATAAACAAAAGATTTTTTTCAAGGTTAACACAACTGTACATTCTCAAATAGTGTAGTAGCAATAGAAGAAGTTAACACCTAAAATCTTACCTTAGGCTGTGGTAGTTCATAGTCATCCGATTGTCCAGAAGCCCTCTTATTGTGAGAATCGTATTTCCGCTTGGCACCTGGGCTGGCCGCATTATAATTATATTTGAAATTCTTCCCCTCTTGTAAAATAAGTACTTTGGAAATGGCTCGTTTGACAGCAAGCCTAAGCGCAGTCCTAAGATCAAGTTCTGTACTTTCGACCACCGTATGAGACTGCCGCACGTATTTCTCAATAGATTTGATCGTAGATCCGTCACGTTCACCCAATTCACGCACTGCCTTAGCCACCAACTTTGTCAGATCACAACCTTTTTCGATACTTAACGTCCTATTTTGCAGACCACCGGGGTCTTTGTAGGAGCTCTGCCCCTTGTTGAATACCTTCAGGACTGTTCCTTCCTTCACGGCGGCCTCCAAATGTTCTGCTACAACATCCTCGTGGTAATTATGATGTTGTCGGATTGCATGGCAAATTCTTTCCACACTTGGACGTTGTTTCTGTGAGCGTATCTTGCGGATGGCGTCCAGAATCCAGCGGGACCATACTGTTTGCGAAACTTCCTGAGTGTCATACATCTTTAAATGCTGGAAAGGTAAACAAAGTTAGGTGGAGCGCGCCAAATAGTATAATTGTTAAGAGGTAGTGTTTTAGGTTATGTAAATACGCCGATTACAATAAAAAATAACGATAGCGACGCGCTGGGTGGTTGGTGAGGCGAAACGCCGGTAAAAACACTTAAATACCGCATATAAACGGGGTCTAGTTCAGCCCGACGGTAGCCATCTTGGGCGACTCGAACCTGCCAAACTTTTAACACGAAATTAACGGTTTTGCCGACGGATTCCTCCCAAAACAAACACTCAAAAACAATACCTCAAGACATCAAACCTAAATAATAACCATAACAGAATCGGTACTTACATGACAATCGCAAAATGACGTTAAAATAACCGCTGCGCGCTCTCCTTCGCTTTAGCGGCGGTACAAGGCAACAACTACGCACATTCTAGCCGATTTCCAACGGTTTGCGGCCGTGTCCAGCGCTCTATTCGTCAATCAGGTGCACTTCGAGCCATAGGGATCCTTCTCGTGACGTTCCGCACGCGAAATAAACGCGGTTAATTAATATTGGGTGCACATAATTCATCCCAATAGACACATCACAACAAAAGGTTAATATTGTGACAAAATGGCCTGTGAAGTGCGCACGCATCGTGCTCCCCATCGCCCGCGCGCCCCGCTCATGCCATTAGCCGTGATACGTACTTCCGTCGGTTACCTCCAGAGGCGCGGGGATAATGTGAAAATTGATCAGACGACATGTAGCTAATTATTTCTTTTTACTTTGTTGTTGTGTAAACGGTCGGCAATTATTACGACATGCGCAATGCAATTATTTTTGCGCGACCACCACTTCGGATTTATTGAAACGCGCATACCTGCTGAAAGTTTTTGTTTTATATTTTCATTCAAAAACTTTTATCAGATTTCCGTCTCTTTAATCGGCTGTTTATTATTTGGAAGCGGCAATTTAAGAAATAAACAAGGCGGAAGCAAAACTGCGCCTGCGCTGTTCGGTAAATTATGTATTGCATTATCTACCGACAGATAATAATCTTGTATTGTCATAACATAATTAACGTTCAGGTGAATTGCCTGTAAGCAATAGTGATACGTGATGGGAGTGTTGTAAATAAAATAAGGAATACCTAATTACTATAATTGTTTAAATTTATTGTCGTTTTCGGAAAAAATTAGTGTTTTTGGTTATTCATAGCGCATTTTTGTTTAGCTGTATACCTAAGTATTGGCACAGCAACAATATTTAAATGTAAATCCATACAAATCAAATGCATGCAGAATCATGTAGTAATTATTTTTAGTATTACTACGCTGTATCTGTATGCTCTACATTCTACATGTTCAGGATTATAGTTAAATCTTATCCCGCTAAACAAGCAATATCGCGACAACTTTCTATAATATTGTAAGAAGGTAACTTGTGTAAATGTATTTATGTTATGTTATTACCATGTTTGTCTAACATTATCAATACCTACAATATTTCAATAACAACATTTTAGCTCTATAAATGCAACATATGAGGCAACATTTTATCTACATAAATGTATCATAGTCATACAATATCGAGACCAAATTGTATTGACAATATTTTATCTACCTATTTTTACAAACTCGAGACAACATTTCATTGACAACATTTTATCTACATGAATGCATCATATGTTTACAATATGGAGATAATATTACATTGAAACATTTTATCTACATAAATGCATCATGTTTGTACAATCTCTAGACAACATTTTATTGACAATATTTTATCTACATAAGTGCATCAGTTAGGTAGTACGCCTAGCGTCCGTTAGATGGCGCTGGTAAGTGCTAATCTCAATTAACCTCATCCTACAGTATAAGTAAGTACCGTAGATGAACGTGTGGTGAAATCTGTGCTGTCATACGGGAGGGAAAATCTTTTCGCTGTACGAGTAGGACATTTACGTATTGCATACGACGTTCGTCCTGACTCTGCTGGTGTTTGTTGCCGTCTAAATGCCTGATACCGTCGTACGCCTTGCGAAATCGGGAAGTATGCTAAAATATTATAAAAATGTTGCATTCTTGTAGTACCTAATAGGGTTCTTCAAATATTGCACAAATTGATACTACATTTAAATATAACGTGGTAAAAATATTACAAAGAAAAATTATAGCTTGGAATTAAAAGGTTATTTAAATATTACAAAAAAATGTTACCGACTTATCACTGTGATGTTGAAATAATGTTTTTTATAATATTTCAACAACGCTATATATACAAGTTCACAATATTATTTGCAACGTTCAAACAACGTTATAACGTCTAAATATTACAAATAATGTATGTAATATGTAACTTTGATGTTTCAGTAACATTGACTGTTATATATCAGCGGTAGGACATAAGAGGTTGTCTAGATATAACAGTTATATAAAATAATACATAAAACCAATATTACAACATCACAGAAATATATTGTAGAAATGTTGCGGCAATATGTTTTTGTTTAGCGGGATATTACTAGATCATAAAAACAGTTTTTGGGAAATCATGTGGATGATGCACAAAAGTATTGGAACACTAACTAAAAAAATACTTTAAATAAAAATTTAATATCCTGTTGTCTTTCCTTTTTGTCCTAAAACTTCTCTGCGGCAATTTCTTGGAACAATCTGCTGTGTTTGACAAAATGGGATGAATCGATAAAAATACAAATGTTGAGGAACGAGAAAAAATCTTACGGTGCACGACCGGAATAAATCCTATGCAGATACAGGGAAAATAATAAATAGCTCTCATTAAAATTATATTAAAATGAAACCGATAATACTTACAATTACAAATTTAATAAAGCAACTTTGTGGCAGAAAGTTCGACAAATCAGCATCGATCACGTCGACCGTGAAAACTGACGGAAAAGATAATAGTGATTAAGAACATTAAAGTCATCGCATGAGAGATTTCCTAAATGATGCAGCAGCATTGTATAATGTACAAATCGGCAGTCTGACAGGGAGGAGAGCTGTCAAACGTGCCGGTTTCACCACGAGCTGCGCGAAAGTAACCTTTAATTTTTGAAGAAGCAGGACGTAATGATTAGAGGTTGCCCATCAACACATCGGTAAAACTAATAACTTCTGGGACACTATATTATTCTTAGATGAGTATAAATTAAATATTTTTTGATGTGATGGTCGAGTAAGGGTGTGTACCAGGGTTGCCATCTGTCCTCGTTTCACGAGGATTGTCCTCGTACGAATCATTTGTCCTCGGCGTGATACATTTGTCCTCGTGTATAGAGATAGAACTTCTAGATTCTTGCTTTTAAAAAATATATACTTTTGAATTTATTTTTTTGGATCAAAAAGTATTTTTTTGACGCCAACAATATTTACTTCATTGAATAATTTAGTTTATTTGCTTGTAGAGATTAGTTTATTTGCAATATTTATTTAAGACACCAAACAAATCTAAGTTTGATTCAAATAATTATATTTGTATACAAGAAGAGAGTTTTTTCCTTCAAAGTAATATGTTTGCTTTGGACTAGAAATAAGTTTACTTCCGCCAAAGAAATCATATTTTGATTCAAATGAATATACTTTTAGTGTGAATACCTCATCCAACTGTATTGTTAGATGGCGCAGTGTGGCCTTATCTCTAGTATAAATCGTAGTCTGGTGAAAGCCTACCGCTCAGTTGGTGTCATGCGTCTGGCTAAATTGTTAAAAAGGCCGTGTGATCGCAGTATAGAGCACAGTACATGTAGGTTCAAGTTCTGATTCCGAATCAGCGAACACTTTGCTACCCTAACCATGACTGTATGTAGGTCCAACCAGTGCCAGTGGTTGGTTCAACCAGAACCAACCACTGGTAGAGGATGTGCGACATCCCAAAAGCGACACGTGGAAATTTTGCTCTACTGTACCCTTCGAAAAGTTCTAGTCAATAATAGGTCCATAATTTCTTTAATCAAAGAACCATTTATCGCAGCCTTAAAATATTGCATTGTAACTCAACCAACAATTTCGTCAAATTAAAAAATTATAATTCTTTCACGCAACACAATCATAATTATTTGAACTAAATAATTCTCGTTCGTTATAATAATAATATAATAATAATAATAATAATAATAAAGTATCTTTATTTAGCAATACTGCTATACATTACATTAATACATTAATACACTTCAATGCAATCAATACACCTACATACATATACATCATAAAAAAAATAACCAACAGTTACATAACATCGCTCTTAACCTAGTGGCTGCTATATGTTCTCCCTAATATAAATGCTCAACATTTGGTTAAACTTAAGAATATTTATCACAGTCTTTAATAGCACTAGGCAAGTCATTAAACATCTTTAGACCCTTCGAGAACAAAGTATTCTGCATTCTAGATTTTCTAAACGTACCAATGAAAAAATCAGCATTCATCCTAGTTTCATAATGGTGACCATCTCTGTTATATGTTAATCCTTCACATCAATATTCAGGTGCCATTTTATTCTTTATTTTATAAACCATATCTAGTGTTTTGTACATAATCCTTAATTGTTTCACATTCATAAACTTAAGGACTTCCAACATAATTTTAATAGGAGCGTATTTTTGCACTTAAGAATGGAACGCATTACCCTATTCTGTATTTTCTGTATTTTTTAACGTCACCTTCAATATTCAATAAGTGGTGCTATTAATGATTTATAAAGTACAATATCAATGTATAAGCTCAAGTGCCTGCCTACTCTATTCAGAAATCCAACCTTCTGTGACATCTTACACATTATCTGGCTACAATGTGATTTAAAATTAAAGCACTCATCCATCGTTACTCCGAGATATTTACCCGCTAAACAAAAACATATTGCCGCAACATTTCTACAATATATTTCTGATTTTGTAATATTGGTTTTATGTATTATTTAATATAACTGTTATATCTAGGCAACCTCTTATGTCCTACCGCGGATACATAACAGTCAATGTTACTGAAGCATCAAAGTTTCATATTACATACATTATTTGTAATATTTAAACAACGTTATAACGTTGTTTGAATGTTGCAAATAATGTTGTAAACTTGTATTTATAGCGTTGTTGAAATATTATAAAAAACATTATTTCAACATCACAGTAAAAAGTCGGTAACATCTTTCGTAATATTTAAATAACATTTTAATTCCAAGCTATAATATTTCTTCGTAATATTTTGACTACATTATATTTAAATGTAGTATCATTTTGTGCAATATTTGAAGAACCCTATTAGCATTCTATTAGGTACCTATTACAAGAATGCGACATTTTTATATTTTAGCATACTTTCCGATTACGCAGGGCGTACGGACGGTATCAGACATTTAGCCGGCAACAAACACTAACAGCAGTGGCGGATTTAAGGGCCGAGGCGCCCCTAGGCACTATTTGTCCAAGCGCCCCTCCCAAGACCTTAAATTATGCAAACAGAAATTTCTCACAAAAAAAAGCTGTCATGTTTATCGAATTCTTTCAAAAATCCATATTCTCGATCTTGTTTTGCTTCCGCTAATTTAGCACCACTTTTTTCTTTTCGCTCATTCCTTTGCTATTATTTGCATACGCGTATCGTCAGCGCCCGCGATGCACAGTGGGCAAAAATGACCTTTATGGACAAAATTCTTTAACTTTGTAAATTTTAATTGAATTCTTATAAAATTTGGTGTGCATAAAAAAAAAACGACCAAGGTATAATCTCAGTAAAATCATTAAAATGTTATTAATTATTATTCGTCGCAATTATTCCTTTGTTTCGCCGCCACACGTTGCTTAAGTCGTTCCTTATGGGAAATCCGCCTCTGACTAACAGACTATTTCAGCTAGCGGTGTCAGGACGAACATCGTATGCAATCATTATGCAATACGTAAATGTCCTACTCAGGGCCGGCCCGAGGCGGGTTCAGCACGTTCCCCGGAACCCGGCCCCGCGCTGTGGTCGCTGTTGACGGCCCCGCACTTTATACATTGCCGCTAACTGCCTCGCAAGGTTACAAGTTAACCCTCCCCCAGACTGAGGAGATTTTGTGGTCGCGACAGCGACGAGATAATTTTTCTGCGTATTTCAAAAGGGTGGTTACGATACCACAAAAAGAATGCAACGATTTGCGACAAAAACTATTCGACTCAGTCTGGGGGAGGCTTTACAATCTTACCGCGGCAACAATGTTCCGTTGGCGCCATCTGAGCATGAGTAGAGATATTACAACGTAAGAAGTGGGCATCCCCGAACCATGCTTAGAACCTCCGAAGCATCCAGGCTCGTCGAACCATATTGCATAAAAAAGATTCAAATCGCAATTGTGCAAAAACTAATCATCGGACAACGCCTGGGTTGTGCACACTTAAAGTACCCATCTATCGCTACTTTCTCGCGAAAAGCCTGCGTTACAACTTTGAAAAACGCGGAGTTATGAATTAAAAAAAAAATGCAGATTTCTCCGGTTCTTCCGAATTTCCTCCGTTAATATTAATCCGATCGGGTCCGTGTAGGGTTCATTTTTTTTCGTCTTTTCATTCTCTATAATACGTCTGTTGACAGTATCAAGATTGCTCCATCGGTTCAGCTATTACAAGCGAACAACGAAAAAAAGCACGATTTTTTTAGGTTTTTTGTTTATAACAAATTAAGTAATGATATTTGCTAGTCGAAAACACATCACAATACATCTACGGACTGTTCCACGTGACCTGGGACCGGCGGCTTGCTGATACTATTTTTGCCACGAAAAAGTCTCTATTGCCTGGTCTAAGATAACAAAAACAAGAAGTGCTTTGGTAGAAATGTGGTGTGCTGTAGAAATCACAATGTCCGTAATACTTTCATAAGAATAAATAATTAAATTAATGGGTTATTGTAAACTGAATAAACAATAACTATTTCAGTGCAATTGTCAATAGTGTATAGGTAATCCCCATTGATTGTCTTCCTCCAGAGTAAAAATGCAAACAGGCTTAAAAGAGGCGATCTAATTTTCCAAAGCGTTGACCCATAACGCAGAAGTTAATGTCTTTGATAAATATTATTTAAACTATTTTAGAGTGGTACATAAATTACTAATCCTCTTGACTTTGAAGAAAATCAATATCACAAATTATCCGTTTGTGTAATTAAAAATTACAGAATGCCACTAAAATAACTACTATTAACGGTCGGCAACCGATTAAGCTGACCACACAGAAATCATGTAAAATAAAAAAGTACAAGGCGGTCGTAAGAGACAATTAAATTAATATCTGAATTGGCAAGATTGTTAATGAATATCTCATTTCAATTATCTCTATTTATTGATGATTTTTAAGTATCAAATAACCGCATAAAATAGATACAATGGAGATAAAATAGAGATTTTAACACCCATGCTCTCCTGAACCGAATGGTATATACAACCATACGAAAATAAATTGTAATTAACGCGTCTTGTACGTTAATCACATAAACAATGTACTAGCTTGTTGACACTTGGCGCCTTCTCGTCGTGCGAATTGTCACTACAAATTGGTTCTGTATTTACAGTTTAGATAGGTTCTGTCTGTTGTGATCTTGTTCGTTTTTGTTTCATTACATGAATGCAAAAGATTTGGGAATAAACAATCACAATGAACGGTGAAAAGGGATGATAATCGTTTCAAGGTCGCCGTGGATAATGCAGTTGGTAGTGTAGTACCAACTTCTTAAAAACGCGTTTTTTTCGTTTCGCACCGACCCTTAAGTTTGTGAGACTGTTGAATATTGTCGAACCATCTGGATATGTAATATTATTTTATGAAATATTATGTATAAGTTACAAATAATGTTAAATTAGATGCTTAATACATTTTAAGATGTTGACGATAGACCTATCGAGTTATACATCGAGATATACAGGTGTTCCATTTATAATCTATTGACATTTAGGAAATCGGCAGTTATCCGGGATAAGTCAAATTAGAATCGCAAACCAATAATAACTGTCGATAAGTGCGATACTTTTACTATACAAAATGTATTCCTTTCTTTCTTTATCCTTACGTCAGAATATTTTTTTTAAAAATGCATGTTTTGACAAAAATTGCAGAAAAAAATTTTTGCCCCGCGCATTTGGAACCCGGCCCCGCAAAAGCTTAGCGCGGCCCTGGTCCTACTCGTACAGCGGAGGGATTTTCTCTCCCGTATGACAGCACTGATTTCACAACACGTTCATCTACAGTACTTATACTGTAGGATGAGGTGAATTAAGATTAGCACTTACCAACGCCATCTAACGGACGCTAGGCGTACTATCTAACTGATGCACTTATGTAGATAAAATATGGTCAATAAAATGTTGTCTAGAGATTGTACAAACATGATGCATTTATGTAGATAAAATGTTTCAATGTAATATTATCTCTATATTGTAATCATATGATGAATTTATGTAGATAAAGTGTTGTCAATGAAATGTTATGTTTCGAGTTTGTAAAAATATGTAGATAAATATTGTCAATACAATTTGGTCTCGATATTGTATGAATATGATACATTTATGTAGATAAAATGCTCTCAATGAAATGTTGCCTCAGGCTTGTAGAAATATGATGCCTTTATAGAGCTAAAATGTTGTTATTGAAATATTGTATTGATAATGTTAGACACACATAGTAATAACATAACATAAATACATTTGCACAAGTTACCTTCTTACAATATTACAGAAAGTTGTCGCGATATTGCTTGTTTAGCGGGTAATTTCCTTAACTCTTTCCAACTGAGAATTGTTTATATTAATCATTATATTTATCTCATTTATTTCTTTTAACATATAATTCGTTCCAAAAGCAATATATTTACATTTATTCACATTTACACACAAATCATTATCACCTAGCCACTGATTCAATGACTTAAGTTCTTCATTCATTATATTACCCAACTCTATAACATTTTTACCACTTACATATATCATCGTATCGTCTGCAAACATTGCTACAGTGCCGGCCTTAGCCTCCTCGGCGCCCTCGGGCGGAGTATTTCCAGGCGCCCCTTTCAAAATTACAAATTAAAATTACAAAGAAAAAATAAATCAGCGATTATGTCAACTGAAAAAACGTATATTACAACACTACAAACATAATTTGAAACTACTTTTATTAAAGATAAGTAAGAGCAGAAAATTCGAGATTTTTAGCGAGTTCCTAAATAGTACATTTAAACTAGGAGAATGTGCAGGCCTGCTGGTCGACCTAGGTAGATCGCCGAAGCGTTAAGACCCAGTTCTACCTCTCCTAAAACGCGTTTGCAAATAAAAGCGTTATTTATTGTTCAAAGTTTATGAAATCTTTTATGTAACTTCTTAGATAAATAACGAGTTGGGCTGGATGAAAAAAAAATTTTTTTAAAGATAGAAATCAATTTTACTTCTACATCTTTGGTTTTTTTCAAATATAAAACATTTAGCCCAACTCATGATACAAAAATAGATTTTTTATTTAAGTACAATTTTAATCTAAACATTATAATTGCGATAACAAAGCGTAATTGCCAGAAATGTATGTAATTTGCCTATATTACGGGCCCGGTGTAGACAGCAGACGTTAGGAGTTTTAAACACCGCCTATAACTACGCCACGCCTACTGCTATTTTTAGATTAGACTGTTCACAAGTTATGAGTGTTATGACCGTAGCGTATATTGAATCGGGAGAACAGACTTCTCGCATTTCACATTTATACGCACGGTTTACAAATTTAACACACGATAAAAGTCATATACTGTATGATATTATACTTAGTGTAGTTATACCTGCTAGGTGTTAGGTACATTTGTTTAATAATGGGTAGAAGTCGTGGCAAAATACCTAAACATCCGCGTCTGTCCTTTAGACGAATTAGTAAAAGACGACTACGTACCGCCTAAGTTAAAATATTGCATAGATAATCTAAAAGAACAATATTGTAACTATTTAATTACAAATGAGACAAAGAGACCAGAACAGGACTCAAATGAACATTTTATTTAAAATGTCGGTTTTATGGACAGGAAGAGACAATTAGCAGTGACGAACTTGGGTCGGCTCTAATGAATATTAGTTCAGCGACTGTATTGGGCAGTATTACAGCGGGAATTGGATATAGCCAATGCCAGAATTTGTTTTCATTCATGAATCTTGCATTCATGGCGCCCAGAACGTTTATAAAATATAGCGAACTTGTAGGTGACAAAATATTTGGGATTTATATAAATGGTTTGGGGAACTTTGGACTATGTGCTATGATTTTACTTTATCATACGTAGTATGTAAAGTATTGTAATCGTGCCAAACAAAATTTTTGAGGTTTTAGCGGAAATGTCTTTTTGGATCCCTTGAACATTTTTGACCCAGGTAAAAAAAAAATTCTGTGTATGTGTGTGTGCCTTTTTTGTGGCGACGATTCCGGAGAAACTACTAAGGTATCGGGACGAAACTTCATATTTAGTAGTTTCATAACCAAACTTAGAGCCGAAAAGCTTTCTGTTGAAAAGGATCCAAAGAAACTGGAGGTTTAGTCTTATAGCATTTTTGAAAGATTTTGCAAATAAGCCGCCATTTCTGGAAATTTGTCGAAATAGTTAATTAATAAATTAAAGTACAGGAAATTCTGAACAATTTATGATGTAACTTGAGCGAAAGCGAAAGCACCGACGCGCGGCGACAAACTGGCTGAGTACTTCCCCTTCGAATGTACTCGCGTCGACTATGATCCGCCTTTGCCTGCTTCCTCTAAACCCCCCAACTTCCCCTTATCATAAACTGTGGCCTGGTTGACGTTGGTGGGGGCCAGGCAGACCACTCCCAGCAAAAAAAAACATCGCAACGAAATATTTCGTTTGGAAGTTGCGATGTTTTTAAAACGGAGCCTTAATGCTCGTACGTTCGAAGCGGTTACGGGCGCGCCATCTATTGCTTCGTAGCGTAACCTCAATAGCGACATGATGTGTCGCCGTCTGGTGACCGCGTCGCGAAGCGCGCGGCCGTTGCCTAGCAACCGCGATCGATTGGCATGACGACACGCTGGCGAGGACAGTCCGAAATTTAGCCATAAATTTAGCCTAATCGAGTTAAAAAATAACTAGAACTGGCCGGAAATTGGACGAAATCGAAAGCCTAAGCGCTGTACAATCCAATTTTAGGCGGAAAATCGGCGCCTGCGGCGCCGATTTTCGCTTCTCCGAGGAGCAATGATCCCGAACAATGATATTGTTTATAAAATTTTGCACTCCCATTTTTTTCTCACTGATTTTGGTACATCATTTAATTGTCTAAATGGTACCGAAAATATTTTAAATAAAAAGCTTTACATAAAAAAATTTTCGACTTAGTCAATTAAAAATTTTAAAATATTGATGACTTTAGGGATAGTAGCTTTTGTGAATTGAATATTAAATTACGTTTCTGGTAGAATTCACTGCCCTGAAAACGAATCTGGACTCCAAAATTTTCTATCGCGCAAGGTTTTCGAAAAAGGTGGGGTCAAAGTGTCAAAGCACACTATTTTGGTAATTTATACAATTTATACCAGCTGAAACGATTATCCTAAAAACCTCAAAAAAGTCTCATAGTAAACCTTAATCTTTGCACTTTTACCTGCAATCCCAAATGTTCTTGAATCATTACAGCAATACGTATGTTTCCATAAAAGAATTCAATTCACTTTCCATAAACAAACACAAGTTAACAATATGACCCTAATTCATTTTTTCTCGAAAATTTTCTGATGTATGGCGATACATATTGTGAATTACCTTTAAGACAAATTAAGACAGATCTACAAATACCAGTGCAAAAAATATGGGGTTCCCGTGTCGATGACGTCAAAAGTCATAAACAATTAAAGATCGGAATTAAAATTTGATGTAAATATGTATATTATGACAATTAACAATCGACGTGATTTTGTCACGTCGATTTTGTTACATACTTAATGCGCTCATGTAGTTTGGTTCTTAAGGGTGCGGAAACCGGGCGACTTTTAGCATAGGCCGCGTGATGGCGCCACCCACCCTACATCTCCCCTACATGCATATTTTTCTGTTTTATTATACTTATTTCAACGTCGTTGAACGGCAGCGGCCAGCGCGCCACTTCGGATGACGTATTTGTCACGTGCTCGCTGCTGGCTGCTTTATACCGAGGCTGTGCATCGCGCTAGTGGTAGGTATTATTTCGATACCTATTTGACCTATTCCTCGTTATTTCATATTTTACACTCTGAGTCTGACGGTGTGCGATCTGCGGTTGTACGCTTGGCTCGCCGCGGCACGGCGTAAGAAATACACCGGGAAAGTTATCCTTTTTTTTTCAACCGATTTTCATAACTGATACGGTTTTGGAAAGCCCGCAACGTGTTGAGTTTAAAGTAGTTATTGCAGATGTATCAAATTTAAATTACTACGCACAAAATTGAAAAGAAAGTATATATTAGCTTAATTTGACGGATTTTTAGAAATCTATATATTCGCAAAACCTTTACGAACTACATCATTGCCTAAAAATGGCCTAAAAAATATGAATACTGGTACTTCTGTCATGCGAGTACAGTTTCAGAAAAACAAATCGAAAAGGTCATTTTTTTCATTCGATTGTGACAAAATGTACACCAAGTCAAAGAAGAATCTTACCTGCATTTATGCTAGATATATCAACTCAAAATTACGCATATTAGTTGTCTAAAAAATTCATGAACTTTAAACATTTTTAACCTCGGAGATGTGAGGGACAAATAATAATAATAATAATGTTGTGGCCTAAGCAGGTTCATAAACTTTGAACATTTTTACACGGGGATATGCGATTAAAAATGACTGGATGAAAAGTTATGAATATGTGTGCAAAGTATTTCCCAGAATGACATTTCCTTTTTTGTTCTTTTCCACACACCGTAAGATATTCAATTTTGCCGGAGTCGGTCTACGAAAATTATCTGCAGTCGGAGTCGAATGTTTTTTCAATTTTCTTTCCTTCGCAGCCATCACAAAATCGACTTTTTTAGTATTCGGCATAATGATTTATAACCTGAGACAAAAGATTAACAAGTAGATTGAGCATTAAAATAATCAAATTCATAACTTCGATCTGCCTTCGTGATTTGGGCTTTCTTCGATATATTGCAATTCAAAGTTTTAATGACTTATGGCTAAATGAATATACAGTATTAAAAGACTTTTTTTATCAATATGTAATTATTATTATTTGTAAAACAGTAAATGTGACAATAATAAATAATTTGCTCCAACATGAAAACGCCCTTGAATAAAATTACAGTTTGTGGCTAATATTTCGCGTATTTATTATTTATTTATTATTTATTTATTATTTATTTATTATTTATTTATTATTTATTTATTATTTATTTATTATTTATTTATTATTTATTTATTATTTATTTATTATTTATTTATTATTTATTTATTATTTATTTATTATTTATTTATTATTTATTTATTATTTATTTATTATTTATTTATTATTTATTTATTATTTATTTATTATTTATTTATTATTTATTTATTATTTATTTATTATTTATTTATTATTTATTTATTATTTATTTATTATTTATTTATTATTTATTTATTATTTATTTATTATTTATTTATTATTTATTTATTATTTATTTATTATTTATTTATTATTTATTTATTATTTATTTATTATTTATTTATTATTTATTTATTATTTATTTATTATTTATTTATTATTTATTTATTATTTATTTATTATTTATTTATTATTTATTTATTATTTATTTATTATTTATTTATTATTTATTTATTATTTATTTATTATTTATTTATTATTTATTTATCATTTATTTATCATTTATTTATCATTTATTTATCATTTATTTATCATTTATTTATCATTTATTTATCATTTATTTATCATTTATTTATCATTTATTTATCATTTATTTATCATTTATTTATCATTTATTTATCATTTATTTATCATTTATTTATCATTTATTTATCATTTATTTATCATTTATTTATCATTTATTTATCATTTATTTATCATTTATTTATCATTTATTTATCATTTATTTATCATTTATTTATCATTTATTTATCATTTATTTATCATTTATTTATCATTTATTTATCATTTATTTATCATTTATTTATCATTTATTTATTATTTATTTATTATTTATTTATTATTTATTTATTATTTATTTATTATTTATTTATTATTTATTTATTATTTATTTATTATTTATTTATTATTTATTTATTATTTATTTATTATTTATTTATTATTTATTTATTATTTATTTATTATTTATTTATTATTTATTTATTATTTATTTATTATTTATTTATTATTTATTTATTATTTATTTATTATTTATTTATTATTTATTTATTATTTATTTATTATTTATTTATTATTTATTTATTATTTATTTATTATTTATTTATTATTTATTTATTATTTATTTATTATTTATTTATTATTTATTTATTATTTATTTATTATTTATTTATTATTTATTTATTATTTATTTATTATTTATTTATTATTTATTTATTATTTATTTATTATTTATTTATTATTTATTTATTATTTATTTATTATTTATTTATTATTTATTTATTATTTATTTATTATTTATTTATTATTTATTTATTATTTATTTATTATTTATTTATTATTTATTTATTATTTATTTATTATTTATTTATTATTTATTTATTATTTATTTATTATTTATTTATTATTTATTTATTATTTATTTATTATTTATTTATTATTTATTTATTATTTATTTATTATTTATTTATTATTTATTTATTATTTATTTATTATTTATTTATTATTTATTTATTATTTATTTATTATTTATTTATTATTTATTTATTATTTATTTATTATTTATTTATTATTTATTTATTATTTATTTATTATTTATTTATTATTTATTTATTATTTATTTATTATTTATTTATTATTTATTTATTATTTATTTATTATTTATTTATTATTTATTTATTATTTATTTATTATTTATTTATTATTTATTTATTATTTATTTATTATTTATTTATTATTTATTTATTATTTATTTATTATTTATGTATTATTTATCTATTATTTATCTATTATTTATCTATTATTTATCTATTATTTATCTATTATTTATCTATTATTTATCTATTATTTATCTATTATTTATCTATTATTTATTTATTATTTATCTATTATTTATCTATTATTTATCTATTATTTATTTATTATTTATTTATTATTTATTTATTATTTATTTATTATTTATTTATTATTTATTTATTATTTATTTATTATTTATTATTATTTATTTATTATTTATTTATTATTTATTTATTATTTATTTATTATTTATTTATTATTTATTTATTATTTATTTATTATTTATTTATTATTTATTTATTATTTATTTATTATTTATTTATTATTTATTTACTATTTATTTACTATTTATTTATTATTTATTTATTATTTATTTATTATTTATTTATTATTTATTTATTATTTATTTATTATTTATTTATTATTTATTTATTATTTATTTATTATTTATTTATTATTTATTTATTATTTATTTATTATTTATTTATTATTTATTTATTATTTATTTATTATTTATTTATTATTTATTTATTATTTATTTATTATTTATTTATTATTTATTTATTATTTATTTATTATTTATTTATTATTTATTTATTATTTATTTATTATTTATTTATTATTTATTTATTATTTATTTATTATTTATTTATTATTTATTTATTATTTATTTATTATTTATTTATTATTTATTTATTATTTATTTATTATTTATTTATTATTTATTTATTATTTATTTATTATTTATTTATTATTTATTTATTATTTATTTATTATTTATTTATTATTTATTTATTATTTATTTATTATTTATTTATTATTTATTTATTATTTATTTATTATTTATTTATTATTTATTTATTATTTATTTATTATTTATTTATTATTTATTTATTATTTATTTATTATTTATTTATTATTTATTTATTATTTATTTATTATTTATTTATTATTTATTTATTATTTATTTATTATTTATTTATTATTTATTTATTATTTATTTATTATTTATTTATTATTTATTTATTATTTATTTATTATTTATTATTATTTATTATTTATTTATTATTTATTTATTATTTATTTATTATTTATTTATTATTTATTTATTATTTATTTATTATTTATTTATTATTTATTTATTATTTATTTATTATTTATTTATTATTTATTTATTATTTATTTATTATTTATTTATTATTTATTTATTATTTATTTATTATTTATTTATTATTTATTTATTATTTATTTATTATTTATTTATTATTTATTTATTATTTATTTATTATTTATTTATTATTTATTTATTATTTATTTATTATTTATTTATTATTTATTTATTATTTATTTATTATTTATTTATTATTTATTTATTATTTATTTATTATTTATTTATTATTTATTTATTATTTATTTATTATTTATTTATTATTTATTTATTATTTATTTATTATTTATTTATTATTTATTTATTATTTATTTATTATTTATTTATTATTTATTTATTATTTTATTTATTATTTATTTATTATTTATTTATTATTTATTTATTATTTATTTATTATTTATTTATTATTTATTTATTATTTATTTATTATTTATTTATTATTTATTTATTATTTATTTATTATTTATTTATTATTTATTTATTATTTATTTATTATTTATTTATTATTTATTTATTATTTATTTATTATTTATTTATTATTTATTTATTATTTTTTATTATTTATTTATTATTTATTTATTATTTATTTATTATTTATTTATTATTTATTTATTATTTATTTATTATTTATTTATTATTTATTTATTATTTATTTATTATTTATTTATTATTTATTTATTATTTATTTATTATTTATTTATTATTTATTTATTATTTATTTATTATTTATTTATTATTTATTTATTATTTATTTATTATTTATTTATTATTTATTTATTATTTATTTATTATTTATTTATTATTTATTTATTATTTATTTATTATTTATTTATTATTTATTTATTATTTATTTATTATTTATTTATTATTTATTTATTATTTATTTATTATTTATTTATTATTTATTTATTATTTATTTATTATTTATTTATTATTTATTTATTATTTATTTATTATTTATTTATTATTTATTTATTATTTATTTATTATTTATTTATTATTTATTTATTATTTATTTATTATTTATTTATTATTTATTTATTATTTATTTATTATTTATTTATTATTTATTTATTATTTATTTATTATTTATTTATTATTTATTTATTATTTATTTATTATTATTTATTATTTATTTATTATTTATTTATTATTTATTTATTATTTATTTATTATTTATTTATTATTTATTTATTATTTATTTATTATTTATTTATTATTTATTTATTATTTATTTATTATTTATTTATTATTTATTTATTATTTATTTATTATTTATTTATTATTTATTTATTATTTATTTATTATTTATTTATTATTTATTTATTATTTATTTATTATTTATTTATTATTTATTTATTATTTATTTATTATTTATTTATTATTTATTTATTATTTATTTATTATTTATTTATTATTTATTTATTATTTATTTATTATTTATTTATTATTTATTTATTATTTATTTATTATTTATTTATTATTTATTTATTATTTATTTATTATTTATTTATTATTTATTTATTATTTATTTATTATTTATTTATTATTTATTTATTATTTATTTATTATTTATTTATTATTTATTTATTATTTATTTATTATTTTATTTATTATTTATTTATTATTTATTTATTATTTATTTATTATTTATTTATTATTTATTTATTATTTATTTATTATTTATTTATTATTTATTTATTATTTATTTATTATTTATTTATTATTTATTTATTATTTATTTATTATTTATTTATTATTTATTTATTATTTATTTATTATTTATTTATTATTTATTTATTATTTATTTATTATTTATTTATTATTTATTTATTATTTATTTATTATTTATTTATTATTTATTTATTATTTATTTATTATTTATTTATTATTTATTTATTATTTATTTATTATTTATTTATTATTTATTTATTATTTATTTATTATTTATTTATTATTTATTTATTATTTATTTATTATTTATTTATTATTTATTTATTATTTATTTATTATTTATTTATTATTTATTTATTATTTATTTATTATTTATTTATTATTTATTTATTATTTATTTATTATTTATTTATTATTTATTTATTATTTATTTATTATTTATTTATTATTTATTTATTATTTATTTATTATTTATTTATTATTTATTTATTATTTATTTATTATTTATTTATTATTTATTTATTATTTATTTATTATTTATTTATTATTTATTTATTATTTATTTATTATTTATTTATTATTTATTTATTATTTATTTATTATTTATTTATTATTTATTTATTATTTATTTATTATTATTTATTATTTATTTATTATTTATTTATTATTTATTTATTATTTATTTATTATTTATTTATTATTTATTTATTATTTATTTATTATTTATTTATTATTTATTTATTATTTATTTATTATTTATTTATTATTTATTTATTATTTATTTATTATTTATTTATTATTTATTTATTATTTATTTATTATTTATTTATTATTTATTTATTATTTATTTATTATTTATTTATTATTTATTTATTTATTATTTATTTATTTATTTATTATTTATTTATTATTTATTTATTATTTATTTATTATTTATTTATTATTTATTTATTATTTATTTATTATTTATTTATTATTTATTTATTATTTATTTATTATTTATTTATTATTTATTTATTATTTATTTATTATTTATTTATTATTTATTTATTATTTATTTATTATTTATTTATTATTTATTTATTATTTATTTATTATTTATTTATTATTTATTTATTATTTATTTATTATTTATTTATTATTTATTTATTATTTATTTATTATTTATTTATTATTTATTATTTATTTATTATTTATTTATTATTTATTTATTATTTATTTATTATTTATTTATTATTTATTTATTATTTATTTATTATTTATTTATTATTTATTTATTATTTATTTATTATTTATTTATTATTTATTTATTATTTATTTATTATTTATTTATTATTTATTTATTATTTATTTATTATTTATTTATTATTTATTTATTATTTATTTATTATTTATTTATTATTTATTTATTATTTATTTATTATTTATTTATTATTTATTTATTATTTATTTATTATTTATTTATTATTTATTTATTATTTATTTATTATTTATTTATTATTTATTTATTATTTATTTATTATTTATTTATTATTTATTTATTATTTATTTATTATTTATTTATTATTTATTTATTATTTATTTATTATTTATTTATTATTTATTTATTATTTATTTATTATTTATTTATTATTTATTTATTATTTATTTATTATTTATTTATTATTTATTTATTATTTATTTATTATTTATTTATTATTTATTTATTATTTTATTTATTATTTATTTATTATTTATTTATTATTTATTTATTATTTATTTATTATTTATTTATTATTTATTTATTATTTATTTATTATTTATTTATTATTTATTTATTATTTATTTATTATTTATTTATTATTTATTTATTATTTATTTATTATTTATTTATTATTTATTTATTATTTATTTATTATTTATTTATTATTTATTTATTATTTATTTATTATTTATTTATTATTTATTTATTATTTATTTATTATTTATTTATTATTTATTTATTATTTATTTATTATTTATTTATTATTTATTTATTTATTTATTATTTATTTATTATTTATTTATTATTTATTTATTATTTATTTATTATTTATTTATTATTTATTATTTATTTATTTATTATTTATTTATTATTTATTATTTATTTATTATTTATTTATTTTATTTATTATTTATTTATTATTTATTTATTATTTATTATTTATTATTTATTTATTATTTATTTATTATTTATTTATTATTTATTTATTATTTATTTTATTTATTATTTATATTTATTATTTATTTATTATTTATTTATTATTTATTTATTATTTATTTATTATTTATTTATTTATTTATTTATTTATTTATTATTTATTTATTATTTATTTATTATTTATTTATTATTTATTTATTATTTATTTATTATTTATTTATTATTTATTTATTATTTATTTATTATTTATTTATTATTTATTTATTATTTATTTATTATTTATTTATTATTTATTTATTATTTATTTATTATTTATTTATTATTTATTTATTATTTATTTATTATTTATTTATTATTTATTTATTATTTATTTATTATTTATTTATTATTTATTTATTATTTATTTATTATTTATTTATTATTTATTTATTATTTATTTATTATTTATTTATTATTTATTTATTATTTATTTATTATTTATTTATTATTTATTTATTATTTATTTATTATTTATTTATTATTTATTTATTATTTATTTATTATTTATTTATTATTTATTTATTATTATTTATTATTTATTTATTATTTATTTATTATTTATTTATATTTATTTATTTATTTATTTATTATTTATTTATTATTTATTTATTATTTATTTATTATTTATTTATTATTTATTTATTATTTATTTATTATTTATTTATTATTTATTTATTATTTATTTATTATTTATTTATTATTTATTTATTATTTATTTATATTTATTTATTATTTATTTATTATTTATTATTTATTTATTATTTATTTATTATTTATTTATTATTTATTTATTATTTATTTATTATTTATTTTATTTATTTATTTATTTATTTATTATTTATTTATTATTTATTTATTATTTATTTATTATTTATTTATTATTTATTTATTATTTATTTATTATTTATTTATTATTTATTTATTATTTATTTATTATTTATTTATTATTTATTTATTATTTATTTATTATTTATTTATTATTTATTTATTATTTATTTATTATTTATTTATTATTTATTTATTATTTATTTATTATTTATTTATTTATTTATTTATTATTATTTATTATTTATTTATTATTTATTTATTATTTATTTATTATTTATTTATTATTTATTTATTATTTATTTATTATTTATTTATTATTTATTTATTATTTTATTTATTATTTATTTATTATTTATTTATTATTTATTTATTATTTATTTATTATTTATTTATTATTTATTTATTATTTATTTATTATTTATTTATTATTTATTTATTATTTATTTATTATTTATTTATTATTTATTTATTATTTATTTATTATTTATTTATTATTTATTTATTATTTATTTATTATTTATTTATTATTTATTTATTTATTTATTTATTATTTATTTATTATTTATTTATTATTTATTTATTATTTATTTATTATTTATTTATTATTTATTTATTATTTATTTATTATTTATTTATTATTTATTTATTATTTATTTATTATTTATTTATTATTTATTTATTATTTATTTATTATTTATTTATTATTTATTTATTATTTATTTATTATTTATTTATTATTTATTTATTATTTATTTATTATTTATTTATTATTTATTTATTATTTATTTATTATTTATTTATTATTTATTTATTATTTATTTATTATTTATTTATTATTTATTTATTATTTATTTATTATTTATTTATTATTTATTTATTATTTATTTATTATTTATTTATTTATTATTATTTATTTATTATTTATTTATTATTTATTTATTATTTATTTATTATTTATTTATTATTTATTTATTATTTATTTATTATTTATTTATTATTTATTTATTATTTATTTATTATTTATTTATTATTTATTTATTATTTATTTATTATTTATTTATTATTTATTTATTATTTATTTATTATTTATTTATTATTTATTTATTATTTATTTATTATTTATTATTTATTATT